>JAPDVR010000020.1:24954091-25349091 GCA_026230005.1 Gila orcuttii
TATGATTTATGGTTCTTTGTCTACAAGCAGCATAGTATGCTGACCTCCTTGTCATCACCCACTTCCTCACAAACTTAGTTGGGTTCCACCACTCTAGTGGTGGACCCACTAACTTTACAAACATCAAAGAGGACACATTGACAATCTTCAGTTGATTTCTCAGTGGTGAAACAATAATATTCATCGCTGAAAATCCCCTTTCACATTCAGCTGTGCTCACAGCCAGTGTATCTACGGTGTGCTTTAATTTCAGAAGACCCTCTTTAATTGCAATGTTTGGGTTTTCCTTGTAGTCCCTGAAACCTTGTTTGACACTACAGTAGTTCATTGCCAGACTAACACACAGCTGCCTCAATTCTTGTTCTCCATACAGCAATGGCACTGGAGAGGGCCAGGTGTCAGGTGACAACACATTTATTTGGTCAAAAAGCTCCAGCTCATGCTCTGGGACCATCCTGGACTGCATGCTACAACTGAGTGCATGAAAAAACTTTTCGTGATTGATTTTTATTTGTCTCCCACCAGTTTTCAATGGAACCCCCTTAAAAACACCATCCTGAACAGCCTGACAGGCAATCTGGTAATGAGGGCCTGGTGTCTCCATCATTGCTAAGAAAACATCAGCCTGCCGTTTAACTTTTTTTAAACCTTCTGAGAGACGAATTTCTCTGTTTTGTAATGCCTCAGACAAGTCTTTAAGCTCTTCTAGAGCATCCAACATTAGTCCAAAATTTACAACCAAACCCTCTGAGGATAATTTAGGTGCAAGTCCGTCATACATGCACCTTTCAGTCGAGGTCCTGGATGTATCTTTACCAGCACTAATAAAGTGCTGGTGCAAAGCACCATACATATTCCAGACAGCCTCAACTGTCCTGTAGGAAGAGGCAACCCATCTCACATTTAACACACAACCTATTTTTCTCAACTGTGTGCCCACTACTGATGCAGCCTCATCCAGTTCCCTCAAATTCTTTGGGGACTGACTATAAAGACAGTACAGCTTATCCAGGAAACTGGTGAAGTGGTTGGTTTCCACACAGCTCCTTACGGCATCCCCAACTGACAGCTCTAGCCTGTGATTAAGGCAGTGCCAGCCAACCACTGCTGGATATCTGGCCTTTAGCTTTGCATACACCCCTGCTTTTCTACCCAGCATCACCGATGCCCCATCTGAACAGAAGCCAAGAAAGCACTGCTTCAGAAACTCATCATCTAATCCATTGTCCATGAGATACTTGAGCAATGCATCAGTGATGCCATCTGCAGTAGTCTGTTCTAGCTCAATAACCTCTAAAAAAAAAGTGAGTGGGTCTGAATTTTGAATCGATGCGCGAACGTATACAATTAAACAAGATTTTTTGCTTAGTGTCGTGCTCTCATCTATCAGGATGGATACTTTGGGCTTTGTATTCCTGATGCTGGTCATCAGGGCATGTTTCATTTCTATTGAGATGAAATTAACAATCTCTGTGCATGTGACATTAGTGTGCAAAACTCTCCCCATATTAAGACCATTCATGCGCTGTAGGTCGATGAGCGAAGGGTGATCTGTGTATGGGCGATTTCTTTTGGCAATGTGATATGCCGTCCTAAACACCTTCTCAGTGGTGCACAGCTGTTCTTGTTGTGCTTTTAGGAAGCTGGCATCTAATGTACTTTCTTTTTTTTTCACAGATCGACTCGGCTAATTTGTGGCTATGCGAGGTTACGTGCACCCACATTTTTTTTCGTTACGATCTCATCTGCTTGTCTTTAGTATCCCCATAAGGTTTAACTCTGCCATATTGCCACTCTGATGAAAAAGTGTATTTGTTTGAACCAGATCTTAGCACACCTGGTGACCCTGCATCTCTGCATATTTCACATGCCAGTGCATTATTAGATAGGAATATGAACGAGTATTTGGTTTTGAAGTGTTCATATTGGGCCAGAGTCCAACAAATTGGCAAACTGAGGGCTGACACTGGTCTGCTGCTGCTACCACTGCTGAGGGCTGACACGGGTCTGCTGCTGCTACCACTGCTGAGGGCTGACACGGGTCTGCTGCTGCTACCACTGCTGAGGGCTGACACTGGTCTGCTGCTGCTACCACTGCTGAGGGCTGACACGGGTCTGCTGCTGCTACCACTGCTGAGGGCTGACACTGGTCTGCTGCTGCTACCACTGCTGAGGGCTGATGCTGGGCTGTTGCTGCTAACACTGCTGCTACCACTGCTGATGGCTGACACTGGTCTTCTGCTGCTACTAATGCTGAGGGCTGATGCTGGGCTGCTGCCTCTAATATTGCTGCTACCACTGCTGAGGACTGACACTGGGCTGCTGCTGCTACCACTGCCGAGGGCTGACACTGGGCTGCTGCTGCTACCACTGCCATTGCTGAGAGCTGTGTTGCTGGTTGTGCATTTCTTTAGGGCTTTTCTACTAAATGCATAGTTCCAAAAATCAAAATTACTGACATTGCACAGGCTTACATCTTCTATCTCTATCATTATGATAGAGACAATTGCACCATTAACTTACCCCCCAAAAAAATCTTCCAGGGTCCGCTTCATGTTATAGATCAATGTTTATTCAGCATCTGAATGAACACAATCAGCTTTTGTTTAATATTTTTTTTGAAAGTGGGACATTCTAAAATGCTTAATGTGTTTTAATGTACCTAAACATCGATCAATGATCACCAAATTTCTCTCTCAGGAGCAATATGAAAGAGAAATTTGGTGATCACTGATCGTTGTTTAGGTACTTAAAACCACCTTAAGCTTTTTCCTCACAATAGGCTCTAATGAAGCAGAAACACTTAATGTCAGATAACACTGTAGCAATTGTAAGACGCAACAGGGCTGTAGCAACGTTGTTGCTGAATGCTGTGTGTATTCAGCCACTGCGAGACGACAGTCTGGCAAAAAAAAATTTAATGCTAGATATATTACTAGATAGATTTTTGAGGGAAAAAAAACGAATATACACATTACTTTTAAGATAAATAAAACATAAAAAGCTAAGATCAGAGCATTTAATGAACAAAACCGTGTTCTGCTATATGGCAGACAGGGGATCGTAGTCGAAAGCCGGGCGATAAAGTTTGTTTTTATAAGTCCAGGAAACATCAAAAAATACAGAGGAGCAAAGAAACGAATGAGACGAAATAGCAGACAAATCAAATGAAAAACTAAACAGTGTGAGCGAGGCTACATTAGTCACATTAGAAAATTATTGTAGGTTGTGTTTGAATAATTACGTATCTTATTTATCTGAGGTAAATTAAACCAAATACTCACGTATGCTCGATAAAGAATGAGACAGCACAATGAGCCCATCGTCATCGGGCGGTTGAATTTAAAAGGCTGATTTTCGGGCTTCAGGGCAGTGACAAGTATGTCGTCCGGTGGTTGTCCAGACACCCTAGACACAACCTTAAGCAATGGCCCTGAACGGTGGTTTAATGTCAACATTGTGTCAAGTTCAACGCTGTATGAAATTCAAAAATAAAGAAAATAAAAGTGCCAAAAATTTGTATGCTGCAATGAGCCTGCTTTGCATTGCACAATTTTCTCAAAGCAGGGTTGCAGGCTTGATACTGCCACTCTCAAGTCATGCTCAATGTTCAGCTGAGATCTGTAGGCTACTTTGTTTTTCAGTGAAGCAACAGCTGAAAAGCCCATCTCACAGTGATATGATGTGGCAAAGGGAAGAAGAATGCACACTTATCATTTTCATAAGATATAAACTAATGATTCATTATTTTAATATTCCTTTGTTCCGATCAGAGCATGTAAGCGGAGAGCGCATTTCTGAATATTCCACTCCGCTCGCTCATTCCGCTCAGGGTCGCGCGCTTAACCCAGAATGGCCTGCTGGTTTGAAAATATGTGGAATAAGTGCTGCCTCCGACTAAAGTTTTTTTCTAGTCGACTAGTAGTTGTTCATTTAAGCCATTAGTGGACAAATCGCCCCTTTATATTGATTTAATTACTTAAATAGGCTATACAGGACAATGAGCGTTATATAGCCGCACTCAAGCAAGCGCACGACCGCACGCAAAAAGCTTGCCACAAAGAACCGGCAAAAGTAATTATTATGAATGTGTAAAAAATACCAAGGAGACATTTAATTGTTTATTAATAAACTGGTGTTTTCTGTGTCGCTGCAAAGATGAAGTTGACGACGCGGACTCGCCATGAACGAATAAAGATGTAAATGCATAAAAAGGAAAAATTCCTCCCGTCTCTATTCCCCACCAGTGGGGCGCGCCCCACACTTTGAGAACCGCTGCGTCTAGCCGTTCGCGGGTTTCCATGGTAACGGCGCTGGTGGGCGGGGTGCTGAACCAGAGAACGCAGCGATTAATGCATTATGACGTCTGATAATTCCATGTAGCCTGGGTGTCTCTGTGTAGTCTTGCTAATTATTCAGTCTCATATGCCATGTATTTACCACACTGTAAAAAATTTACTGTAAAATTTACAGCAACTTACTGGCAATTTTGGTTGCCAGTAAGCCTGTAAATTTTACAAGATTACCGTAAATCATAAACTACAATTAACTGTAAAAAATACAACACACCTGTAAAAGCAGAAAAAAAACAAGAGCAGTTGTGAATTTACAGTTCTTTATTGTATTATTTACAGTATGATTATTTGATAATTTGAGGAAACCAATTATCTTAAATTGCTCAATTGACATTTCATATTTATACTGTGATTTTATTTCATTTGAGTCCACTAAAAAAATAAAATCAATTTAAATGAGTTAACAAACCATCTATTTAACTCAATCCTCTTGCAGATAATTGTTAGTTAACAACAGCATACACCTGAATTGACAAACTTAACAAAAAGATCATCAATACATCAGCAACTACAGTCACTGCCTTTAAATAAAGCAACACACAGCAAAACATCGGTGTTTCTCTGCTCATCCTGAACTGAAGCACAGGCTCTACTCTTCAACACAATGGTGACACACAAAACGCAACAGAAACACTTTAAATCCCAACAGAACCTTAAACACTAACAGATCTCCACTATATCATTATGTGCAAAAACACATAAAATCACACTTCATTTCAGCATTTACTCTCCTGAGCAGTCATTCATATAAATATATATTCACATTTCACATTTATTGTCACATAAATACATGCACAGAAAATAACTTATTTTGTTTAGTAAATTTGACTTAGATTGTATAGTAAACTACTGACTTCCAGCCACAGCCATATATTTAATCAACTGAAAAGAAAAGAAGACAGTACATATCTAAAGATCTCAGCAGAGGAGGAGTAAATAACTCATTACCAGCGTCACTTGTCAAGGTCTTTATGAGAATTAACTGAGGTTTAGATGTTGATGATTTATGGTTTAGTTTGTAGTCACCATGATGGTGATAAGTGTTGGCTTTAGTTGGGCTGTTACCCTTGACATTGCAACATTAGTTTTTCTCTGGCTGCTTTACCTATGTGTTTATAAGGCACAACAGTTATAGCAATAAAGCCAAGAGAAAAGAAATCTGGCGACTATGGCTGTGTATTGATGATGTCATCAAAAGAGCTTACAGATCAGTAGCACCTCATTTCACCCAGAGTTTGATGTCTTCTCAATCATAGGGTTCTTTCCATATAACTGATTAATATAGCGATTTTCCATAAGCAATTTAACAGCATTATCATTTGAGTGATTTTAAAAACAATATGGCATAGATAGTTTAAAAAAACATCATGCTATTAAGTCACACACAGACATCAACAATCAGCGTATGAATCTCAACAATGGTGACACTCAAATGAAACGCTTCATGTTGCAATGCATGCTGGGTATCACCTTAATACAGAACTCCCAGCATGCATTGCAGCATGCATAAATTATGCAGCTGAATTGTCTTATTTTCTTTTCTTCTTACCATGTGCTTTTATTTTTGTTGTTGTTTTTTGATGTGACTTTTTAGTAGCTTGATTTGTGATGTTCAGAGTTGATCTATCTATATTATGTTTGTCACCATAGTAGAGGTTCATATGCTGATTCTTGATACACGTGTGTTCCAGTTGCTAGAAAGGTTTTGTGAATCTTATATATGTCAAACACAAATTACCTGATATAATCACAACTGAACATCATGCTGTAGAATCACACGACTATACCAATCAGTAGGGTGAAATCTATTACAACCTCAATTTCATAATTATAAAATTATTCTGATCAAGATCAGCCACTAGATGTCGTCAAGGCTGCTATCAATAGACATTCATCAACACCTGAACATCATTTTACTTGACTTTTATTGCCATAACAAATTTGTCTTATAAAGACATGGTTATAGTAGCCAAAGTAAAACTAATGTTCAACTTATCAAGACTTACTTTACCCAATTAAAGTAAACACTAATCACGATCATGGTAACTTCAAATGAAATATTTTCAATAAATCATCAATATCTAACCCTCAGCTATTTCTCAGTAAGTCTGATTATGACAGAAATAAAGTGAGTCTGGTTAGTAATAAGTGAAGCTGGTAATGCTGTTTGTGGAGTTGTTTATTCCTCCTCTGCTGAGATCTTCACAGATTTAATGTCTTCTTTTCTCTTCAGTGGATTTCCTCTAAGGCTGTGGCTGAAGTCAGTTGTTTCCTGAAAAATCTCACAGTCAAATGTACTAAACAAAAAAGTAAAATTATGTGAATTACTTTATGTGATTTTATGTGTTTTTGCACATAATGATATAGTGGAGATCTGTTAGTGTTTAATCTGTTGGGATTTAAAGTGTTTCTGTTGAGTTTTGTGTGTCACCATTGTGTTGAAGAGTAGAGCCTGTGCTTCAGTTCAGGAGGAGCAGAGAAACACTGAAGTTAAGCTGAATGATGCTTTATTTAAAGGTAGTGACTGTGTATTTGCTGATGCATTAAAGTTATTCAACTCATTCATGTGTGCTGTTGTTGTCTAGTAGGATTTAGTTAAATGTGTGTTTCTAGTTAACTCATAAAGTCTTTTTCTTAGTAGACTCAAATGAAATTAGCTCACAGTATAACTATTTAATGGCAAATTTCCTCAAATGAAATGACTTGTCTCAGGTTTTAATTCAATGCATTATTAATAACAGTAACATACTGTAAATAATACAGTAAAGAACTGTAAATTCACAGCTGGTCTTGTTTTGCTGTTTTTACAGGTGTTCTGTATTTTTTACAGTATACTTGTAGTTTATGATTTACAGTACTCTTGTAAAATGTACAGGCTTACTGGCAACCAAAATTGCCAGTAAGTTGCTGTAATTTTTACAGCAATTTGTTACAGTGCAGGAGATGAAAAATAATTCAAGTGGAATAACAATATTTGGTGCTCAAGGAGACGGAGCTGAGCTCCGGCAGGGTGTGTTGTGGACCCGAGGAGGCGGAGCTGCACTCCGGTGCGCTCCGGCCCAATTTAACCTATGTATATATATATATATATATATATATATATATATATATATATATATATATATATATATAGAGCATGGCGAGCAAGCAGCAGTTTAGAGTGTATGTGCACCCCTGCCCGCATTATTTAACGGGTGGGGACACACATGCTTTATGTGTTGTTTGTTTGGGAGAGGAGCACGCGCTCGAGGGCAGTTTGCGAACTGCGTCGGGCCACAGCTTTGTGTCTCAGGGCCGCCAAGGAGACGGCTAAATCTATCGGCCGTTCTATGGCAGATATGGTGGCCACTGAGAGATATCTCTAGCTCAATTTGAGCAATATTAAAGAAAAGGAGAAGAATTTTTTAATGGATGCTCCTGTCTCTTCCACTGGCCTCTTCGGCGACGCAGTGAACTCGGTCATCGAGAGGTTTCAGGAGTCAGCCAAACAAGCGGCTGCCTTCCAAAAACTTCTCTCTCGCCAGAATCATGTCTCCGGGGCTGCTGAGCGGGAGCAGCCCCATACTTCGAAAGCCAGCTCCTCACACCGTGCCACACAAAAACAGAGCGTGGCTTTCCGTGCTCCCCCACAAAAAGACTGGGGACAGGGAAAGCGCACTCAACAGCAGCCTACAAGGGGTAAGATGGATCTGAGGACCGTCATTATCTCCAAGAAGGCTGCGAAGAAAAGGTCCTGACGTCCGAGGGCACAGGCCATCGAGGGCAGTTCCCCCCCGAAGCAGAGCGGTTAACACCTCATTTTACGGTGCCCGTCTCCCTTCGGTGCCCTCGGGGGACAGTTCTGCTAACCCTGCCACCTTGTGTGTTACAGGGTGCAGCGTTCTCCAGCGAGCACATATCTCAGGTTCCACCCGGAAACGTAGTGGCCCTGGGATGCCCGCCCCCTCTGAGGATGGTCCTAGAGCAGTCAGTTCCGTCGTTCCCTGCCGGTTCGCCGTTACAGGGTGACGGGCGGATTACTCAACAACAACTAAATCCAGAAACCAGTCTCGAGAGGCTGGTACCTCTAGTAGAATTTTTGACAGCGTGGAAGCTACTGCCAAATATTTCTCATTGGGTCCTGCAGACCATAGAAAGGTGCTATCAAATACAGTTCGGGTCTCGCCCGCCCAGGTTTATGGGGGTCCTACCCACCGTGGTGGGTCCCGAGCAGGTTCTGGTAATGAAACAAGAAGTGAAAATCCTGTTGGACAAAGGGGCCATAGAATATGTACATCCCTCCAGCAGGGACAGTTATTTCACAGCCGGTATTTCATCGTTCCAAAGAAGGATGGGGGGTTGCGTCCCATTTTGTATCGAAGAGTTCTGAATGAATCAGTCATGCAACTAAAATTCAAAATGTTAAATTTGAGACAAATCGTGCCACAGATCAGATCCGAGGACTGGTTTGTCACGATAGATCTCAAGGATGCATACTTCCACATTTCCATCCTTCCATATCACAGGTAGTTCTTGAGGTTTGCTTTCGGGGGCAAAGCATACCAATATCGAGTTCTTCCGTTCGGCCTAGCACTATCACCCCGCACTTTCACGAAATGCGTAGATGCAGCTCTGGCGCCACTGCGTTTGAAGGGTATTCGCTCATGAACTACATTGACGATTGGTTGATTCTAGCTCAGTCGCATCAGTTGGCAGTTCGCCATCAAGATGTCGTTCTCGCCCACATGAAAGAGCTGGGGTTACGGCTAAACGCCAAGAAGAGTGTGCTTTCTCCATTACAGAGGACCACTTTTCTAGGGGTAGTGTGTTGCTGCGGGCGCGCCTGTCTCCGGCACGAGTCCATCCTGTCAGCTGTGAAAAGAATAAAGCTAGGCCAGTCACTCACTGTAAAACAGTTTCAGAGACTGTTGGCTTTGATGGCAGCCGAGCCCACGTGATACCTTTTGGCCTGCTGTAAATGGGACCCTTGCAGTGGTGGCTCAGGGCCAAAGGTTTTTCCCTGAGGGGCAACCCCTTTCGCATGATCAGGGTTACGCGGCGATGCCTACGTGCCCTGGTTATGTGGAAGAAACCTTGGTTCCTGTCCCAGGGTCCCATGTTGGGAGCTTCTTGTCATCGCAGGATGCTAACGACAGAGGCCTCCCTCACGGGCTGGGGAGCAATCCTGGAAGGATCCTCAGCTCAGGGTCTATGGGGGGGACCATCACCTCTCCTGGCATACCAATCGCCTGGAGATGATGGCTGTATTTCTTGCTCTCAAGAATTTCCTCCCAGACCTCAGGGGCCCAGAGCATAGGAGCAGACATCCTGTCGAGGCAGGGGCCGAGGCCCGGGTAATTAATGCTCCACCCCGAGGTGGTGGACCAGATATGGAGGGAGTTCGGCCAGGCTCAAGTGGATCTGTTTGCGTCTAGAGAGACGTCTCACTGTCCACTCTGGTTCTCCCTCACGCATCCAGCTCCTCTCGGACTGAATGCGATGGTACAGACGTGGCCGAGGCTACATTTGTATGCTTTTCCCCCGATCACTCTGCTCCCGGGAGTTCTGGAGAGAGTTCGCAGGGACCATCTGCGCCTACTTCTTATAGCCCCCCAGTGGCCGGGCAGAGTATGGTTCCCAGATCTAGTGTCTCTCCTCAACGGGCCTCCTCTGGAGCTTCCTGTCAGGAGAGACCTTCTGTCTCAAGCAGAGGGTTCTATATTTCATCCTCGTTCCGAACTGTGGAACCTGTGGACTTGGCCTCTGAGGGGGCCCAGCTCATAGGGTCAGGTCTCTCAACCAAGGTTGTGGAGACCATTCTACAATCCAGAGCTCCCTCCACGAGGAAACTTTATGCCCTGAAGTGGCATAATAGTGGCATGTAGTGACTATCAGCTGGACCCAGTTAACTGCCCGGTTGGTACAGTGCTGGAGTTTCTGCAGGAGTGCTTCACTGCCGGTCTATCCCCGTCCACTTTAAAGGTTTATGTGGCGGCCATAGGTGCTTACCACATTTCTTTGGGTGGAATGTCTTTGGGTTTAGACCCCTTGGTATCTCGTTTCCTCCGTGGCACCTTGAGACTTAGGCCTGCTGCGTGCACCAGGGTTCCGACTTGGGACCTGGCGATTGTCCTCCAAGGCCTTTCCCAGGCTCCCTTTGAGCCCCTGGAGGAGGTTCCAGCCAGATTTCTTACTTTGAAAACTCTGTTCCTCCTCGCTATCTCATCTCTTAAAAGAATAGGAGATCTTCAGGCTTTGTCGGTTGCACCCTCGTGCTTGGAATTTGCACCTGGCATGGTTAAAGCGTTCCTTCATCCTAGACCAGGTTATATTCCCAAGGTCCCCACTAATGTGGCCCGATCTATAGTGCTGCAGGCTTTCTGTCCTCTCCCTTTTCAGGATGCGGACCAGGAAAATAGCAATTTGCTATGGCAAGCTAGGGCACTGGATGCTTACGTCCACAAAGCTGCCCTGTGGCGTGAAGCCGAACAGCTTTTTGTCTGTTTTGGACCCCCTAACAAAGGGTCCCCAACCTCTAAGCAAAGAATGAGCAAGTGGGTGGTCGAGGCTATCTCACTGGGTTGATTAAGACACATTTGTTCAAGGCTACTTTTTCTTAATTGTTTTTATTGCTCTTGCTGTATTTGTTTATTTTATTGTATGTGCTTTGGGTTTGAGAAAAGCGCATAATAAATAAAATGTATTATTATTATTATTATTATTATGAGTTGACTGGACAGCCTTCTCCTATGGCTGCTCGGTCCCACTCAACTAGGAGTATGGCGGCCTCTAAGGCCATATTGTCAGGAGTGCCTCTACAGGACGTCTGTGATGCAGCAGGGTGGTCCTCACCGCACACATTTGTCAGATTTTACTCTCTGGACTTGGAATCTATACCAGGGTCCCGGGTGCTCTCGTCCTAGTGCTGCTCGTTTTGATTTCACAATGGACAGACACTTCTCGCTATGGTGGCGTTGGTATAGACGTTCCCTTAGCGTCAATCGATGCAGCATGAGTTTCCTTGAAAGGGAACGCCTCGGTTATGAATGTAACTTCGATTCCCTGAAGAAGGAATGAGACGCTGCGTAACCTGCCATATCTCCTACGTGCCTGTAAGTGACTTGTTCAGACCTTATGAAGCTAGCGCTGCTTTGTTTGGGCAGGCTTTATAGTTTCTGATATTCCATCACACCATTGGACTGAATTTACGTGTGCTTCAATACATCATCACTCAAAGCGTTCCCATAGCGTCAATCGACGCAGCGTCTCGTTTTCTCTTCAGGGAACCGAGGTTACTGTCGTAACATTGAAATGCAATAAAAACATTTTAAATATTCAGCATGCTTCATTTGTTTGTAGTTTTCTTTAACAAATAAAAAAATATATATATGTAGAGCAATCAAAATAGTTGTGAAACAGGATAATTCAGTCTTAACCTCTCACATACATTATAAGCAAAAATTGGGCCAAAATCCTATGACTCTTACCTTTGATATAAAAATCAAATCCAGTGTTCTTTCGTAACATTCAGTATCATTTTTTCTTGGGCTTAATTTGGTGGGTTTGCACCAATTCAAACATCTTGGATGCAGTTCTTTATCACAGGCATAGTGTCCATCCCAGTTTGTGAATCCACATGCAAGATAATCACCATCAATGAAAAATATGCAGATCCACACAAGACATGGAATACAACAAACTACAAAAGCTTTACCACAACTCAAATTTTCCACAAGCTCATTTTTTTCAGACTGAGATGTTCCACTGCTGTCTTGTCCTTGAGATGTTCCTCTGTTGTTTTGTCCTTGAGATGTTCCTCTGCTGTCTTGTCCTTGAGATGTTCTTCTGTTGTCTTGTCTTTGAGATGTTCCTCTGCTACTTTTATATTTACAAGGTCTCAACAATAGGAGCATTATTACCAAAGCAAATAAAGTGGGAGAAAAAAAGACGAAAAATGATATAGTGGGGTTCTTCCAACCAACTCTGCAGGGGCATGAAAAGTTAACATTCATAATTGCCTGCAAACCCACTAACAAAAAGGTAATTGGAACTGAGGTCACAATACTCATTTTGGACAGTGGGGTCACAAACAGTCTTAAAAACTGGAAAGAAGGCATCTTCTGAGCTCTGTAGGCAGCACGGTAAGTCAGAATAATGACTGTTTCGGTTTCTCCGGTTTGGAATGTCTTTGGTCTGTTCCACAAGATTCACAAAAAAGAGAGAGAGTTAATATTGGTCAGATCCCTGTAATGAATCTTCAAATATCAGAAAACTTAAGAGGGGACAAGTTCAGTTCTCTATTTTTTTTATTTTTTTTTATCTGAAGTCTGAGTCAAGTCCTAAGCTGGAGTCCAAGTTAAGTCTGAAGTTTGTGACACTGGAGTACGAGTCAAGTGTTGAATATTTTGTCAAAAGTCAGAGTCAAGTCTCAAGTCACTAAACTTCAGTGGCAGCTCATGAGGGGAGGCAAGGAAGGCATTCTACATACAAAATTTTGAGATGGAAAATGGGAGAAGGACGATTTTAATGTTAATAAAATTTTCAGTTATTGTTTAATTTCATGCCTCAGAATTGTAATTTCTTGTCTGTAATTTTACCATTTAGCACCATAAAATACTACTGAATCCAAACCACTGCTGCTCTTCCCCGAACATGCCAAATCTGCCATAGGGAAAACTGTGTTAAGGCGACTCTGAGGGAATAGAGAATGAGAGGGGGCAAATCCATAGCAGGAGATTTTTGCCACCATTAATAAAAAAATTGCCAATCACCATAGAGTACTTACTTAGTGTTCAGTATTACAGAGTATACTTTCAGCGGTTAGAGTGTTGAGATAAAAAAGGAGGGCTAGCCTTCCTTGGTATATCAACCAATCATCGCAGAGATGTAAACTATGTGATATTCGTCTGAACTGCTCCTGCTGATAATCTAGCAACTGCCTTAGAGTACGTTTACATGACAATGATATGCTTAAAACAGAGAAGTTTTTCCTTTGAGATCCGAATACAGATGACACCGTTGTCAAAACAATCACATTCACACGGATCTGCGAAAACAACTGAAAACGCTGTATTTTGCTGCCAGGCCATTAGATGGCAATGAAACACTATAGACTGAACATGTAATACACATGTGCATGACGTCATCGTCTCCAGAGATTCACGTTTATGTTGTTTACACAGAGACCATTTTCAAAAACTTACACTCTGAAAACTGTTTTCAAAACTGCGTTTTCAGGCACCCAAAAATGCATAAAAGTTGTACGTTTTTCGTTGAAAACGGTGTTGTGTAAACATCCCCTGATTAATGAAGAGTAGAGATATTAAATATTTGATCGCCAACAAATTTACCAAGATACCATTTAAGCAGCAGTTACAAATGAAGGAGGACCCCACCCCATGCTTATGGTATCACGTCCTGATACCTATCAATAAAAGAAGCGGTCTAAATATGAAAAAAATATACATATAGCTCAGGACCAATAATACACTGTCCTACCTGCTTGTCAACATATGTATTTTCATACCTCTGCACACCCTGCTCACGTAGACATCACGATGTCATGATCTTAGCCTGTTTCCCTGTTTTCCATGGACTCTTATTTTGAAGTTTTTTCCCTGCTCCTATTGTGTCTGTGGTTGCCCTAGCTCTTGTTGGTTCCCATGGTTACCCTGGTGTGTTTCCATGTCGATTAACCACTCACTCTTGTTATCTTGTTAGGCTTATCCGGAATCGCCCACTAAATCCTCATTCACTATTCCCTACATTCATCCACTAATACTGTTCACTTAAAGGAGTGAATAAAAACGAGTGAGTGAATTCGTACAGCCGTTGAGCGTACAACGGTTGTACACTTGTTATTGCAGAGCAATATGGGTTTGAATAAGTGCACTTAAAAATGTCCACTATGGTTTCGGACACCACAAATGGCTTTCCCCTCAAATAACGGCCAATTTGAGGGTATGGGGGCTATTTCGTATTCAGCCCTTCTACCCCCAGTCGAGTCTTGGCCTTCATGTATGTTATGTTTTGGTGCAACCATTCTGTTCCCTGGTTCTCTGATTTCCGTGCCGGATTTGTTGTTATGTTTATTTTATCATTAAACTCACTGCATTTGGATCCAGCTCTTCTTTGTTTTTGAGTTCACCCCATGTAACAATGGAGTTCTATTGTACACGGGGGAAAAGCTGCACTTGAACACACAGAGAGAACTACTGGCGACTGTCAGATAGAATGCGTTTTCTGCGCCTGCCTGTAAATTAGACAACGTCTCGGTTACATATGGTAACCCTCGTTCCCTGAAGGAGGGAACGGAGACGTACGTCGTGACCGCCTGATAGGAATCTCGCTAGAGAGGCCAATCTACTTCGAGTGAAACTAAACAAGCCAATGCACATTGGCGTGCAATCATTTGCATCAGCTGCGCAGCCTCGCCTGGAGCCAAGCCTGATAAGCTGGCCGCCCCGGCGGGTGGCAGCAGATGCGGCGACGGGACGTACATCTCCGTTCCCTCCCTCAGGGAACGAGGGTTACCATATGTAACCGAGACGTTCCTTTATCGGTCGGTCACTCTCGGCGTAAGTTGTGCAATGAAGTTCATGACCGCATCGCCGAAGAGGCCGGTCTGGGACACGGGGGAGTTAAGGAAGCGGAGCTTGTCTGTCTCCCTCATGTTGGCCAGACACAGCCAGAGATGGTATTCCTGGACCACCAAGGGGGACATTGCACGACCCACTGACCGCGCAGTGACCTTCGTCGCAGGAAGCGTAAAGTCTGTTGCGGCACAAAGTTCTTGGAGAACTTGTGGATCATGACCACCCTCGTGCAGGTCCTTCAGTGCCTTGGCCTGATGGACCTGCACCAACAAAGTCATTGCACATTGGCGAAATCAATGCACAGAGGCAGCTTCCCCACAGGCCTCGTAAGCCTCGTCAAATAGGTCCGACGAGTACCTACAGGCCCGGGAAGGAAGACACGGTTATCCGCGCCAAGTGGAGTTAGGGCACAGCTGCATTGCAGCGGCCCGCTCCAGGGGCGGGATTCGCGTGTATCCCTTAGCTGCCCTGTCATCAAGGCAGTAAAAAGTGCCGTCCACGTCCCCATGAGCTCCGCATTCCCCTCCGGGAAGAAAGGCACTGGGGTGGGTTGCTGAGAACCAGCGCACGCCACCCCGAGATACCAATCGTCCAGCCTCGAGGGCTCGGGACATGGTGGAGGGTTTCACTCGAGCCCGATCCTGTTGGGAGCCAGGGAAAGCATGGCCATCATCTCTGGGTCCGACTTGGGCACTGCTGGCACTCCCGTCGTCCGGGGAGAAGTCTGACCCACCCTCCGATGCAGCCATCGACATCTGATCGTCGCGGGGAGCACCAAATGAAACGACTGGTACACACCTCTAGGATGGTCCAGCATGTTACGTTGGTAACTCAACTCAACTCAACTTTATTTATAGAGCACTTTCAACACCACAAGTGGAACCAAAGTGCTGTACAGAAGGTATAAAAGAGAAAATAAAAGCAAGGACATAAAAACAATGCAAAACATATGACATACACAACTTACAAAGCGTTATCAAATGCTAAAGAGAACAGATAAGTTTTAAGCGCACTCTGAAAAACACCCAATGAAGGACAAGTTTTTACAGACAGAGGGAGGTCATTCCAGAGCCTAGGAGCTGCAACAGAGAATGCCGATCACCTTTACATTTTAAACAGGATCGCGGAACCATGAGAAGCAATTGATCATTTGATCGCAGGGATCTACTGGATTGACAGCGGCTGATTAAATCAGTAACATACTCAGGTGCTAGGCCATGCAGAGACTTATAAACATACAACAGCGCTTTATATTGAATTCTGTATCGTATGGGTAACCAATGTAATTTAATTAACATTGGAGTAATGTGCTCTCTCTTCTTAGTACCTGTTAAAAGTCTGGCTGCTGAGTTCTGAACGAGTTGCAAACGGGAGAGAGAAGCCTGACTCACACCCAGATACAACACATTACAATAATCCAAACGGGATGACACAAATGCATGAACAACCTTCTCCATATCGTCAAAAGTAAGGATAGATTTCAATTTAGATATTGATCTAAGATGGAAGAAACTATTCTTAACGACAGCATTGATTTGCTGGTCAAATTTAAGCTCAGAGTCAAAAATGACACCAAGGTTCCTCACGCTAGACAGTTTTTTTTCTCAGGAAACAACCCCAGGCAGTCATCTTCCACACATCCCTTATTTCCAAATAAGATCATCTCGGTCTTATCCTCATTTAATTGGAGAAAGCTATTCGCAAGCCAACACTTAACTTCAGCCAAACATGCATGGAGAGACTGAATGGCACATATATGCCCATGTTTCAGTGGTAAATAAATTTGAGAATCATCCGCATACAGATGATACTGAATCCCAAATTTCTCAAAAATCGAACCTAGAGGGAGCATATAAAGGGAAAATAAAATTGGTCCCAGTATAGAGCCCTGTGGAACCCCACACACAAGAGGGGCAACGGAAGAAGAAGAATCTGACTGAAAAAGTCCTATCCTTCAAATAGGAAGAGAGCCATTTCAGGGCTAAGCCCTGAATACCAACCTGATCCCTAAGACGATCAATGAGAATGTTATGGTCAACTGTATCAAATGCCGCTGTAAGATCTAACAGAAGCAAAACAACGATTTCCAGAATCAACACCTCGTGGGATATCATTAGAGACCCTCAAAAGAGCAGATTCTGTACTATGACCAGCTCTAAAACCTGACTGGAATCTATCGAAAATGTTATTCCTTGTAAAGACTCAGGGGCGGATCTAATCCGTGGGGATTTGCATATCATAATTAATAATTGGTAATTAATAATTATTCATACATGTTTGGATTAGATCAGTCTTACATTTTAATAAATCTCCTGCTAAGGGATGATATGTCATTTTACCTGCATGCATGCATGTGTATCCTTGCAATTAACCACAAGTTGATTGTAATTAATTACACGGACCACGTCCTACAAAACAGGCAAAATTAATTAGCTCAATTGTCAGAATAATATTTGTGGGGATCCACAATATCATCCTACTTTATAGGATTTCAGGAAAAGCAATTCTGTGGCCACAAGAATTGGGTTTCCTGCCCTATAAACACATACTCTTTAAAGTATCTTTAATTTGCAAGCTTGTAGCTATAAGACCTTTGGACACTTAAGGGACCTGAAAGTGAGCAAAAACCCAGTACATCAATCAAATGAATATAATGAATTTAATAAGGCAGAACTACTTATGTATTTACTACGTTACAGGAATACATGTATTTACAAACATTAACAGACAATGACAACAACGCGGGGCGTTTGGACAATGGATACACGTGTGAGTGAGAGAGAGAGAGAGGGAGAGGGACTGAGAGAGAGAGAGCATTGGCAACATTCACCCTGACAGTCACCTGTCTGTAACAACACGAAAACATCATCTTAATGCTTCTTAGAAGCTCTATAAAGAGATATACTTGCACAAGTTTCTGGGTCTCCCTGTGTAGCGGCATTCCTGCACGGCCCTGTCTGGCCGCGTGCGTGAGCGGAGTCCTTTAGGAAGCGTCACGTGGTGCGGCTTGGCGCGCGTGTTGAACGGAGGTTCAAAGTCTTTTGGGGTAACATTACCAAAGGAAAATAGTTCGGCTAAGTTCGTTTCACTTCGTGGAAGTGAACAGAGTCGACTACGGAAAACAAAACTTTGACTAACAAAGAAAAGAAATAAAGATCTCTACGGTGAAATCACGCGGAGTTAACGTTACATCTTTGCATGGCTGGTGAAGAAGCGCGCGTGCGTCTCTCGGTCCGGCGCGTCACGTGGTTACGCGCTCGTTTAAAGGTCCCTTGTAGATGGATTTGCTGAAGAGATATGTCATGCGGTGTTCTTTTCACTCGACGATTGGAATTCAACACGGAGGCTTATCTAAGACTGAAAAACACAAACTAAACTAGAAACAAATAAAAGAAAGGCGAAGTGCTCGCCCGGAGGCGAGACGTTACATTATGACACGAGGACGAGAGAAGTAAGAGGGAGATAAACTGGTATTCAGTCCTTTTGAAGACCTGACGTTTCCGCCTTCTTTTGGAAGAGGGTCCAATCAGGAGCTGTTCCTTTGGAGGGAATTTTTATGACCCTTTGTGTTTTAAAAGACATTCAAATCTCTAGTTTCATTGGGTGTTTAAGAGAAGAATCTTCACAATTCTTATAATACTAATGTGTCACAAAGTTTAGCAAAATGTAATGTCAATTAACAAATGGGGAATGAAAATCGGAGTTTATCGAGACCAAACTTGCCACAAATGGATTTGGTTAAACATTAGTTGGCAAAGTTTGAAACATTATCCCATTAGAGTTGTCGAGAAACATGGACCAAACCACAAAAAGGCAACTCATGAAATAGGGAACTTAGATACATTGTTCATACAATTCTCAAGTGGATATATAATAGCATATATATATATATGAGTACAGGATTCATTTCTCCTCCTTGGTTAGAATTCGGAGAGAGCCACAGCTCTGTGAACATTCCTTTGGGTCGTAAGCGCTGTTATCTAAGAACTCCAGTGATGTTAGTTTTGGTCTCTTTTCACTCCAAAGATGGAAAACATAGTAAACTATATTTTACTGGATATTACTGTACGTATTCTGATTGATCACACCGAAAGCATTCTGGAGGTGTCCAGAACTATGTGTACAAGATATGGGAATAGACAGTTATATTTAACATGCATAATGAAGGTATTTATAGTTCACTTTAAGCTACGATAAAATCATAGTCATTCCAATGTGGCATGGGCAAATGGACACACATAAAAACACATTGAATATATCTGGTTAAATGTCTTTTAAAAAAAGAGAAGTTTCTTTCTCTGTAGAATCCTTCTTTGGGACATTCCAGTCAGTCATAAAAATGTCTCGTAACTGGACACCACGCTCTGTCCTGAGCGGGCTTCACTTGTGGGGGATGCGTGTGTGGTTGTGAGTGTGTGTGTGTGTGTGTGTGGCTGGAGAGGTCCTGCATGCAGGCCACCTGGGTTTGCCTGCAGTGGGGGAAGTTTGTGAGTTGTTCGGGGACACATCACAGAGTCGTAAATGTTTCAGAAACAGTCTCATCTAGGCATTCTCATGCCAATGTCCATAATTTACATTCATTCTAAAAGACCTTGGGTTTTAGGAAGAATGTGCTTCATTTGTTTCAGAGGGACTGAGTCAATGATTCACCCAAATACCCTACATCCTCATTAAAAATTCATTAATTTGTGCATTCACAATTTTTTCCAGTATCTTAGAAATAAAAGGCAATTTTGAAATTGGACGAAAACTACTCATGTCAAAGGGGTTTCAGCTTTTTTTTTTTTAAAAAGGGGCTGAATAACCGCATGCTTAAAACTAACCGGAACAACACCAGATGACAAACTAGTATTCATAATATACAGAATACTTGGGCCAATTGAATCAAGTACCTTCTTAAACAGAGAAGAAGGGAGCACATCACCAGGAGACCTGGTGGGCTTCATATGAGCAGTTATATCATTAAGCTGCTGCAAGGAAACAGGCATAAAACTGTTTAATTGGTTTATAGGGTCAGCAGAAACAATAAAATCATTGCCAACAGGTGAAATCTGAGATCTAATTCCATCAACCTTACCAATAAAAAAGTTTAAGAACTCTTCACACATGTCAGCAGAAGGAGTGAATGAAGGAGTAGCAGTAGGATGAAGAACAGCATTTACAGTGGAGAAAAGTACTTTAGAATTATTACAGTTTCTGGAGATGATGTCAGAGAAATAATTTGATATGGCCAAAATCTCATAAGAGACTTGTAATTTATCTTTAACCCATTTGCGTTCAGCCCTCCTACACTCCTGCCTAAGAGCGCGGGTAGTACTGTTCAACCAGGGCTGCGATTTGCCATTTTTCCCCCTGACTTTGACAGGAGCCACAACATCTAAAATCTCTAAACAAGAAGAATTAAACTGATCGACCAACTCTTCTAAACCCATACAGGGAGAGTGTGACTCGATCAATGAAAGAAAAGAAGAGACATCAAAAGTAGCTGAAAAGCTACTAGCTGTGCATGGATTAAGTATGCGAGATGAAACTGAGGCAGAAACAATATTACCTGGCGTGCCACAAGGAAAGTTAGAATTTAAAATAACAGTCTTATGGTAAAAAAAAACAGTATCAACAATCTTCACGCCATCAACAGAGAATCCCCTAGATCAGTGGTTCTCAAAGTGGGGTCCGCGGACCCCTTTTGGGTCCGCAACCCGTTGCCAGGGGGTCCGCGAAATAATTTTAGAACCCTATGAACGGAATCGCGGAATCCAGTCAGACCATCGGGGAAACTCTTGGCAGAGCGCTCCTGCTCTCTCTTTCTCTCCCCCCACAAACATGTGCGCATATCCAGAGAGAAGAGTGAATCCGCGAATATACAGTAGCCTAGTTGTAAAATCAAAGTTAAGAGGCTAGGTTTAAATTTTTCTGTTCTTTTTTTTTTATCCGTCAGTTTATTTAAACTGTTTTAAATTAATATTGTTTAAGACGTTTAGTAGCTTGCCTATGTCATTTGTAGTGGAAGCCCGTTTCCGCCACTGAATACAAAAAGAAAAGAGAAGGTAATTGTGACTTTAAAGTCAGAATTGTGAGATTAAAAAGTCACAATTAGCCTACCTTTTTTATAGTTTTATATGGCGGACACGGGCTTTCATTCTCTTTAGGCGGCAAAGGCCTACAGTACATGAGTAAAAATTAATGAGCCTTTTGCCTTTACACAAGAGCGTCATCTCCAGAGCTGCTATGAGTCACTTTGAGAACGTTTCAGCATTTAATTTGATACAAAAATATGGGCGATTCTAAGGTCAGTGGATATTCGGGGCTTTAGCCCAAACTAAAATTGGGTATTTTTATTTAAATGAATGAATTGATTATAAAAACGATTTAAGGGAATAAAGAAAAAGATTACAGTTGTCAAATATTAAATCTTTATCTACTTACATTTTACCAGGCGTTCGTTCACTGTTAACATCCTTCTGTGAACGGTAAGCCCCGCATTCTTTAATCATTTTGACATTGATGAGCTAGACCGCTGAACTTTTAGTCATCCAACAAACAGAGCGGTGCGTAATGGAGTGCATCAGAGCAGCATCAAGAATATCAAATACATTGTAGTGAATCTCTTATTTGCATCTTAAGGTTATTGCCAATAATAATGACAGGTTTGCGAAAAGTGTAGAACTCAGTGAGCTCGCGCAAAACACATATTCAGCACGCGACTCGTTTAAACGCCTCTGATTGGCCGATGCGTTCAACAGACATGTCTGTGATTGGCTACAATGCTCAACGCTGCAAAAGCACGTTGTAAGTACCTTTAATGCAAAGGGAAAAATATAATATGCGCTTTTCATGATTAGGTAATCACGGCAGCTGTAATCTTATTCACATTTGTTTTTCTGATTAATTGTTTTGCTCTATGAGAAAGACAAGGTAGCAAAATATTTAAAAACATTCCGCCCCTGGGCCTACATAAATAATAACAATACAAAACTTTTACAACCCGCCAAAATAAAAGTTTGGTTTAAGTCAAGTCAAATATATTTATATAGCGCTTTTCACAATACAGATTGTATCAAAGCTGCTTCACAGTATCAATCAAAACAACTCAACAATGTTTGTTTATTACTGGAAAAAAGACATCCAAGTTTGGTAGAGCTGATCAATGGTATGATTGGTTAATTAATTTGAATATCCCCAATTATTAATTATTAATTATTAACTTAATTACTAGGATGTGTTCTGCAAGTGTTAATTCTGTTATGATTTGTTGATTGTTCTGCCATTGATATAAGGTGCAATGAATTCATTATTTTAAAGTTGATGCACGTAAAGTAACATTACATAATTTAAATGTTATTTTAAATGGTTCACCCAAACAAAAAAATGAAAAGTGTGTCATCATTTGCTCACCCTCAAGTTGTTCCAAACCTGAATGAGTTTCTTTCTCCTGCTGAACACAAAAGAAGATATTTTGAAGAATGTGGGTAACCAAACAGTTTCTGGTACTTTTAAAAAAAAACATATGGAAGTCAATGGGGTCCATCAACTGTTTGGTTACCGACATTCTTCAAAATATCTTCTTTTGTCTTCAGCAGAAGAAAGAAACTCATTCAGGTTTGGAAAAACTTGAGGGTGAGTAAATGATGACAGAATTTTCATTTTGGGTGAACTATTATTTTAATGTAAAATGTTAATGTTTCAATTTTAATCTAGGGAATTTTAATGTTTGATTTTTTAATGTTATCAGAACAAGCCTGTGCTTGCTGTCTTGCTGTTGATTTTATGAAAGCTTTTAAGATAAATTACTTAGTGTAAATGCTATTGAGTCCAAGTGAAATTTGAATAAAAGACCCACTCCACTGTTCACGAGTATATAAGTGGTATTAACATGATTTAAACTGACATGTGTTTCTGTTCTATAAAACAGGTCTTAAGTTTTTAGGGTGAAAAAGATTGCAATGCAATTAATTCCAATGGCATTTAAGAGTACAAATAGTTTTAACCATATTAATCATAGACAGTTATTGTTATGAGGGGGTCCTTGGAATTTTTTCTCCGCTCTAAGGGGTCCCTGGTCTCAAAAAGTTTGAGAACCCCTGCCCTAGATAATACAAGGTCAAGCGTATGACCACGTTCATGAGTTGGACCCAAAACGCATTGTAAAAAATCTAATGACTCTAATATATTTAAAAATTCTTTGACCAGGGGCTTTGAAGGGCAGCACACATGTATATTAAAATCCCCCCAAATTAAAATATTGTCAAAAGAAGGGACAATACCAGATAAAAAATCAGAAAACTCCTGTATAAAATCCCCATGAAAGTTTGGGGGTCTATAAATCAAAACACATAACACAGATTTAAAAGAATTCAGCGTAATTAACTGAGATTCAAAAGTGCAAAAGGACGCAGAAGGTGAAAGTCTACACTTAAACTTGTCTTTAAAAACAACTGCAAGACCCCCGCCACGGCCAACAGACCTAGGGGTACTAAAAAAACTGCAACCAGGAGGAGAAAGTTCAGAGAGAGAAGTCATTTCACCAACATTAAGCCAAGTCTCAGTAACAAATAAAAAATCAATTTCATGAGAAAGAAAAAGATCGTTCAAAATAAAGGTCTTATTTGCCAGAGATCTCGCGTTAATCAACGCCATTGTCACTGGAGTGGGAGTGGTATTGGAAGAGGATTGCAGAGAGGAATCATAAGATGTTACCGGACTCCCGTCACGTAAAGAGCGAAGATTCTGATGATTAACTCCTCGATCTGCAGAGTGTTGCCTTACATGAGCCATCCGCAAAGACTGAGGCATCAACGCCGAAGACGGAAAGACAGCCACAATGTATGAACATCTCAGGTTCACGACCACGGCCTCCGCCATCGAAGAAGCAGGTCCGATGACTGGAAACTTCCCGATCTTCTTCGATCTCACAAGGACTCCAGCCCGCTTCCAACGTCTCCTTCGCCGTTTCCTCCACATGCACAGACATCCCGCCAGGTAACATATTTTCCTCAATGCGACTGGCACATAATGCGAGTGCAGATGCCAATCATCTCTGGGATAACGAAAAAAATAATCGGACACAGCCAATCGAATATTAAATAGCGTCATGCGATCTTATACCAGAGGGGAGCAAACAGAGCGCGTGATAAAACAAACAAGAAACAGTACAAATAAAAGAGACAAGGGCAGACTGTGGCAAGCCGGCAAACATCCTGGCGCCATCTTGGACCCGCCGATTCAACTCCGATCCGATTCCGATTCAACTGGCTGCGGTGTGTGAGAGGGATGAGGGTTCCTAGGGGCTTGGTCCCCCGAAGGAAGCACGCTCACCGTAATCCTCAGGTCTCCCTGCCCGAAGCAACCCTTTGGGGAGGATTGGATCGAGGCAGAGGCACGGGGACTCCGCCTCTTTGCAGGAACGAGAGTCTCGACAGCAGCTCTACGATGGTCATCTTACCACAATGGGTAAATGACTCATCCACGAACGCTGCCTCAGCGCGTTCGAAGCCCAGACACACGAGGCAGCAATCGTGACCCTCCCGTGATCGCAGGTAATGACCACATCCAGAAACACACAGATAGAAAGTCATCTTGAAAAAGACGCAATCTATCTGTGGAAGCACTTTTAGGGGTGCTCACTGGTGCTGAAGCACGCAGGAGAACGGTCACCGCGAACACAGACAGGAATGTGCACCTGTCTGTGCGCTGTCTCTCTCTCGCTGGTCTTACCAGCCGTGAAAACGGCTGTTGAGTGCTCTTCACTGTACAGCTTACCAGCTGTGACAACAGGTTTTTTGTTTGGCTCAGTATTCAAAAAACAAAAAAGGGAGAGAGAAGAGAAGACTGCTCGCGCTGCTGTGCTGTCATGCCCACACAAGGGTGGAGAGGTCAGAGAAAAAGGCTTGCTTAAAGGTTTCATAATATCCTGAGAGTTTGGAGAGAGCATCGAAGTGCTTGGCTCCGAAGCAAAAAGCTAAAGTGCAATCGCACCTTCTGCTCGTTATATACCTGCTCTGCGAGGCTGCGCAGCTAATGCAAATGATTGCACGCCAATGTGCATTGGCTTGTTTAGTTTCCTTCGAAGTAGATTGGCCTCTCTAGCGAGATTCCTATCAGTCGGTCACAACGTACATCGAGAGTGACCGACCAATAAAGGAACGTACTCGGTTACCTAACGTAACCTCGGTTCTCTCTAGAAGAGGAAACGAGTATTGCGTAAGTTGCTTACGCTACGGGTAAAGTCATATTTTCTCGAGATATGAAGCCAAAAATTATCCTTAATTTTGTATATATTGTCAACGCAGTGCAGCAGCCTACCACTGAGCCTGGTGTGACGTCGTGCCCTCTACGCGTCACAGCCCGCCAGAATGGGTGTGGCTTAGCGTATAAAAGAGAGGCTCGGAGGCTGCTTCCCTGGTTTTCATCGACTGAAGCGAAAGTCGCTCGTGGCGCGAGCACGGCAGGTTATGCAATACTCGTTCCCTCTTCTAGAGAGAACCGAGGTTATGTTAGGTAACTGAGTAGTTCTCTTACGAGAGGTTCTCTTGTATTGCGTAAGTTGCTTACGCTACGGGAACCCCTTGTCAACGCGGTGCGCGCCAAGCATCCACTTCATGAGTCCCAGGGAATCCCGGGGAACACAGATAAGCGGAAAAAAGGCGGCCAGCAAGGCGGGCCGGCACATGTACATAAGCACTCATAGGGAATACAGAGCGGCGTTGCCGGTCCATATAAAGCATATTGACCCATATAGTGCAGCTCAACCAGGAGAGCTAAAGACGTGTGAGAGTAGTCTGCGCATGATAACATCTGGGCAGAACGTACATCCCATTTATACAGACAAAAGTCTAGCCTGCAAGGCGGGAACTTCCAGGTTATAGAACCTAACAAACGTGGAAGGGGAGGCTCAGCCCGCCGCCACACAAATGTCATGAATTGAAATCCCGCTGGACCAGGTCCACGACGAGGCCATGCCTCTAGTGGAATGAGCCCTGACGCCCAAAGGCCAATGCAGACTTTTAGACTCGTAAGCAGCTGCGATAGCGTCCACTATCCATCTGGACGGGCTTTGTTTCGAGGCGGCGAGACCCTTGGTGCGCCCACCAAACGAAACAAAGAGCTGCTCCGAGCGCCTGAAAGGGGCGGAGCGCGTAATGTAAACCCTCAGCGCCCTGACAGGGCAGAAGAGATTAACATCGCTCTCGCTATCGGATGCTGGCAGAGCCGATAGTGAAATGACCTGCGCTCTGAAGGGAGTGCCAATCACTTTAGGAACATAGCCATGTCTTGCCTTGAGGATGACTTTAGAGTCATTTGGTCCAAACTCAAGACAAGCAGCGCTAACAGACAGCACGTGTAAATCCCCCACACGTTTGACTGATGACAGAGCTGTCAGAAAAACGGTTTTGAGCGAGAGGTATTTTAAATCCACGGAATCTAACGGTTCAAAGGGATATGCTTTCAGGGCCTCTAGGACCAAAGAAAGATCCCACATAGGAACCGACGGAGGCCGCGGGGGATTCATCCTCCTGGCTCCTCTAAGGAAGCGGATGACAAGCTCGTTCCTTCCTATTGACTGGCCGCGCGTCGACTCAGCGAACTCTGCTACGGCCGCCACATAAACTTTAAGCGTGGAGGGGGACCTGCCCCTGTCCAACAGCTCTTGAAGGAAGCTAAGCAACCGCGAGACCCCACACGTTCGTGGGTCCAGACTTCTGTCGGCACACCATTTGGAGAACACAGACCATTAAGACGCGTAGAGCCATCTCGTAGAGGGAGCTCTAGACTGCGTGATCGTGTTCATAACTCCTTCTGGCAGGACAACAGGTATCCGTTGATTAACCATACGTGCAGAGACCAGCGCTCTGGATGGGGATGCCAGATTGAGCCGCGGGCTTGAGAGATGAGATCTCTCCTCACCGGAATCGGCCAAGGGGCTGTACGTGACGGCCGCGTCAGCTGCGGGAACCAGATTTGTTTCTCCCACCGCGGGGCTATAAGGAGCACAGAGTGCCGCGTTTCCCTGATTCTCTTGATTACCTGAGGCAACAGTGAGATCGGCGGGAAACAGTGGACCTGAGACCGCCCTGACGGTTCACGTAGGACACCACAGACATGTTGTCCGAGCGGACTAGAACATGGTGGTCCTGTATGAACGGGAGGAAGCGTCTCAGCGCGTTCTCGATCGCTAACATCTCCAGACATTTTATATGAAGGCGTTTCTCTCGGTCTAACCACAGGCCAAAGACCGATCTCCCTTCGAAGACCGCGCCCCAACCCAAGTTGGAGGCGTCCGTCGAGATGACCTTTCGATAAGAGACAGCTCCCATCGTCACCCCCCGCTGGTACTAGTCGGCAGTTAACCAGGGGTGCAGAGCTGAAACGCAGCTCTGAGTCACTCTGATTCGTCTGCAGCCGGAAGCCCATGCTCGGTGAGGCACCCGAGCGTTCAGCCAGCGTTGCAGCGGGCGCATACGCAGTAAGCCCAGCTGAAGCACTGCTGCAGCTGAGGCCATACAGCCCAGCATCCTCTGAAATGTTTTCAGAGAACCGATGCTGCCCTTCTGGAAAGACGGGGCCAGGTGTCGATCACGGCACGCGCGCTGTGTCGATAAACGAGCCGTCATAGCCACAGAGTCCAGTTCTATTCCCAGAAAGAAAACTAACTGACTGGGAAGTAATGAGCTCTTGTTCCAATTGACCATGAGACACAGGCTTTCCCAGATGACTGAGGAGCACTGTACTGTGAGATAAGAGTTCTATCTCTGACTGTGCCAAAATCAGCCAATCGTCCAAATAGTTCAGGATCCGCATACCCTGATTTCTCAAGGGGGCGAGAGCCGCGTCCATGCACTTCGTGAATGTACGGGGTGCTAAAGAAAGGCAGAATGGCAGGACAGTGTATTGATATGCCTGACCGTTGAAGGCGAATCTCAAGAATGGCCTGTGACGGGGATTTATCTGAATCTGAAAGTAGGCGTCTTTCAGATCGAGAGATATAAACCAGTCCCTTGGGCGAATATGCACGAGAATTTGTCTGGTCGTGAGCATTTTGAACGGTCTTCTCATAAGAGCTATGTTCAAGTATCTCAGATCTAAGATAGGTCTGAGAGCTCCTTCCTTCTTGGGTACGAGAAAATAACGGCTGTAAAAGCCTGACTCGCTCAGAGAAGGAGGTATCGGTTCTATGGCCCCTTTGCACAACAGTTTCACTATTTTTTTTTTATTTTTTTTTTTATTTTTTTATTTTTTTATTTATTTTTTTATTTATTTATTTTTTTTCAACAGGGCCAATGTGCAAAAAAACATTAATTAAAGATGCTTTGCACCAGATTTAGCTTAAGCTAGTTTCCATCTGTAGTCCCTGAGCAGGTGAATTACAATACAAAATATACAATATAAAATATAATTAGTCACTCAAATACAACTATTAATTCATTCATTCAACCATTCCCCATTACAACCATCAGTCCAAGTAAAACATACCAAAATTACTACAATAAAACATCACTAAAAGTCATATTTACATACACAATTATCTATGCTGACACGACTGGTTTTCCAATAGCACTTTCCTTGTATTGCAAGAAAAATCCTTCAGGTCTAAGGTAAGTTTCAGACTCTGTGGGAGTTTGTTCCATTCTTTGATGCCTTTAAATGAAAAGGCTGTCTGTGCAAAGGCCGAACCACGTTTAGGCAGTCTGCAATCATTGCAACTTGTGGACCTGGTACTCCTAGTCATCTGTTCAGAACAAAACTGGACAAATGTTTTCAGGGGAGGAGGCGCAATATTATTCAAAATTTTAAAAACTAATCGCACATTGGCATACACAATTATATTATAAAAGTTTAACATGCTATATTTTTCAAGAATCAGACAGTGATGATATCTCAGTGGCTCACAGTGGCTATTTCTGCGCGGAGTAGATGTGCTACTTCCACATTCACTTTCGTCGCGGTCCGTGCTCGAAAGCGCGGGGGACGGCGAGCGAACTGTAGTGAATAACCCTGTCTCATTGTGCTCAGCACCCAAACTGATATCCCTGGAATCGCTTCCCATGCTTTTACATGTACAGCTAGGGGCAGAATGGCCTCCGGGTTCCGATCGCCGCACTTTGTGGGCTCGGGAAACTGAACCGGAGGTATGGGCACGGCGCACGCACCCTCGGTGCTTGCATACGGCAGCTCGCTGACAGTGGTGGCTGGCTGTTTCATATGTGACGTCCAGATTCCTTTGAATGGGGAGTGTTTTGTGATAACTTTGTGATGCGCGAGCGGAGCCTGGGGCGAAGTGTTTGTTAGTAAGCGTGAGCGCTCGTGAGCGGGCACGTAACTTACATTCATATGTGACATCCCGATTGCTTTGAATGGGGAACGTTTTGTGATAACTTTCTGTTGCGCGAGCGGCACCTGGGGCGAGGTGTTTGTTTGTAAGCGTGAGCGCTCGTGAGCGGGCACATAACTTACATTCATAACCTGACCGATATGAGGCTGTTTTGGCCGTGTAACAGAGCGGGCAGAGAGTAGGCGTGGGCACATAGTTGTGGGCACATTTCCTACATCTAACACTCGAGCGGCATTTGCCAGCTTTATGAGAGGGGGCTCTGTGAGAGTGAGAGACACGGGGGTATAGTGCTTGTGTGTAGAGGTGAACACTGAGTTGTGGGCACATTTTCTACACTTATGACACCATCGGCCTGAGCCGGATAACCAGACATTATACTCTTTTTGAGATTTCTCGGGGTCGCCGTAAAAACGGCGGTTGCATGCAGGCGAGCGTGTTGTATCACCGGCTCGTTGGCTGCCAAATACATCGCTGCAGTAGCCTTTACTAAGGGGACTGACAGGGCAAGATGCTTCGACGGTGGTCCGGCCTCGGCGGGACCCAGCCGTCTTTTTCTCCCTGCTGTCGCTAGGAGGACTTTGCGTGCTCAGATTTTAGCGCAATCTTAGGTCGAGGTCCCCGCGGGGGAGGCGGCCTGTGATGGCTGGACGAGGGCGATCTAGAGCGGCCGCCCTGTCGTCGCTGCGAAGGTTGAGGCTGAGCTGGACGCTGTGCAGAGCTTCGCGCAGGAGGCTGTTCACGTGAGCGGCCTGCAGCAGAGCTGGAGCGTCGAGGCAGGAAAAGATTCATGGCCTGCGAGGTCTTTTGCACTTCGGAAAGCGGTCGACGATCCCGTTCACCACTGGGCCGAAGACACCTGTGGGGGAGAGCGGCGCGTTGAGAAACACGGCGCGCTCGGACTCCCTCGTGTCGGCGAGCGTCAGCCAGAGGTGCCTCTCTGTGACGGTGAGCGAGGCCATGCATCTCCGGCAGAAAAGATGCAGACCTGTAAGCGGGCGCTTGGCGGCGGCGATTTTGTAGAAAGCAGCCGTCGAGTCTGTTAGGCGCGGGCTCCTTCGGCAGTTATCACTCAAGGCCGAGCTGGTCGACGGCCTTAGAAAGAAGGCGCCAGAGCTCCGCGTCAACGCCCGCCGGAGTTCGGCCAGATTCCTGGATCGAAGAGGAGGCGGAGTGATGAGAACCCGACCACTCCTCACTGTCCGAGGCCAGGATGGAACAGCTGACACCTGCGGCGTCTCCTTCCGCTTCGTCACCTCAAGCGACGGCAGTGAGGGCCGAAGCCGGCAGCTGTGCATCCGGGAGGGGCGGAGAAGGAGAGAGAGAAGCTCGAGGGAGGGGCTCCGGCGAGCGTTTCACTGTGACCTCAGGCTCTGTGGTCTCTGAGAACGGCGCTTCTTCTTGCGCGGTCCGGAAGAGGGCGGAGTGACAGCTTCAAAATTGAAGGCCTTGAGTTGAGCCCGCAGGGACGACAATGAAAGATCCTCGCAATGGACGCAGACTCCCGAAGAAAGAGCGAGGGCTGCATGGTCTGGGCCCAGGCAGAGAGCGCAGATCACGTGGCGGTCTCCGGCGCTGAGCGGGGCTCGGCACGAGCCACAGGAAGTGCGAGGCATTTTGATAAAAACGGCGGCAAATTTTTTTGATAAAAAAGTCGCGGCGGCGAACACGCACAGGAAGCAAAGAGCAAAAAGGATCCTTGTTGCCGGATAGCGTAGCAGGCACGGAAGGCTGAAGGCGGCAAAGACGACCGGCTTCCTCAGACGGTTTCCTCTGCTTGCTGGTCGCTGGTTTCAACGGCGGCGGCTTCTCTTAGGATCCAGCGATGCAAAGAGCTTCGCTGAAGAGATGAAAATCAGGGAAGCAACCACCGAGCCTCTCTTTTATACGATAAGCCCCACCCATTCTGGCTGGCTGTGAGTGTAGAGGGCGCGAAGTGTCCTCACTGGGCGTGACGTCACGCCAGGCTCAGTGGTAGGCTGCTGCAGTAGCCGCAGGGCAGCCAATGAGCATGTTAAGTTTGTTAACGTTGTTAAGTTTCAAAAGCAAGCACATAATATGCAAAAGCGGCATTTTATTTAATTTATAATATAATATAATATAATATAATATAATATAATATAATATAATATAATATAATATAATATGTAGCCTGGCTAAATGAGTCGGAATGTGAACAGCCTGATAGCTAATTTTAGTCGAATTTGAGGTTTTCACAAAAATAGCAATTAAACATCTAATATCTTTATTCCTGCGTTTTCTGAGAGGAGTAGGCTACCTTTCCCTTGCCCATGAAAAATGCTGTTTTTCTCTGCTTGCTTCTCGATTGGCGCTTCCCCTCAGCACAAGTTTGGTATCGTTTTCAAAATTGCAGCATTCCAACTTTCTGAATATTCACAGCAAATTCTCGATGACATGAGTCTGAACCAGTGAAATGTGATTTTCAAACACATGCTGATGTAAACAAACCAATCTTCCTTGTGCTGACTGACAGATCCGAAACATGCGCACAAAGAAGCCTCAGACAGCGCATAATCACAATTATAGGCCTAAACATATACACAGAATTACAGTATTTCAAAATATCTGTCTTGGCAAGTAGGCTATTCTTGCAAACATTATCTGTTATGTCTGTTGTGGAAAAACATATGATGTGTAAAAATTTTTTAGATCCGTGCGGGAGGTCTTAATGTATAGTCTGTCTGTCTCATAAATGTTAATAAAACAATTGTGGTGTCATGGAAAAAAGTAATATAAACCTATATATTTTTCCTAAAGATAGCCTATTTTGTTTTGATTTGGTGTGTGCCAAATTTGGTGTTATTATCAGGGATTTTATCTATTTTTTCTCAAAATTTACTTTGCTGACTCTATCGACTTCAAACCGGTGTAGCTCAGTCATTTTGTGTCTGATTCCAACGAATCATACACCATTTTGAAGAATTAATTTTTGGAAATTGTAAATCATTTTGCCAGCACAGGTTACATATAATATATAGGTCACATATAATATAATTTGATATAATATAATATAATATAATATAATATAATATAATATAATATAATATAATATAATATAATATAATATAATATAATATAGTAGAAGGCCGTGTGTCCACCAAAGCGTTTTTTCACGCAGCTGGCGTATAATTCCAATTGTTTTCAAAGGGAGCGCCGCATTTTTTAAACGCCATGAGCGTAACAAGGTGCTGAGCGTTTTTTTCACGCTGAAGCGCTGAGCGCCCCGCGTTTTTACTGGTCGCCGAGAGTTGAAAAATGTTAAACTTTGGATAAAACGCAGCGCTCATCACTGTCACTTTTTACCCAGCCGTCCAATCACAGTAGAGGAGGTGCGGGACAAATACCACACGACGACCTGACCACCTTTTATGGACTCTCTATCTATGGGCTTATCCATTGACTTTATGCCTCTATGTCCCCCCGATTGCCTCATAGACAGTAAAAGATTGCCTGCGAGCTTCTCCTCCTGTCTATACGGTAATGTCTCTATTGTGCGACAGAAAGTTGCGTGGTTATGACACAATCGCTAGCCTATTTTTACAAAAACGGCTACTACGGGGCCATAACGTAAGATACAAAGTAATGAAGCCTTTTATACATTGTCGTGTTTCTTTAGAAATAAATAATGGACAAATGAAGTCTTTGGACGCCTCAGATGTAAAGTTATTCGCTGTCAAAGTGACGCCAAAATGAATGGGAGTCAATGGAATGCTAACAGCAGGTGAAGTTCTGCTACAATGGCGGCCCCCGCGAGGCTTCAGTTTCCGGATGATGGATTACCCCCTTGCATCAACCAGCGGAGCTAACCTAACAAAATGGGTGTAAAATAAATTTGTAGTATGAAAAAAATTATCTGCGAAATCAGTTACAAGTAAACTGTGCTCCGGATATTCTGTATCATAGCAACGAAGCGTCTCAACTGAAAAAACGCATGCGCTGCCAAAATGCTCTCAAGCGCCCACAGCAAGGTGTTTTCAGCTGACTAAAAACGGTTTGGTGGACACACGGCCTAATATAATATAATATAATATAATATAATGTAATGTAATGTAATGTAATGTAATGTAATGTAATGTAATGTAATATAATATAGGCTAAAGCCCTATTTAGACGGGATTAGTCTTACAAGGGTAGATGGAGTAATTTTACCACAGGACGTCTGTAATAATAATGGCCAATATAATATAATATATTATAATATAATATAATATAATATAATATAATATAATATAATATAATATAATATAATATAATATTCTCAGAAAATTATGTTCATGGGATAATGGGATGGAGGCTACACAATAAGGTTGCTTTATGGCCATATCATAGTGTCACATTCCCACAAGAGAACCATATAGTGAACTGAACCTGTCCACTCCAGGGCATCATAGCAAACATAATTTTTAACATAAACAATTTTAACAACATGGGAAATGCTTTTATAGAACAAAACAAAACAAACAAACAAAAATATAAGGTAAATAATGTGTTTCTTACAGTTTTTTCTCAATCGCTTTTAACAAATTTCTCCAAACTCAGATCACTTCTTTCAAAACAATTAACATTGTGATCTGAACACTTTAAAATTGTCCTACTCAGATTCTAAGTTTTCGTTAATTTCATTCAAATTACAAATCATATGCATAATTTTCTCAAAACATTGTGTACAAAATTTTCAAATGTGTTCCTAACAGTTCACACAGCCAACCAAATTGTATTTATTTTTTTTCATCTCCCTTAAAGGGATAGTTCACCCAAAAATGAAAATTCTGTCAGTAATTACTCACCCTCATGTTGTTCCAACCCCGTAAGACCTTCATTCATTTTCGGAACATGAATTAAGATAATTTTGATTAAATCTGAGAGCTGGATCACTCCTCCATAGGCTTCTAAGGGATTGAAACTTGCCAGCCCCGAAAAGTTAGTGTTTGGGGCATACCAGGGGACCCCACTGGACTTTTCCTTCATTTTTTAAAAGTGTTACCTTCATCTCAGGGGCATGAAACTCTGTGACTTTTCCTAAATAATCTATCTAAACATGCACAAAGAAAACTGGGCTTGATTTGGTTGTTCTAAAAGTGTGTAAAAAAAAAGGTACCGTTTAAGGTGTCTGGGGTCAAAATGACCCCACATTGAAAATGAATGGGAAAATTAAAAAAATGACTTTTTTTCATTTTGTTTGTCAAAAAAAAAAAAAAAGTAAATCCTTTATAAATCTGAAAATTTCTACAAATAAACCAAGGACTGGTCCTAGAGCATAAATAAAAAGTGAAACAAACTTTCCATCTTACACACACACACACACACACACACACACACACACACACACACATACACACAGAGAGAGAGAAAGAGAGGGAAAATGTCACTTGTAATGTTTCGGCAAATGTATGTATAATAATTTGCAAAAGCAGATAATTCAAAATATATCAGACAACGACAACAAATTCTAACTTTGACAAAAATAGATTTTTTATGTATTTCAGAATGTTTAAATATATATTCACAAAATATATATCATAAATTTGTGAGAAGTTGAAGCATCAAGAAAAATGAAATGAAAGAGAAATGAGTCCCTATATGGACCTCTATTGGATATATGTGGTCATTGCACTTTCTTTCTTTAATTATAATTTCTAAAGTTTTTCCACAAACCTGCAGATGTCAGTATTCTATCCCTAACACATAGAGCAATGTCCAAAAACTATTTAGATTTAATTAAGATCGTCATTTAAGTGATTTTTTCTTTAAAAAATATTTTTTCATGAGCCAATTTATGGCCTAGTTAAGTAATTGTGCAGTAAATAGGTAAACAACTTCCAAATTTCCACAAAAACACAGCATAAATGTATAGTTGAGAAGTAAATAAAAAAAATTATATATAGTTTTCCATATAAAAAATATATATTTCCTTATGCAATCGCTCTTTCAAAGTTTGGGGTCTATCAGACCCCAAACACTAAAATCGTTATCCTTTTTGAACACTGATTAAGGGTTAAAGACATCGTTAAAATAGTCCAAGAGACAACAGTGGCTCAATCTTAAGTTTATCAAGCGACGAGAATATTTTTTGTGCGCAAAAACAAACAAAAATAACAACTTTATTTAAATTATTTATTTCTTCTCTGTGGGCCTTGCGTAGTGCTACGTCACACGTAGGCTCACCGACGCTGGTCATGTGTGTGATGCGTGTGATGTACAACAACAGAAGCTTACGCTATTACACTAGTGAACTGACTCGAGGCCCACAGAGAAGGAAATGATTAATTGAAATAAAGTTTTAAATTTGTTTTTTTTTGCACACAAAAAGTATTCTCGTCGTTTGATAAACTTAAGATTGAGCCACTGTAGTCACTTGGACTATTTTAACGATGTCTTTAATAACTTTTCGGGGAACAAGTTTCAATCCCTTAGAAGCCTATGGAGGAGTGATCCAGCTCTCAGATTTAATCAAAAATATCTTAATTTGTGTTCCGAAGATGAATGAAGGTCTTAAGGGGTTGGAACAACATGAGGGCGAGTAATTACTGACAGAATTTTCATTTCTGGGTGAACTATCCCTTTAATGCATGGGCATAGATTACGCGGGGACGGGGGGACGTGTCCCCCCCACTTTTTATAAAATGTAAATTCGTCCCCCGCACTTTTTCATAGGGCAAATGTGTCTATGTCAAGCTGAGGTTTTCGCGGGTGTGTATAGCCTGCCCTACATCGAGATTTAAAATCCAAAGAGTCAAGGATAGTCTATCTACATACGTGACTTTCACGCTTCCATGGTAATCAGTCACTCGTGCATTAGCTTACGACACGCCCATGCTCGCACCCGCGCCGAATCCATCAGTTTCATAGAGTTCAAAACGGCCAAAATAACTCTTCACTCCTTTTTCACGAAAAAGTCAAGCACTGTAGGCTAAGTAAGTTTTCATGTGGTATCCGAATTGTGTTGCACAATGATGAATAACTCTGCCTATTTCTCTTGTTGAATAATTAACAAGGTTTGTTGTAAATTGAAAATATTCACTATACCCGCACAAACGTGCACTATTTTCAATCTTTTTTTATTCGTAATGTCTTTTATTTTCACAGATATGTTATCAAAGCCCTTACTAGAAAGTTTGAAGTATTTTTAAAAGCTTGACATTTTAAGGTTTTCAATTGAAAAGTTTAGTTTAGTAAGACAGACTTTAGGCTATTAAGGAAATGTTATTTTGCCAAAAGAAGAACTTTTATTTTAAGTAAATGTTATTTTTAAATCAGCCTACTTCAGTGTGATATTTAACCATATTATCATGCTTAACAGTAACACTGATAATTTGAATAATTGTAATGCGATGATCAGATATCTAAATCAGAGAATATCATATGTTTGGGCGGTTGACGGGTGGATTATTTATTTTTAACAGTGGATTCGGGGGACTCAAAGTGCACCAGATTAATGAATTTATCTTTAAAATGTAAAAAATTTTCTTCCGGGGGGGGCATGCCCCCGGACCCCCCTAGAAGTAACGAGATCCACCTACAAAAAAACTGTGGGAAACACAGTAGGGTATATGATGGTCTACGAAAAATAAAAATGTTATTATCTAATTAAAATATATGATCAGGATTTTACCACTCCCTCCGCCTCGTTTTAAGCCAGGATAAACCCTGCATGTGCAATATAAAGTACTGAACATCTGCATTTCTTTCTTTCTGTTTTATTGCTTTAAAAATAAATAGCATATTAAGCCAATTAACCTGTCAATAAAAGTAATCAATTTACTTTTATCAATTTTCAGTAATCAATCAGTTCCTAGATCAAATTCTCTGTCCAGATGTAAATTAGAGACATAATCAATAAAGTTCAGTGATTGCAGTACTGTACAACAGAGAAAAAAAAAATAATTCTGTATGTTTGTGTATGTAATTGTTTGAGGTAGGGGAAAAAAGTATAACAAAAACCATCATTGAAGGACTTTATGATAAACATGTATTTTCATTAGTGTATTTGTCTGTCTATGTTATAAAATGACATGCAGTTTTAATAATAGCATTTACTTTTAATAAATGCATTACTATAATAAGCTGTAGTGCTTCATGTCAACATAAGAGTGTTTAGTTTTCTGTTTTAATGGTTTTGAGAGCAACTACATTCCTTTGAAGAAATGAGTCAAATCTATTGAGAAAAACTGTAAATGACCAATAGATTCTCAAAGAAAAGTCTTGATTTTGTTTTTGGGGTGTACTAGAATATGTTTTCATGCTAGATAGTTCAAAAAGCGTATTGTCTTTCACGTATTTTACATTATTACAGCACCTCTCTCCTTTGTCTGGCTCAAAAACACCCGATGAAGCTCCTCTTTCAGAAATACGAAATGTGCTGTGATTGGTTAGCTAACCCAGTGTGTTGTGGTTGGCAATGCTTAGCGAGTGTTCGGGAAATGTCCCGCCCCTTCACAACTGCGAGTTCTTCTCTAGTGTAAATATTAATGATGGCATTAATTTTAAACCAATTCGACCACGATTCAGACCCTGACAATGGTTACGAACAAAAGGATTGTGCAGAACGGTTTTCATGGACAGACTTTGCAAGCACAGATTTCACAGGATGTTTCCGAGTGGTAGGCTATGTTTTGTGTAGGCTAATTCTCTTATAAATTATAGATGTTATGCACCATTTAATCGTGTTATTTGTCAGATAATTTTCCTAAGGAGCGGTGAACAGTCTTACAAAAAGTGAGAGCTTACAAAAGCAACGGAAAACAATCTGTTGTCCATAAAATGTGCAGCACACAGATAAATGTTTGAGGTTTTAATGTTCAGGAACTGTGTTTAAAATACATTTTAAGTCTAAGTTCATCAGCCTTAGGAAGGTCAAACAAATTAATTTTGGAAACGGGGTGGAAAAAACAGCGGCTCTTTGACAGCAACAACACTGGGTGCTTCTCATTTCTTATTTGTGCATCCTCGTTACATTTCCTCGATTCCTTTCCTCGCATCTAAACTACACCCCATGTAGACCTATGCAAGGGAAGGCTGCAAGGAAAGAAAATGAGGACGGAGGTATCGAAGGAAAGCTTATTTGTATATTGGAATATTCTTGATCTCTGGAGTGTCACTTCAAAGCGTCATCAGCCGCACTCAACGGATCTGCCCTTATCTTGTTCAAGTTTGGTTATTTAAGAAAATATAAATAATAAAGATAAAGCAAGATGCCCTGTTGATATATGTGTAGCCAAGTGGGATGATTACAACAAAATATGACACTAGGGATAAATTGGTCGTGGGTCCTTAAAGTATGAAGGTATTTTTGGTGCAAAACAACTGAAAGCCTGTGACAGTGAAATTTGTAGTTGTAGAGAATAGCCACACATGTGTATCAGTAAATTTGAACTCACAGAGAGAAATATTTTAAGAGTTGCAAACTTGTAGACTTTTTTTCTCTTCCACAAACACAATACAACAGTTACACCTTCTCAAATTCTTCATTGCAGGTGGACAAATCCTCTTCTACGAATCACGAATTAAGAAACTCGTACACTTACATTTTTGCTACAGTTGCTGAAGTGAATATGGTGCAAAACACATTTACACACCTGCATCAAAAAATGTGAAGTCACAGAGAAATTTTGCTCATCCGCAAATCAGTATGTGAATTCATCCAATGAGAGTTGCACACTTGTAGAATATTTTCTCAAAAATGTCTTATATAATTTTCTAGCACAAACACAAGTACATAACTACAACTGCTTGAATCAGCTTGCCACGAATCTCAAACATTGTTTTTCGCTTTCAGGTGACAAGTTTCGTGCGCGCTCACTTTTGCACCATTGGTCTATGTGAAATGTGGAGCAAAAGTGAGTTGTGCATCTGTAGAGGCAGTGGGCAGAGCCCACATGAATATTCATGAGTTTCCCGGGCATGCGCGTGGAACTGCTCATTTTAGTTCACGCACCTTGTTTCTCAGCAGGTTTAGTGGATTATTTCAAAAAAGGTAAATATAGTTTCAGCGCGAACTTAAACTACAATTGTGTATCGTTTCGTAAAGTTCATAATGTTTTTATTCATTTGCCCGTTTTGTGCATTCGTTAATGACTGAATGATTGCTGACATTCACTTCGCATAGGCCACTGCCTCTACATATGCACAACTCACTTTTACTCCACATTTCACATAGACCAATGGTGCAAAAGAGAGCGTGCGCGAAACTTGCGTGTCGCAGCAGATTCAAGCAGTTGTAGTTATGTGTTTGTGCTAGAAAAATATATAAGACATTTGTGAGAAAATATTCTACAAGTGTGCAACTCTCATTGGATGAATTCACATACTGATTTGCGGATGAGCAAAATTTCTCCGGGTATGTGAGTTTTATGGGATTTTAAGCTTGGATGGGGTAAAAAAAAAAAAAAAAAAAGAACAGTACAGACCAAAAAGGCCACTAGCCACTATAGTGGCTAAAAAATCACTTTCTAGAACATTTAGGTTCACTGTGTATTTAAAATACATTTATTTCATACTAAGTCCATTAACATATTTACTGACATATTGCTTGACACTTACTGATATAAATGTTATAATTCAACTTTATTTGCAGTATTTTCTTAATGCACAATTCACATTTCTTAATATAAAGCCTAAAATGTGTTTTACTATTAGTAAGAATAGCATGATTGTTGTATCAGTCTTTAAATGCAAGATATTTAAGCCTAAAACATACTTGCAATAGTTCCATTTTATCACAATCAAAAATACTTATAGTAAGTATCTTTAGTTGGACCTCAGCACTACTTCTGGATAACTAAAGTGCATTTAGTACAAAATGAGTTGTTCCAATTTAGCAGACTTTAAGGCCCAGTTTCACAGACAGGGTTTAGATTAAGCCAGAATTAAGCCGTAGTCCAATTAGAACATTTAAGTAGCTTTTATTAATGTGCCTTTGAAAAAAAACTTACTGGTATCCATCTTGAGACAAAACAATGGCACTGACATATTTTAAGATATATCAGTGCAAGTAGCTTTCAGTTAAGACAGCCCAAACATTTTAGTCTGGAAATATCTTAAGTCTTGTCTGTGAAACCAGGGGTAAATATATCAATTTAGTATATCAAAAGTATGATTGTAGGGTATTTATATTAAGTACTTCAATATGTAAATGCATTTGTAGAATACTTAGCATAAAATAAATGTGTCAAATTTATTTTGGTACATTTATTTATCACTTGGGTATGCTCCTGGCTGTAAATATATGCTCAAAAAAAGTACCACTTATGACTGTATAAAACCTTTAGGAACATTAGACATGACTATCACAGAAATCACCCAAAATCAAAAATTGTGTCTATAACCCCCTGTTCTGCAATGCCAAAATAGCTTATTCTCGGAAAATAACAGAACAAACTTATTGCACTTACCTTTAACACAACAATAATCTTGTGAGCTTGAGCTTGCTTTATTCGGCAATGCAAGGAGTTAAAACTGAATCATTCATAACTGGAATTTCAGATAAGCACATTCCCTGACTTTTCAGTCAAGTCAAGTCATGTTTATTTGTGCAATATAACGCTTAGAACAAGGCTAAGAATGTTCCACGTATGGTTGAAAATACCATCATTGGCCTAGAAAGATAAAATTCAGGGAGTCAAAACTATAAAAGAAGAAGGATGCCCTCCCTTTACTGTCACACTCTGCAGCCACTCTGTGAGACTGTATGACTGCTGGCCTTTTCTTGCAAAGAAAATAAACCTCATCAAAGAATATTGGAAATGGTTGTCTCTTATATTCAGTGAAGAATTTTGTTTGCCAACACAAACCAAATTCAGTTTTAGAGTTTTATGGAATTTTAATCTGGCATGGAATAAAAAAACATATAGCACAGCACAGAACAAAAAGGCCACTACACTATAGTGCCTAAAAAATCACTTTCCAGAACATTCAGGTTCACTGTTCCTAGCTGGTGGAATAACCTTTACACCCCTACCCAGGAAGCCAAATCCCTGACAATATTCAAAAGACGGCTAAAAACACATTTTCTGTGAACACTTTACTGTATCCTGCTGAATCTTAAAATGTAAAACTTTGTATTGTTAGTGGCCTGCTTCTCTTGCAATTGCCTACTTACTGTAAGATGAAACGCTTGGGATAAAAGAGTGTGCTAAATAAATAAAAGTAAACTTTGCTGGAATGGTGGTCCTTCATGAGCAGCACTGGACACTCCTAGTTTAGTCAAAGAAATAAACATACCATAGAGAGGAAAAAAAAACTATTCCAAAATGTATTTAAAATACATTTATGTCATACTAAGAACATTAACATATTTACTGACATATTGCTTGACACTGTCACTTACTGATATAAATGTTATAATTACACATTATTTGGAGTATTTTCTTATTGCACAATTCACATTTCTTAATATAAAGCCTAAAATGTGTTTTAATACCATTATTAGTAAGAATAGCATGATCGTTGTATCAGTCTTTAAATGCAAGATATTTAAGCCTAAAACATACTTGCAATAGTTCCATTTTATCACAATCAAATATACTTAGAAGTATCTTTAGTTGGACCTCAGCACTACTTCTGGATAACTAAAGTGCATTTAGTACAAAATGAGTTGTTCCAATTTAACAGACTTTAAGGCCCAGTTTCACAGACAGGGCTTAGATTAAGCCCAAAATTAAGCCGTAGTCCAATTAAAACATTTAAGTGGTTTTATTAATGTGCCTTTGAAAAAAAAAACTTACTGGTGTCCATGACAAAACAATGACACTGACATATTTTAAGATATATCAGTGCAAGTAGCTTTCAGCTAAGACAGCCCAAACATTTTAGTCTGGGAATATCTTAAGCCTTGTCTGTAAAACCAGGGGTAAATATATCAATTTAGTATACCAAAAGTACGATTGTAGGGTATTTATATTAAGTACTTAAATATGTAAATGCTTTTGTAGTATACTTAGCATAAAATAAATGTATGTCAAATTTATTTTGGTACATTTATTTATCACTTGGGTATGCTCCTGGCTGCAAATATATGCTCAAAAAAAGTACCACTTAAGACTGTATAAAACCTTTAGGAACATTAGACATGACTATCACAGAAATCACCCTAAATCAAAAAGTGTCTATGACAACCTGTTTTGCAATGCCAAAATAGCTTATTCTCGGAAAATAACAGAACAAACGTATTGCACTTACCTTTAACACAACAATAATCTTGTGAGCTTGAGCTTGCTTTATTCGGCAATGCAAGGAGTTAAAACTGAATCATTAATAACTGACATTTCAGATAAGCACATCCCCTGACTTTTCAGTCAAGTCAAGTCATGTTTATTTGTGCAATATAACGCTTAGAACAAGGCTAAGAATGTTCCACGTATGGTTGAAAATACCATCATTGGCCTAGAAAGATAAAATTCTGCGAGTCAAAACTATAAAAGAAGAAGGATGCCCTCCCTTTACTGTCACACTCTGCAGCCACTCTGTGAGACTGTATGACTGCTGGCCTTTTCTTGCAAGAAAATAAACCTCATCAAAGAATATTGGAAATGGTTGTCTCTTATTCAGTAAAGAATTTTGTTTGCCAAGACAAACCAAATTCAGTTTTAAAGTTTTATGGAATTTTAATCTGGCATGGGGTAAAAAAACAAATAGCACAGTACAGAACAAAAAGGCCACTAGACTATAGTGCCTAAAAAATCACTTTCCAGAACATTCAGGTTCACTGTTCCTAGCTGGTGGAATAACCTTTACACCCCTACCCAGGAAGCCAAATCCCTGACAATATTCAAAAGACGGCTAAAAACACATTTTATTGCTTGACACTTACTGATATAAATGTTATAATTAAACTTTATTTGGAGTATTTTCTTATTGCACAATTCACATTTCTCAATATAAAGCCTAAAATGTGTTTTAATATCACTATTAGTAAGAATAGCATGATCGTTGTATCAGTCTTTAAATGCAAGATATTTAAGCCTAAAACATACTTGCAATAGTTCCATTTTATCACAATCAAATATACTTATAGTAAGTATCTTTAGTTGGACCTCAGCACTACTTCTGGACAGTGTTGGGAGTAACGCGTTACAAAAGTAATGCATTACAGTAACATATTACTTTTTGCTGTAACGCAGTAGTGTAAGGCATTACTAATCAATTTTCAGTAATATTTTACTCGGTACATGTTCAGTAAGGCTTGCGTTACAACAGACTTTTAGTTTTGATTGTAAAAAAAAACAAAAAAAAAAAACAGCAAGACCGCGAGACATTAACGAATGAAAAATGCAAGTAGGCTAAATTACCTGTTCGTGGTCAGTCAATAGCCGCGTGTGGTGTCCAAGTCTGTAAATAAAGACTACATGGCAGCGTCTGATATATTTGCATAGCGATTTATTTTTTAAAGGAGTGCTGTGAGGTATGATTTCGGCCTCTTGTGCTCACGCTGGCCAGTGGAAAAGCGGCTAATGGTGAAGATGGCATGAAGAAGACTATACATTCGCGAGATGGACGTATGCGCATTAGGCTATTCGTTCTGTGTTTTCTTTCTAAACAGTTAGGCTATGTTTATGTGGTATTTTTCATGTTTTCATCACGCAATCATGTTTTTGATGCGGTGGTGACACGTTCATGTAAGGGAGGCGGCGCTGCCGATAAAGCACCTAAAAGCTGTCACAAAGAACCGACAAAAGCAATGATTATGAATATGTCAAATATAGCAAGGAGACATTTTAATTGTTTATTAATAAAGTCAAGATGAAGTTGAGATGCTGACTCGCGATCTTCGCAGTAGGCTAGTGAATGCACCAGAGAGAAATGCACATTCCCTTTCGTAGTCACTCCGAGTTACGTCGGATGACGGAGAATGGGGGTTTCGCCTAGAAAGCCTATCGACTTCGAGTATTACAAAACGAGCCTATGGCAATGAAATGCCATGGGTCTGCGGAATTTGCATAGCGTATCTCCGCCCCACCGCGTGGGTATAAAAGGAGAGACGCCGGCAAAGGCAGATCATGTTTTCGCTTCGGAGCCAAGAGTATCTCTTCACTCCACAGCTATTTCTGACTTCGCTCTACGAGACGAGCCACTCTCCGCCGTCCGCTCAGATCCCTCGGTCTGCCCACTGCCGAAGGCGCCCTCCCGCTGCTCCCTCCCCGCCCGTTAATGGGCCGGCTCTGGAAGCCACAGGCGGACGCCACAGCCCTCTCCAGCCCCGCCCCCCGCTACATGCCGGGGTTAAGCGGCGCTCTTGAGACGGGCTCCTCAGAGATGGGACTCAGTTCTTTCCAGGAGTGGGTAGCAGGACCACTCCTTTTCCCGGGGGAGGGCCAGGGGAGAATCTTTTGTTCTCCGTAGAAAGAACCGATACTCCCATCACTGAGTACACAGAGCCGGATGACAGTGTGTGCCGCCCCTGGGCCTCGCCACTCCCGTCCCCCTCTGTTCCAGAGGGTGCGGATGTCAGTGTGTGCTGTCTTCGGACCTCACCACTCTCGTCCCCCTCTGTCGCCAGACCCCTGCCAGAGCAGACCCCCGTGGAACGCTGGTCCTTCCCTGGTCTCCTCTGTCAGGACGCGGAGCTCGACCGGGCCCCCGCCCTGGGCCGCTATGCCACCCACGCCTGGGCCGGTCACTCCGCTTCGCTGCCCCTCCGGGGGGACGCCTGTGGTTCGCATGACCCCGCTGGTTCAGTGTCTTGCAGCTTGGTTAGAGCTCCCCAGCCTGTCCCGCTGGGTCGCCCGAACTATCAGGCTCGGCTATGCGATTCAGTTCGCACGGTCTCCTCCCCGCTTCAGGGGAGTTCGCTTCACTATGGTCGGTGGCAATGCCCCTATCATGAGAGCGGAGGTTGCTACTTTGCTGGCGAAGGGTGCAATCGAGACTGTCCCTCCAGCCGAGATGAAGTCAGGGTTTTACAGCCCGTACTTCATTGTCCCCAAGAAGACCGGTGGGTTACGGCCGATCCTGGACCTGCGCGTCTTGAACCGCTCCCTTCACAGGCTGCCGTTCAAGATGCTCACAGCCAAACGCATTTTCGAATGCGTACGGCCACAGGATTGGTTTGCAGCGATAGACCTAAAGGACGCCTACTTTCATGCCTCCATTTTACCTCGACACAGACCGTTTCTCCGGTTTGCTTTCGAGGGGCAGGCATACCAGTACGCGGTTCTCCCATTCGGGTTGGCTCTGTCTCCTCGCGTCTTTACGAAGGTCGTCGAGGCAGCCCTTGTTCCCCTACGCGAACACGGGGTTCGCATCCTGAATTATCTCGACGACTGGCTAATATTAGCACACTCTCGGGATCAGGTTTGCGAGCACAGAGACCTAGCGCTCCGGCACCTAGCCCGTCTGGGCCTTCGGGTCAACTGGGAGAAGAGCAAACTCTGCCCCATACAGAGGATCTCTTTTCTCGGTATGGAGATCGACTCGGTCGCCATGTCCGTGCAGCTTACGAGCAAGCGCGCACACTCACTGCTGGCTTGTCTTCGACAGTTCGATGGCAAGAGTGCGGTCCCACTGAAATTGTTTCAGAGGCTCCTGGGGCACATGGCATCTGCAGCCACGGCAACGCTGCTCGGATTGCTTCATACGAGACCGCTTCAGCTGTGGCTTCGCGATCGAGTCCCGAGGTGGGCATGGCATCATGGCACGCTCCGAGTCCCAGTGACTCTGACCTGCCGTCAGACCTTCACCCCGTGGAGGAACCTCAGTTTTCTACGGGCCGGAGTTCCCCTAGAACGAGTTTCCAGGCATGTTGTTGTCTCCACAGATGCCTCTTCCACGGGCTGGGGCGCCATGTGCAATGGACATGCAGCCGCGGGCTCCTGGACAGGACCCCAGCGCAGTCTGTATATCAATTGCCTCGAGTTGCTGGCAGTACGCCTTGCCCTGCACCGTTTTCGCACGTTGCTCGAGGGTCAACACGTACTAGTCCATTCAGACAATACCGCGACTGTAGCGTACATCAACCGTCAGGGTGGTCTACGCTCCCGCAGTATGTCGCAACTCGCACGCCACCTCCTCTTATGGAGTCAGAAGCACCTGAGGTCCCTTCGTGCTATCTACATTCCGGGAGATCGGAACTTTGCAGCCGACGAGCTGTCACGGTTTCGGCCCATCTCCGGCGAATGGCGACTCCATCCCCAGTCGGTCCAGCTGATTGGGACCAGTTCGGGGACGCACAGATAGACCTGTTTGCCTCCCACGACTCGTCCCATTGCGCCCTGTATTACTCCCTGTCCGAGGGTACGCTCGGCACGGATGCACTGGCGCACAGCTGGCCGCGGGGCCTACGCAAATATGCGTTTCCCCCAGTGAGCCTTCTCGCACGGACCCTGTGCAAGATCAAGGAGGACGAGGAGCAGGTCATTCTGGTTGCGCCGTACTGGCCCACCCAGACCTGGTTCTCCGAACTGATACTCCTCGCGACAGCACCTCCTTGGCCAATTCCTCTGAGGAAGGATCTCCTTTCTCAGAGACGGGGCACCCTCTGGCACCCTCGACCCGATCTTTGGAGACTCCACGTGTGGCTCCTGGACGGGACGAGGCAGGTTTGAGTACCCTGCCACCAGCGGTGGCGGCTACCATCACTTCCGCTAGAGCATCGTCCACGAGACATGTCTATGCGTTGAAGTGGAACCTCTTCGTCAACTGGTGCTCTTCTCGCCAAGAAGACCCCAGGAGATGCTCGATCATTGTCGTGCTTTCCTTCCTGCAAGATGGGTTGGAGCGAAGGCTGTCTCCCTCCACCCTGAAGGTGTATGTGGCCGCTATCGCCGGATGTCACGAAGCAGTTGAAGGTAAGTCTCTGGGGAAGCACGACCTGATCGTCAGGTTCCTAAGAGGAGCGAGGAGACTGAATCCTCCTCGCCCTCCTCTCGTTCCCTCTTGGGACCTCTCAGTGGTGTTAAATGCCCTGCAGAGGGCTCCCTTTGAGCCTCTGCAATCAGTGGAGCTTAAGTTCCTGTCAATGAAGACAGCACTCCTGGTTGCATTGGCCTCCATCAAGAGGGTAGGGGACCTGCACGCATTCTCCGTTGATGAAGCGTGCCTGGAATTTGGGCCGGCTTACTCTCACGTGATCCTGAGACCCCGGCCTGGATATGTGCCCAAGGTTCCCACCACTCCCTTCCGGGACCAGGTGGTGAACCTGCAAGCGCTGCCCCCGGAGGAGGCAGACCCAGCCTTGGCATTGCTCTGTCCAGTACGCGCTCTCCGTGCCTACGTAGACAGGACGCAGTGTTCAGGACCTCAGACCAGCTCTTTGTCTGTTATGGTGGGAGACTGAAGGGAAAGGCTCTCTCAAAGCAGAGGTTGTCTCACTGGATAGTGGACGCCATTGCTTTGGCTTACCAACAGCAAGGCCGACCGTGCCCCCTTGGTGTGACAGCCCACTCCACCCGGAGTGTGGCTTCCTCTTGGGCTCTAGCGCATGGCGCCTCGCTGGCAGACATCTGTAGAGCTGCAGGCTGGGCGACACCGAACATATTCGCCAGATTCTATAATCTCCGAGTGGAGCCAGTGTCCTCTCATGTACTCGCTTCAACCAGCTAGTACCGGACCCGCTCAGGTGTCTTCGCTTGCTCGCCATTCCACTCCACGGACTGGATACGTGCGATTTTTCCTCAGGTGAGCCTTCCTCTCTGAAGCCCTGAGTTCCTCCAGCACTGTTGACGCTGGCGCCAGTGTCTATTGCCTGTGCGTCGGCTAGGTGCCTCCGTGTGCATGGTTCCTCCTCTGAGTAACCCCCACATGTGTATGTCCACTGTAAGCCTCCTTGAGCATGTGTCTTTCCCTCGGCAAGCCACCTTGCCACCCCTGGAGTTGAAAGTTGCCACCCCACGGGCTGGTCACTCCAGTGTTTCTCCATATGAAGCCCCTCCGGCCATATGTGTATTCTTAAGTCCTCCCTACGGGTAGGCGTGCTGCGGCATATTTCCTCTGAGATATGCTCCCCAGTGTACCTTGGTATTCCTGTGTTTAGTAGGACTCCTTCGTCCGTGCCAGTATCACGACAGGGGGTTCAGACTTTCGCAGGGCACTGGAAGACAGCTGTGAAGGTGGCGTGATTACACGGGGACCCCCATTCTCCGTCATCCGACGTAACTCGGAGTGACTACGAAAGGGAACGCCTCGGTTACGTATGTAACCCTCGTTCCCTGAGTAGGGAACGGAGACGTTACGTCTCCCTGCCACTTCCGCTGTACCGCTGGGTAGACGCCTGAGTTCAGTCTCGGCTCCTCAGCGAAGACATGATCTGCCTTTGCCGGCGTCTCTCCTTTAATACCCACGCGGTGGGGCGGAGATACGCTATGCAAATTCCGCAGACCCATGGCATTTCATTGCCATAGGCTCGTTTTGTAATACTCGAAGTCGATAGGCTTTCTAGGCGAAACCCCCATTCTCCGTCATCCGACGTCCGACTCAGGGAACGAGGGTTACATACGTAACCGAGACGTTTCATTTCATTTCATAAGCAGAGAACAGTCTGTTTTCTTTCGTTTTGAATTGTTCTGTTTACAAGTAGACATTTCAATATAGATATATTTTTCAGGTCCGTGAATAGGCTACCTTATACGTGGAGTTTCGGTTCATTTATGAGACGCGCTCCAGTTCACGTGCCGGCGCCTACGTGTCTTGATTATCTATAATTGTCTGCTATATTTAGCCTACTTCTTATTTATTAAATCCAGGCAATTGGTTGATGAAACATTGATTAAAATTAAGATACAATTAATACAAAACGAAATTCACTTTAAAGAAAGGCTTTGTGTCTTCTGTGTAAGGTCTCTGTGAAAGTTTTAAAGCAGTCTTTTAGTGCCGCTTCAGATCGGTCGCGTCTGTAACGGAGAACTGTCACGTCTGTAACATTGTTTTTTCCTCATAAATGCGAACACGAAAAATAAAATAAAATGAATATTTTATGTTCTGTGGAGAGCCAACCCTTCTTCATCCGATTTGCGCGGTGTAATTCACAGAATTACAACAAAAAAAAAAGTTGCCTCCTAAAAGTTTAAGATTTTTTTTTTGTCACGCATGACTGTCTATTTCCCTAATATTAAATATAAAACGCATGACTGATATTTTTCTAATGTCTGGACTCCTTTCAGGGAGGAGCCTATGGATAAACAGACGTTTAAATATTTTGGTATTAATGCATTTTCTGAGAATTTATATTTCAAGTTTTGACTGCAAATGTCATGTCCATAACGCTGGAATTCCCAAATTTTAAATAATTTATCCTCAACCAGTTTTGTGGTGTAGGTCTACGTATTTTATAATGTTAAGTTAACTTCAAATAATACTAATAGTAATTTAAAGATGTGGTAGCATTGGATCTGGACGGTATGGATAACGCTGGTAGTTGGAAGGGGTGTGTCGCGATTCTGCAGGTTCGTGGATCTGAGTGTCGCGATTTCGGTTTCATATCGCATATCGTTACAGCCCTAGTCATTTTAGAATGTTAAGTTCTACTTCTGTAGTTATTTTGGTGAAAGTAACTCAAAAGTAATACAGGAGTAATGTAACGCATTACAATTCTGAGACAGTAATATTGTAAGGTAATGAATTACTTTATATATTACTTGTTACTGTTATTTAAATGTATTACAGTTTGGAAGTAACTTGCACAACACTGCTTCTGGTTAACTAAAGTGCATTTAGTATAAAATGAGTTGTTCCAATTTAGCAGACTTTAAGGCCCAGTTTCACAGACAGGGCTTAGATTAAGCCAGAATTAAGCCGTAGTCCAATTAGAACATTTAAGTAGCTTTTATTAATGTGCCTTTGGAAAAAAAAAAACCTTACTGGTATCCATCTTGGGACAAAACAATGACACTGACAAATTTTAAGATATATCAGAGCAAGTAGCTTTCAGTTAAGACAGCCTAAACATTTTAGTCTGGGAATATTTTAAGCCTTGTCTGTGAAACCACAGGGGTAAATATATCAATTTAGTATATCAAAAGTACGATTGTAGGATATTTATATTAAGTACTTCAATATGTAAATGCATTTGTAGAATACTTAGCATAAAATAAATGTATGTCAAATTTATTTTGGTACATTTATTTATCACTTGGGTATGCTCCTGGCTGTAAATATATGCTCAAAAAAAGTACCACTTAAGACTGTATAAAACCTTTAGGAACATTAGACATGACTATCACAGAAATCACCCAAAATCAAAAACTGTGTCTATAACGACCTGTTCTGCAATGCCAAAATAGCTTTTTCTCAGAAAATAACAGAACAAACTTTTTGCACTTACCTTTAACACGACAATAATCTTCTGAGCTTGAGCTTGCTTTATTCGGCAATGCAAGGAGTTAAAACTGAATCATTAATAACTGGCATTTCAGATAAGCACATCCCCTGACTTTTCAGTCAAGTCAAGTCATGTTCATTTGTGCAATACAGGTGAAACTCAAAAAATTAGAATATCGTGCAAAAGTTCATGTATTTCAGTAATTCAAATTAAAAAGTGAAACTAATATATTTAGTATATATAATACATATGGATGATTATACTTTTCAGAGGGCCGACATTTCTGCATTTAAAATCCTTTTTTTATTATTATTGATTTCACGTAATATTCTAATTTTCTGAGATTTTGAATTTGGGGTTTTCATAAGCTCTAAGCCATAATCATCAAAATTATAACTTTTGCAGGATATTCTAATTTTTCGAGTTTCACCTGTATAACGCTTAGAACAAGGCTAAGAATGTTCCACGTATGGTTGAAAATACCATCACTGGCCTAGAAAGATAAAATTCTGCGAGTCAAAACTATAAAAGAAGAAGGATGCCCTCCCTTTACTGTCACACTCTGCAGCCACTCTGTGAGACTGTATGACTGCTGGCCTTTACTTGCAAGAAAATAAACCTCATCAAAGAATATTGGAAATGGTTGTCTCTTATTCAGTGAAGAATTTTGTTTGCCAACACAAACCAAATTCAGTTTTAGAGTTTTATGGAATTTTAATCTGGCATGTGGTAAAAAAAACAAATAGCACAGTACAGAACAAAAAGACCACTAGATAGTGCCTAAAAAATCACTTTCCAGAACATTCAGGTTCACTGTTCCTAGCTGGTGGAATAACCTTTACACCCCTACCCGGGAAGCCAAATCCCTGACAATATTCAAAAGACGGCTAAAAACACATTTTCTGTGAACACTTTACTGTATCCTGCTGAATCTTAAAATGTAAAACTTTGTATTGTTAGTGGCCTGCTTCTCTTGCAATTGCCTACTTACTGTAAGATGAAACGCTTGGGATAAAAGAGTATGCTAAATAAATAAAAGTAAACTTTATTGGTATATTGGCCAAATATTGTCATATCCTAACAAACCATACATCAATGGAAAGATTATTTATTCAGCTTTCATGTGATGTATAAATCTCAATTTCAAGAAAATGACCCATAAGACTGGTTTTGTCATCCAGGGTCACATTATAGTGAGAGAGAAAAAAAAACTATTCCAAAATGTATTTAAAATACATTTATTTCATACTAGATTAAGCCAGAATTAAGCCGTAGTCCAATTAGAACATTTAAGTAGCTTTTATTAATGTGCCTTTAAAAAAAAAACCTTACTGGTGTCCATCTTGAGACAAAACAATGGCACTGACATATTTTAAAGGGGCATTCGGCAACAACTAAAACTTAATAAAACCATTTAGAAATCATCAATAAACATGATGCACGTGCTGCCGTCTCTCTCAAAGTGCAGTTCATTCTGAAACGCGACAGAAAATGATCTGTAACTCAGCTAATGCTTGCCACACTAACATGAGACATATGTCTTTACAAAGCTTGAAGTCTCTATTTTTAAATGATTTAAATTATATCAAAACAAATGTATCTGTTTAAGTAATCCATATGAAAGCAAAGAGAGGTACAGCAAGCTCATTACCTCTAATGTGACCACACCCACGCGTGCAAGAGCGATTCGCATGCATATTTTAAAATTTGCTCAGTTCTGGTAACACATTTTCAGGGCAATTAATAATAATAATATGTTTATTTTTTATAGCGCCTTTCAAGAACCCAAGGTCGCTTCACAAAATAATACAAACAGCTGACGGACAAAGAGACAAGCAATCCTCTTGATTACCTGTGGTAACGGAGAGACCGGAGGGAAAGTATGGAGTGGGAGGCTGGGCCAGATTTGGCTCGTTCTTTGAAAAGAACAGCGGGCAATGAGCGTTGTCTTTTGACGCAAACAGGTCGACTTCTGCTTTGCCAAAAAGCCGCCACAGTAACTGGACTGTTTGGGGGTGCAGGGACCATTCTCCTGGGGGAACGCTGTTCCTGGACAGTTTGTCTGGGCTGTCGTTCAGATGGCCTGGCACATGCCCGGCTCTCAGCGAGCGCAGAAGGTGCTGGGACCATATGAGGAGGCGTTCCGTCAGACTGCAGAGATTCCTGGATCTGACACCGCCCTGACGGTTCACGTATGACACCACAGACATGTTGTCCGATCAGACTAGAACGTGGTGGTCTCGTATGAGCGGGAGAAAGTGCTTCAGCACGTTGGAGGCGTCCGTCGAGATGACTTTTTGATATGAGACGGCTCCCATCGCCACCCGTCGCTGGTACCAGTCGGCCGCTAACCAGGGCTGCAGAGCTGAAACGCAGCTTTGAGTCACTCTGATTCGTCTGCAGCTGAGAGCCCAAGCTCGGTGAGGCACTCAAGCATTCAATCAGTGTTGTAGTGGGTGGATGCGCAGTAGGCCCAGCTGAAGCACTGCTGCAGCTGAGGCAATACAGCCCAGCATTCTTGAAACGTTTTCAGAGAAGCGACGCTGCCCTTCTGGAAAGACACGGCCAGGTGTCGCACACGGCGCGCACGCTGTGTCGATAAACGGGCCGTCATAGCCACAGAGTCCAGTTCTATCCCCAGAAAGGAAACTGACTAAGTGGGCAGTAATGAGCTCTTGGTCCAGTTGACAGTGAGACCCAGGCTTTCCAGATGACTGAAGAGCACTGTTCTGTGAGATAAAAGTTCTATCTCTGACTGTGCCAGATTCAGCCAATCGTCCATATAGTTCAGAATCTGCATGCCCTGATTTCTCAGGGGAGTGAGAGCCGCGTCCATGCACTTCGTAAATGTACGGGGTGCTAAAGACGGGCCGAACAGGAGGACGGTGTATTGATATACCTGGCTGTCGAAGGCGAATCTCAAGAATGGCCTGTGACGGTGTATTATCTGAATCTGAAAGTAAGCATCTTTCAGATCAAGAGATATAAACCAGTCCCTCAGGCGAATTTGCGCGAGGATTTGTCTGGTCGTGAGCATTTTGAACGGTCTTTTCATGAGAGCTTTGTTCAAATAACTCAGATCTAACATAGGTCTTAGAGCTCCGTCCTTCTTGGGTACGAGAAAATAGCGGCTGTAAAAGCCTTGCTCGCTCAAAGAAGGAGGTACTGGTTCTATAGCCCCTTTGCACAGCAGTTTGGCCATTTCTGCACGGAGTAGATGCGCTACTTTCACTTTCGTCTCGGTCCGTGCTCGAAACCGAGGGGGAAGGCGAGCGAACTGTAGTGAATAGCCCTGTCTTATTGTGCTTAGCACCCACTCTGATATCCCTGGAATCGCTTCCCATGTTTTTACATGTATAGCTAGGGGAAGAATGGCCTCTGAGTTCCGATCGCTGCACTTTGTGGGCTCGGGAAACTGAACCGGAGGTATGGGCACGCCCTCGGCGCTCGAATACGGCGGCTCGCTGACAGCGGTAGCCAGCTGTTTCATATGTGACGTCCCGATTGTTTTGAATGAGGAATGTTTTGTAATAGCTTTGTGATACGCGAGCGGTGCCCGGGGCAAAAAGTTTGTTAGTAAACCAGCCGCGGCGGGACTCAACCATCTTTTGAGAGATTTGTCTGGGTCGCCGTAGCAACGGCGGTTGTGTGCAGGCAAGCGGGTTGCATAACCGGCTCGTTGGCTGCCGAATACACCGCTGCAGAAGTCTTTGTAGCCTTCCTGGCTCCAGGAGGAGGCGGAGTGATGAGAACTCGACCACTCTTCGCTGTCTGATGCTAGGATGGAACAGCTGTCACCTGGGTCTATTCCTTCAGCATCGTCCCCTGAGGCGGCAGCAGTGAGAGCCGAAGCCGGCAGCTGCGCGTCCGGGAGGGGCGGAGAACGAGAGAGAGAAGCTGGCGGGATGTACTCCGGCGAGCATTCCAGTGTGACCTCAGGCTCCGGTGGTCTCTGTGAAAGGTGCTTCTTCTTGCGCGGTCCAGAGAGCGGAGTGACAGCTTCCACGTTGAAGGCGTCGAGTCGAGCCCGCAGGGTCGACAGCGGAAGCACTTCACAGTGCACGCAGCCTCCGAATCAAGGGCTGCATGGTCTGGGCCCAGGCAGAGAGCGCAGATCACATGGCGGTCTCCGGCACTGAGCGGGGCTCTGCACGAGCCACAGGAAAAGCGAGGCATTTTTAGAAAAACGCCTCGCGCTCTTTTCGAAAGTGAGTGTCGCAGCGGCAAACACTCACAGAAAGCAATAGCACTAAAAGGATACTCGTCGCCGGATGGCGTAGCAGGCGCAGAAGGCTGAAGGCGGCGAAGACGACCGGCTTCCTCAGGCGCTTTCCTCTGCGTGCTGGTCGATGGTTTCGACCAATTGCGAACAAAACGGCCAAAAGAGAAAGGTCTAAAACAAGGGTCATTCTAGGCGATGCTTTTCAACGTTGGCGGCAACTGAAGGACCAGGAAGGACTACCAACAGATGCGGCTGTGGCATTTTTTCTGCTTGACAGGTGAGAAGCCGATTGACTAGTAGTATTTTACTAGGGAACTGTCTTTACTGACGATATGCGCATGAGAATTGTAGCTGTTCTAACGTTATAGCCCAGCCATATGTAGAACTAGCTAGCTAAACAACCTGTTTGGGGAGGAAGCTGATGTGACGCTCTAAACCTCGCATCTGAGTTTTCGCTCGTGCATGATTGCGCGTGCATGTTTTTCGAATGGGTGGAGTTAGGAGGAGAGAAGGTAGGACCTTATGAGTTGTGTATTTTCAAAATCTGCCGGCCGTTTTGTAAATCACATACCCCACCTTTAATATCATTAAATGATCTTTGTCATTAGGATACGTACCAACAACTTTTAAGCTGGCTATGATTAAACAGCTTGTTAGACAACCGCATCTTGATCTTACAGAATTAGTCAAGACAAAACCAATCAATCACAGAGAGCGTTCGATGCTGGTGCTTCACTGAGCTCACAGGCCCAGTGCGTTTGGGAAACGAACCCTTGCTTAGATGACAGAGAAACAATCGGGAGTTATTTCGCAATAAACAAACCACAAGTGTACATAACGGTTCAAAATGTTGACGTCAGTAAGATTTTTTTTTATTTTATTTTTTTTATATTTTATTTAAAGCTTTTCACATTTTTACAGAACAACCCCCCACTCCCTGGCCAGCATACAAGTAACAAGAAAATAAAGTAAATAAATGATAAACAAAAAAAACAATAATGATAAATGCCTATAGTACAAATACACACATAAACATACGATGCCCATACCTACATATGTACATACAGATACACATTGCAGATCTCTAGATACACATACATTAAAAGTAAAATGTTTAAAATAAAATACAATGATTACCCAATTATGGAAATAAAGTGAGTTATTGTACCCTGCAAGACGCTATATAATCTACAGTACCACACTTCTTAGAACATATGTCCAACATGTTAAATTCCATGATCCCCTTCCAGAAATTCTATAAAGGACTTCCAAATCTGCAAAAATTTCTTCGGTTTACCAGCAATTTCGTATCTGATTTTTTCCATATGTAACACACTGCTAACCTCTGCAATTCATGTCTCAAATTTAGGTACACACTCTTTTACAGATATGAGCTTTTGATATATTCGATGGGCTTTATACCCCCAAATAAATGGCATGATCACCGAGTCAAGTGTCTTAAAGAATGACTGGGTTAGAAAGATTGGTACATTTTGAAACAAATAGAGAAACCTGGGTAAGGTAACCATTTTGATTGCGTTGACACGACCAATCATTGTTAAAGGAAGTACTCGCCAAGTCTCTACATCACTCTTCAGTTTGTCTATCATAACTTTATAATTTGTATCATATAACCGTTTGAAATGTCTAGGGACAATGATACCAAGATATTTTAATTCAGTTACAGACCTAAAGGGGAGATTATTAACAAAAACTGGGTCCATGTCATCGTATAATGGCATAAATTCACTTTTCTGCCAGTTAACAGTATATCCAGAAAGGGTACCAAACTCCCTGATTAGATCGAACAAGAAAGGCAGAGAGATCTCAGGTTCTGGAAGAAAAAGAAGAACATCGTCCGCATACAACGAAATCTGGTGTTTTATACCTCCCATCGTAACAGGAGATATATGTGGATGATTTCTTATACTTATCGCTAAAGGTTCCATCGCGATAGCAAAAAGTAAAGGGCTCAGTGGGCAGCCCTGGCGGGTACCACGATGGAGGAGGAAAGAGGGCGATCTATTATTGTTTGTAAGAACAGAGGCAGAGGGGCAAAGATACAACATTTCAACCAACGAAGAAAAATGTTGTCCCAGTCCAAATTCTCTAATGGTGCTTAATATGTAGGACCATTCCACACTGTCAAATGCCTTATAAGCATCCAGGGCTAGAATGGCTGTTTTGTCATTTTTTCCTCTACTCCCATAAACAATGTTCATAAGCCTACGTACATTATGAAAAGAAAATCTCCTGGAAATAAAGCCTGTCTGGTCATCATGTATTATTGAACTGATACATTTACTCAACCGATTTGCTAAGATTTTAGTAAATATTTTAAAATCATTACCGGGGAGGGAAATGGGTCTATAGGAGGAAGGGTCCGTACTATCCTTATCTTTCTTTAAGATCAATGCAATGTTTGCCGAATAAAGTGTTTCTGGTAATTTTTTGTTTTCAATAGAATTTTTAAGCATCCTTAGCATCAAGGGGCCAATTTGATTAGAAAAGGCTTTATAAAATTCTATGCCAAACTAGTGCTGCACGATTAATCATATCGCAATCGTAATCGCGATGTCAAGCCTATGCGATTATATGATGCAAAATGCTGCGATTTTATGTAAAATAAACAAATTAGGGCTGTTAACGCAATTAACGCAGCATCTGTTATTTTTTGTCATCCTTTGGCTAGTGTTACATGATCCCGCTCTTATTCGTGCGAATGCTTTAAAGTTCAAACCATTAATGCGCGACAAATCAAAAGAGAGCGCGCAGCCTGTGAATGTCCGACTGTGACTCACAGAACAGAAAGACGCGCGCCCATGCGCATGCACAGACCGGAATAGTTATCTTTCCACTTGAACGAACAATAACACACACAATTATGCCAAAATGTCGTTTGTCGAGTATCTTCATAACATAAGAGCAGTCTTATGATGGACGTAAAGAGTTGTGAGAGAATGAGGCGCGTGTGAGATCCGCGTCTCTACAACGGCTGCTCTTAAAGGGCCAGCAGCCAAAGCTTTCTGTCAGTAAAGTTAATCAAAGAACAAAGAAAATTACTCACTGCTCTTGACTAAAGAACTTGTGTAGCTTTAATAAGGAGTAGTCTATATATAATTTATAATTTATGCAGTGCAGACTGTTTGATAACTTAAATTTCTGTATATGTCCTACATGACAGGAAGGGCACAGGTAAATAATACTTTTTTATGGGTTTATGTGAGTATTATTAAGTTCACTTAAATTAAAAGCTGTTATATTTTTTGAAGCCTAATAAATGTTTTTGAAAAAATTATAGCTTTCAATTGTGGAATCACTGTAATGGTGGATGGCTATAATTAATGTTTTAAATGGGGGTGGATTCATTTTTATCCAGACCTCAATGGCTTATTGATCATTATAGATGTTATCAATTATTTAGTTGTTGTTGCTAGTTTGAGTTGAGAAATACACATTTCAGAATTATCACTAATCTGTGTGTGCATTTTGCTTTAGAATCAAGCAAGTTGACTCATGAAACCATTTGTTTATTAAATCGCAATCGCATATTGCAATCGCAATATTGACCTCAATAATCGCAATATGACATTTTCCCCAAATCGTGCAGCCCTATGCCAAACCCATCCGGACCAGCCGCTTTCCCATTGGGAAAACTTCTAATAGCTGTAAAAACTTCTTCCAATGTTATGTACGAATTTAAGTTTTCCCTTGCATCCTCACTGATTTTAGGAAGTCCTAGGGAGCGAAGGAATTCTGTTATATCAGATGAGTCTACACTACTTTGAGAGGACTATAATTCCTGATAGAATTCCTGGAATACATTGTTTATTTCTGTCGGTTTATTGGTCAAGGCCCCAGAATTCAACTTGATTGTTTTTATGGCTCTACTAGCTTGTATGCCCCTAAGTTGACGAGCTAACAAACGGTTGGGTTTGTCACCTAATTCAAATTGTTTCTGCTTTATTTTTAGTAAAAGGGAGCTAATTTGGGCAGATAAGAGTGTATTATATTCATATTTGAGCTTCATAATATTCGCCAAAGTTAAATTGGACAATGTGAGTTTGAACTGATGTTCCAGTTCAACTCGGTCTCTATTTCTGCCAGCCTTTTGCGGCTCTGTTTTTTTCAGTTCTGCTTGAAAAGCTATAATCTGGCCTCTAATGACAGCTTTAAGAGCTTCCCATAATGTTGAATCAGACACATCCCCTGTATCATTCAAAGAAAGAAATTCAGTAATACGGGTAGCAAAAGTTTCTTTAAAATGGTCCTCATTTAACAGAGTGGGATTAAAACGCCAAGAGTAGGAGGGAGTTTCCATCTCAAAGTCTACTGTTATAGAGACAGGGGAGTGATCAGATATTAGAATATTGTGATATTTAGAAGATAAGATCTTAGAGGTTAATTTGGAATCAGTTAAAAAATAGTCAATCCTTGTATATGAGTTATGGACATTAGAAAAAAAATAATAGTCTTTGTCAGTAGGGTGCTGAAGTCTCCAAATATCAAGAATATTCAGTGAATGAATGAGATTATTAAGAACAGTAGCTGAATTAGAAGGTTTGGGAGGGCTGGGGGAATACCGATCCATAAAAGGGTCCAAAATACAATTAAAGTCCCCTCCAATAATAAGATGGGTGGAGTCAACATCAGGTATGGTATTAAAAACAGACCGAAAAAAATGTGGGTCATCGAAATTAGGAGCATATAAATTCACAAATGTAACATGTTTTTCTAAAATAGTGCTAGTCACAATAAGATAACGACCATTGATATCTTGTTTAGTGGACAAATGTTGAAAGGGAATATTCTTGCGTATTAATATAGACACTCCACGGGCCTTTGACGAGAAAGTAGAGTGGTACATTTGGCCTATCCACCTACATCTAAATCTGTGAGCACAGGAATGCTTAATATGAGTCTCTTGCAGAAACACTATGTCTGCATGCAAAGAATTCAAATGCGTTAATACTTTAGATCTTTTAACAATACTATTTAAACCACGCACATTCCAGCTCAGGATATTCAAATGCTTCTTAAGGGAGCTCATCCAAGTGCAGCGTGAGGTAAATCACAGGGTAAAGTAAGTGGTATTTAAGTAAAAGCATAGGCATTGTTAGATGTGCGAGACAGAAAAACAAAAAACAAATAAACATTTCCAATACAAAGAAAGGCTGGCATGAATATAACCCAATGAACTCGTTTCTCGAACCCCCGCGGAAACCAAAATACCCCATTAAGACATGGGACAGCTAACCGGAACACAAAGAGGAGGGGAGAAAAAAAAAAAAAAAAAAGAAAAAAAAAGAAAAAGAAAATCGACCGGTGACCTGACTGCTCTTCGAAACAACAACACACAGCTCCGCCTCCACTCGTAGTAGTCAGGAAAAAAACTTCGCGTATAACTAAACGAATGAACATTCTGTACACATTTAAACAAACACATTTGCATACACACTCCAACAATCTTCGAACCATGCCGACCTGATCATTTTTAAGTCTTTAAGGACGAAATATGAGGATGGACCAACTGATTCGTCAAGAGTTATAGATCCAACGTTGTATATATGAATAAACACACACCTAAAGTGCCCGACAATCCCATAGATTGCATTGTCCATCTGCAACTAGGCATAGTGTCTTACCATGATGTACCACCCTCATTGTGAGATACTGTCAATGTATGATTCGGCCTCCTGCGGGGACGAAAATATTTTCTTCGTCTTCTCATGAGTAAAGATGAGACGAGCAGGATACAGCAGACCATATTTTATTCCTTTAGCTCTTAGTTTCTCCCGTGCTCCGTCAAACTGCTTGCGTTGGGAGGATACCTCTGCTGGAAAGTCCGGAAAAATACTGATACGACCCCCGTCGAAGGAGAGCGGGCTTTGGTTACGGGCTAATTGGCTTTATGCCCAGCTGCACTACTTCCTGAACTTCAGCCAGCTCCTTGTTTCCTGTCTGCCATTATTGGACAAATTGATTAATTCAGGTGTGCCTGACCTCAGTAGTCATGGCAACAATAATCAGACACACCTGAATTAATCAAGTTTGCCCAATAATGGCAGACAGGAAACAAGGAGCTGGCTGAAGTTCAGGAAGTAGTGCAGCTGGGCATAAAGCCAATTGCAGTATTTCAGTCTTAGCAGCATCATGATGAAGAGACAAATCTTGTGGGGTTGCCCTTCTTGGCGTTTTCAGGGAGACCTGCGATCTTGATATTTTGCCTGCGGGATCTGGCCTCTAGATCCGTTACCTTAGACTTCAGAGACGTATTCTCCTGCGATAGATTGGAGCAAAGCTGCTCCAAATGTGAAATGCGGCCTTCATAGTCAGTGCTAGCCTCCTCCAAATCAGCGATACGGGATGTGTTGGCCGCTAGTGTAGATTTCACTCCTGACAGGGAAGCCTCCAAGTCATTAAATCGGGCAGTCATGAAACAGTCCATCTTTCTAATGGCCGAAAGAATAGCCCTAGGTGAAGGTTCGTCCTCACCCTCCAATGACTGAGAAACATCGGTGTCTGTGACCACGTTAACGGAGTTAACGTTACCTTGACCACAAGTGTTTGTTCCGGCTAGCTTCGGACTTGCTGGATTCGGACTTTGCAAAAAGGACGGTACCTTTTTGACAGTTTTTTTCGACTTATTCATCGTTGGCGTGTTAATTATGCTAAATTATCACAAATTTGCAAAAACGGCGGAGTTTTTGATTATATATTTTCTCAAGTGTGACGGAGCTGAGTAAAAACACGTCCTACTCCATGTGCTGCTCTGTAGCGCCCCCCAGTAAGATTTTTTTAATGAAATTAATATTTTTATTCAACAAGGATCGATGCATTAAATTGATCAAAGGGTTTTACACTGTTAAAAAAAATATATACTTTATATAAATGCTGTTCTTTCAACTTTGTTCATCAAATAATTCTGCATAAAATGTATCATGGTTTCCACAAAAATATGAAACCGTTTTCAACATTGATAATAATATGAAATGTTTCCTGAGCAGCAAATCAGCATATTAAAATGAATTATCATCATGACTGGAGTAATGATGCCGAAAATTCAGCTTTGATCAAATGAATAAATTACACTTTACTATGGCAAAGAAAACAGATAGCCTATGTATGTATTTTTGATTAAATAAACGCAGAAGAGAATTAAAAATCTTACAGACCCCAAACTTTTGAACAGTAGACTAGTGTACAATAGTACATTTACTATAATTAGGGTAGTTTTGTAAAAGTCACTGACTAATTACAGGTGAGTTGAGAGCACAAATCACAAAATATTTAGTAGTCTTGAAAACGTATTCAGATTTAGCATATTAATGATGCATTAAAGTTAATACAAGTTCAAGTGCTTGCTTTTAAAATGAAAAGTATTGGTATTGGTATCGGTATCGATATCGGCGATACTGGCCCTGTATTTACTTGGTATCGGATCGATATCGAAATGTTCAGTATCGCTCACCCCTAGTGGTTGTATCTCTCTATTAGTGTTACTCAATCTTAGTGCTATATTTGACAGTATCAACCACAACATTCTTTGAAGGCGAGACACAGCAGGCAAAAACATTGTTTTTTTTTACTGGTCAATTTTGAGATTTTGAGACTTAAAAAAAGTCCAAAATAGACAATTAGGTCTTTATTTTACTACACTTTGTCTGTTTGCGTGTGTAGATTTTGCCTAAATGCATAAAAAGTTGGCAAATCACATATACTGTTAGAAAGCTCTCTCTCCTTTGCAATGCTGTCGGATCCAAATGTAGTCATTTCCTGTTTATCAGCAACCAATCATGAAAGTAAAATGGGCGATTTAACTCGAAATGCGCAATCTTCGAGATGCCAATTTCTGACAACGTGATTCGTTCAGAATCGTCACGTGACGTGCTCTGACATTATATACATCATATACAGTATGTACTATACTTTACACTCTATACAAAATAATAACATTACACAACACATTTCAGTTTTTGTATAATATAATTACTATATAATACTAAACAAATATGTAATTGTGGGATCCTAAAGTGGTTGTGAGTCCCTCAGGCAGAGACATATTCACCTGTGTGATGGACTGTTGATGTGTTGTTTTGATGTGTTGTTTTGGATGTTATGATCAGTGATGGATGAAGCAATAATGAGTTTTGGATGTTAGACAGTGTGACACATGGATTTTACTTGGACCTAAAGCATATTTTGTCTGTAATTCATGGCTTTCAATAGAAATTAGTGGAATTTTGCCATAAAAATCTTTAAAGGCCGTTTTCTCAAAATTAGTTTTTTCTCACACTCCGAGTGACGATTTTACACTTCTGTAGCACCTACATACACCAAGCTTTACAGTCGTATTCCTAACTATATTGTGAAGGTTTGTCTAGAGGGATTTGTAATATATCATTCTTGGCCTGATTTATATGACATTTTATGCCTAAAAATAGGGCGGAAATAAATTTTTTAAGGCTATTGGCAGTATTTTCTGATTTACAGGGTAACAAAAGGAGATATTCATAATCACCTCTGGTAATGTCTTTTCATTGAATATATCAACAAAATGAAAAAATTATTTTGAACCTTGTTTTTTCAATGGTCAGATTCGTCACTTCAAAATATATGCAAATTAGCACATATTTAATTACATATAGCCTGATTAGCATATTTAAACATACAATTACAGAAAACTTGCAATACATTTTTTTCTCCTATTCATGCGAGTAATCAACTGGTAAAGTTTCATGGTGATATATGTAAGTTAAAATTTTTACCCTATTCACCTGTAGTGTCTCGCCTTAAATAGACTCGAAAATTATGTTGGAATTAGTGGAATTGCACTAGCATGGTTTAAATCATACTTATCTGATCTTTACCAGTTTGTAGCAGTAAATGAAGAGATGTCTTATCGGTCAAAAGTTCAGTATGGTGTACCACAAGGCTCAGTACTAGGACCGTTGCTGTCCACTGTACATGCTACCCTTAGGAGATATCATTAGGAAGCATGGCATTAGTTTTCACTGTTATGCTGATGATACTCAGCTCTATATTTATTCACGCCCTGATGAAACTTACCAATCCACAAAATTAATGGAATGCATAGCTGATGTAAAAAAAAAACTGGATGACTAGTAATTTCCTACTACTTAATTCTGAAAAAACAGAGATCCTAATTATTGGACAAACTTAATTACTTAATAACCTATAATACTGTCTAACACTTGATGGCTGCTCTGTCAAGTCCTCGTCGTCGGTTAGGAACCTGGGTGTGCTCTTTGATAGCAATCTTTCATTTGAAAGTCATGTGTCTAGTATCTTTAAAACCGCATTTTTTCATCTTAAAAATATATCTAAATTACGTCACATGCTCTCAATTAAAAATGCAGAACAATTAGTTCATGCGTTCATGACATCAAGGCTAGATTATTGTAATGCTCTACTGGGTGGTTGCCCTGCACGTTTAATACATGAACTACAGCTGGTCCAAAATGCAGCCGCTAGAGTTCTTACCAGAACCAGGAAGTATGACCATATTAGCCCGGTTCTGTCAACACTGCATTGGCTTTCTATTAAACATTGTATACATTTTAAAATATTGCTGATTACTCACAAAGCACTAAAGGGTTTAGCTCCCCAGTACTTGAGCGAGCTCTTAACACATTATAGTCCTTCACGTCTATTGCGATCTCAAAATTATGGCCAGTTGATAATACCTAGAATATCAAAATCGACTGCTGGCGGTAGATCCTTTTCCTATTTAGCACCAAAACTTTAGAACAATCTTCCTAACATTGTCCGGGAAGCAGACACAGTCTGTCAGTTCAAATCTAGACTAAAAACACATCTCTTTGGCTAAGCATACACACAGGGGCGGATTAAGGTTGTCAGGGGCCCCTATGTGTGAGCATAATATTATTATCTGCCACCACAGCCCCAAAACAAATGTAACTATAAACATCAAAGCAACAAAATACCTTCACATTTCAATTCTCATCACTTGCTGTTGTCTCTCTCTCTCATCACTTGCTGTTGCTGTTGTCTCTCTCTTTTCACTTTCTGTTGTCTCTCTCTCTCATCACTTGCTGTTGTCTCTCTCTCTCATCACTTGCTGTTGTCTCTCTCATCACTTGCTGTTGTCTCTCTCTCATCTCTCTCTCTCATCACTTGCTGTTGCTGTTGTCTCTCTCTCTCTCTCTCTCTTCACTTGCTGTTGTCTTTACATTTATCACTGATAATGATAATTACCCCCCCCCCCCCCCCCCAATCAATATTGTTGTATAGAATTGTAATAAAACTATACTGTTTCTCATCCTATTTTATGGTACAACTGGTATTCCTAACAAATTAGGTCTAGGCCTATTAGCATATCATTGTGCAAATTTACTTAATTTATACCTAGTCCTAGGTCAGACTCAGAGGCCATGAGAGCCAGAATACAACCAGCATCATCATCAAGAATGAAGAGGTGAACATAAAGATTGCGTTATTCACGTGCATATTAAATCTGTTGTTCACCATCGTCTGGCCTCTGAAAAAAGCTTTTAAGGCTAGTCTGCCTGGGCCTGGCCATATTTGAAACGTCTCACTCGTTTAGGTCTATATTATTATTATATTATTATTCCTTTATTATTCTCAATATATATGCTGCCACTTGGTAATATTCTAAGGAAACATAGAATTAGTTTCCATTGTTATGCTGATGACACTCAAATATATATTTCATCACGGCCAGATGAATACGCTAAATTATCCAAATTGACAGATTGTGTTAAAGATATAAAAGATTGGATGACGCGTAATTTTCTTTTATTAAATCCAGACAAGACAGAGGTAATACTTATCGGTTCTAAAAACCGTCCACAAAACCTATCACAGCACGACTTTAACATAGTAGGATGCCCTGTTACTTTATCCGCTACAGTAAAAGACCTGGGTGTTACATTAGACTGTAACCTGTCTTTTGAAAAGCATATTTCATATGTTACAAAAACTGCCTTTTTCCACCTTAGAAACATTGCTAAGCTACGTAATATGCTATCAGTCTCTGATGCAGAAAAGTTAGTTCATGCATTCATGACCTCGAGACTAGATTACTGTAATGCTTTATTAGCTGGTTGTCCTGCATCTTCAATAAACAAGCTACAGTTAGTCCAAAATGCAGCCGCTAGAATTCTTACTAGATCAAGACAATATGATCATATAACACCGATTTTATCATCACTTCATTGGTTACCTATAAAGTTCCGTATTAAATACAAGGTATTGCTTTTGACTTATAAAGCTCTAAATGGTTTAGCTCCAGTCTATTTAACGGATCTTCTATCGCCTTACAATCCATCGCGCTCTTTAAGATCACTAGATTCGAGGCTTCTGGTCATTCCTAGGATATCCAGATCCACCAAAGGAGGCAGAGCATTTTCACATTTAGCTCCGAAGCTCTGGAATAGCCTTCCTGATATTGTTCGTAGCTCAGACTCGCTCTCCCAGTTTAAAACTAGACTGAAGACGCATCTATTTAGCCAGGCATTCATATACATTTTTTATCTTACAGTTACTGTAAATTCGGCCTCTAGTTCATAAACGCCAGAGGAGAACTGGCCCCCGACTGAGCCTAGGTTCTCCCAAGGTTTTTTTTTTCTCCATCTGATGGGGTGTTAGGACACCATTAGGTCACTGGATGGAGTTTTTCGGTTCCTTGCCACTGTTGCCTTTGGCTTGCTCAGTTGGGGATATTCAAATGAATTAACCAATCATACCATTGATCAGCTCTACCAAACTTGGATTTTCCAGTAATAAACAAACATTGTTAAGTTGGTTTGATTGATACTGTGAAGCAGCTTTGATACAATCTGTATTGTGAAAAGCGCTATATAAATATATTTGACTTGACTTGACTTGACTTGAGTATATTACAGCCATTTAGGCGTGCGCTTTATTTGAGATGCAGCATGCGATGTTTCATAACTTTCAAACGGTAGAGCCTGTTCCTTTATATTTATAACATAGCCAAAGATCTGTGTATTTTTGCTTTATACATTTTAGGCTTATTCTCAAATTCAGATTGTGTTAGGGGGCGGGATTATTAGGCAATGGTTATTAATTATTAATCTGGTTATTTTAGGTTTAATATATACCTGAAGCTTGCACACAGAACAATATATACCCTTGAACATATACACCAGTGGACAACATAGAGAAACTTGTTGTTCCTTGTTCAAAAAAGATGTCTTATAGAGAACTTGTGCCTTCCTTACAAAGAATATATTTGCATAATTGGAAAACTGGCTACACATCCCTGTGTTCAAAATCGCCTTTCCGTGTCTCTCAATGTACCCTCACACTCCTGTGTTCAGGCACATTCTAACTTAACAATAATAATACAAGTTATTATGAATATTAATAAATATTTTTTTGTCTTCATGCTCCAAAAAGTATTCGCACTTAAATGATTGTTTTTAAAAAATAAATAGTTTCTGTCAAGAAATTACCTTTTCTCTGACCTAAAGGTGCAAGAAAAAGTTTGTAGCTATTTTCAGACTGCACTGTGAATGATTACTCAATGGCTTCAATAAAATGAGTAAAGACTTACTCTTGTTTTGGCTCCTCTTGTCTGTTTCGATGAGGTGTTAGAACATCGTTCTGCCTTTGCATCAATATTTGAAGGTGACTGTGCAGCAACTTTTCAAAACAGGAAAGAAAGCTGCTTTCAGCAACACTCATGTTTTCTCTCTTGCACACCAAAATAATATATATGAACACAAACACGCATTAGTAAAATGTGCACTTTCAGCATTTTTATTGGCTTTTGCTACTTTGAATGAATAAAGACAGTGAAGAGGATAATTATTAGGGACAGACAGAATCAAACCCACATCTCTTGTATGAGCAAATCAACATTTGCTGATCAGGGTTTTGAAAATTGATGATTCTATTGTCAGTCACAGTATAGGAGAAAACGTACTCGGTTACTAACGTAACCTCGGTTCTCTCTAGAGAGGGAACGAGGACTGCATAATATCTTACGCTATGGGGAAACCTCTTTTCCACGAGATATTGAAGCCAAAAATTATCCTTAATTTTGAATTAATGTAAAACGCTTTGCAGCAGCATGCAGACATAGGCAAGACGGCTCGCGCGCCTATTGGCTGCCCTGCGGCAACAGCAGCAGCCTATCGAGAGAGGCCCTGCGTGACACCATATCCAATGGGGGCATTTCGTGCCAATTTCGTCACGTCCCGCCAGAAAGGGCGTGGTCTCGCCCTATAAATATAGCTCGATTAGGCTGGTACAACTGGTTTTCATCGCCGAAGCGAACCAGAGCTGTGTATGCACGGCAAGATACGCAGTACTCGTTCCCTCTCTAGAGAAAACCGAGGTTACGTTAGTAACCGAGTACGTTCTCTTATGAGAGTATCTCTCGTACTGCGTAATATCTTACGCTATGGGGAACACAATGCAAAACGCTGTGCGTACTGGGATCCGACACCAAAGTCCCAAGGGCAGTAGCCCGGGGCTCATATAGTGCATAATCACCAGAGACTCACAGAGAGTCGGAGAAGAGAGGCTGCAAGCATCATTCCCCATGAAATAGCATCCTACAGGAGCTAGTTATGTTAACAGTGTTTCACGCAGACAGGGTGAACGTGTTCAGCCTGAACTGGGTAATAGTACGGGTAATTCAACACCCATGGAGCTGTTTTATCGCTCAGTGAGCAATGCACAAGCAAAACTCAGCATCTGGGCCGGCACAGCGGGGCAGATAGCACTGAATTCTATACCGACAGAAGCTTGGCTTGTAAGGCGGGAACCTCTAGGTTATAAAACCTTATAAATGTAGACGGCGAGGCCCAGCCCGCGGCCGTACAGATATCTTGCAGGGTAACCCCATTATACCACGCCCACGACGAGGCCACGCCTCTCGTGGAGTGCGCTCTGACACCCAAAGGACACTGCAGGCCCTTAGAAGTGTAAGCCAGTGCTATGGCGTCGACTATCCATCTGGATAGGCTCTGTTTTGATGCGGCCAGTCCCTTGGAGCGTCCGCCAAACAAAACGAAGAGCTGCTCGGTCTGTCTGAAGACAGACGAGCGGGACACATAAGCTCTCAGTGCCCTGACAGGGCAAAGGAGACTCGCATCCTCCTCCTCATCATGAACCGAGAGGGCGCACAGGGAAATAACCTGGGATGGGGTCCTGCCCTTATCCAGCAGCTCTTGAAGGAAGGAGAGTACTTCCGTGACCCCGCAGTCTACGGGTGAAAAGCCCTGAGCTTGACACCAGGCAGAGAACACAGACCATTTCGAGGAATAGAGGCGTCTAGTAGACGGGGCCCTCGCCTGCGTGATCGTGTTTAACACTCCCTCCGGGAGGTTAGCGGGTACCCGTTGATGGCCCATGCATGTAGGGACCATAGTTGCGGGCGAGGATGCCAAATCAAGCCCTTGGCCTGAGAGAGGAGGTCTTTCCTCAACGGTATTGGCCACGGGGCAGTGCTGGTCAGCCGCATCAGGACTGGGAACCAAGTCTGGTTTGTCCAGAGCGGAGCCACAAGCAGCACTGGGCATCCGTTTTCCCTGATTCGTTCCAGCACTTGAGGCAGGAGCGAGACGGGGGGGAAAAAACATAAAGGGGACAGCGGGGCCAGACATGGGCCAGCGCGTCCTTGCTCTTGGAGAAATATTTCGGACAGTGAGCGTTCTCGCGGGACGCGAACAGGTCCACCTGCGCTCTGCCGAATGTCTCCCACAGCAGTCGGATCGTCTGCGGGTGCAGCGACCATTCCCCTGCTGGGACATTGTTTCTGGACAGTCTGTCTGGTCCCAGATTCAGGTGACCAGGCACATGCGCCGCTCTCAGTGAAAGCAGGTTGTGCTGAGCCCAGACCCGGAGGCGTTCCGTTAGCCTGTAAAGGTTTCGGGACTTGATGCCGCCCTGGCGATTTATGTATGCCACCACTGACATGTTGTCCGACCGGACCAAGACGTGGTTACCCTTTATCTGGGGACAGAAGCGCCGTAGTGCGTTGTCGACTGCCATCATTTCCAGACAGTTTATATGTATACGTTCCAAGACCTCGCGACTTCTTCGTGAAGCTCAGGAAGAAAAGGCGCGGGTCTGGATGTTGACGGCGCGTGGTCCTTCTGGAGGAAGCATCCGTCCAGCCAGTTGCGCGCGGGCTGCGCTGGTGCCTCCCAGTCGAGGCCGAGGTTGTCGACGGCTTGAGAGAGCAGACGCATCAACTCAGACTCAATGCCAGCCCGTTTCCCAGAAGACACGCGGATAGTGGGGGGGAGGTCCACGGAGCTCGCCCAATCCTCACTATCTGACGCCAGGATGGAACAAACCTCAGCTGTTTCTTCGACCTCAATGGCGGAAGCGGCGGCGGACGGCGGCCGCTGTCCGTCGGTGAGTGACTCGAGCGATGCCGGCGACGCTGGCGGGCGAACTGAAGCGCGGCTTCTCACTCCGGATCCAGCGATGCGTGAGCTTCGCTGAAGAGATGAAAATCAGTTGTACCAGCCTAATCAAGCTATATTTATAGGACGAGACCACGCCCTTTCTGGCGGGACGTGACGAAATGGGCGTGAAATGCCCCCATTGGATATGGTGTCATGCAGGGCCTCTCTCGATAGGCTGCTGCTGTTGCCGCAGGGCAGCCAATAGGCGCGCGAGCCGTCTTGCCTATGTCTGCATGCTGCTGCAAAGCGTTTTACATTAATTCAAAATTAAGGATAATTTTTGGCTTCAATATCTCGTGGAAAAGAGGTTTCCCCATAGCGTAAGATATTACGCAGTACGAGAGATACTCTCATAAGAGAACGCCTTTTGTCTCAGAGGAAACAAACTAAATATTACAAAATGGTTAAACGATTACAGAAATGTTATTCATTTTAAGGTTTTAATGTGTAGTCTTGTTTAACATTTATGTAATCCTCTGAAATGAGTTTGCAACAGAAGTCACTAACAGAGTGAAATATTTGGCTATTTCATACAGTAAGTAGATGAGTAAAATGCATTTAATAAATGTGACGGAAATTATGACATTTGAATGTGTTGGAAACTTTTCCTTCAGAGACCAGGAGACGTTGGGATATCTTTCAAAGCAGAAGTTACTCTTTATTGAGGACTTTGCTGTTGCATCGCTGTAGTCATCATCCAAGTCTAACTCAATAGCTAAAACACACTGTTTTATACCTTTCAAGGGGGAGGGATTTTACATTGAGATAGAGATCAGCATGACAGTGTAACTCAGAGCCTCTGAAACAAAGTAGGTAAATAAAAGCCTGTTTCCTGGAGATTCCTCAGACCTGCCTTGTTTCCTGGAGATTCCTCAGACCTGCCTTATCATAGAGAAACAAAGTAGGTAAATAAAAGTCTGTTTCCTGGATATTCCTCAGACCTGCCTTGTTTCCTGGAGATTCCTCAGACCTGCCTTATCATAGAGAAACAAAGTAGGTAAATAAAAGTCTGTTTCCTGGAGATTCCTCAGACCTGCCTTATCATAGAGAAACAAAGCCCATCTGTTCTTGAGAAGTAACAAAAAATGAATGTCATCATCTATGCCTCCAAATGGTAAACACTTGTGTGACCTTTCTCAGTTAAAATACTGTTGAACCTAAATTAGACATTTAATAAATTTGTAACACTACATTTCCTCCTTTGAGAGTTCTAATAACTCTCACATTATATACAAATTTAAACACTTAAAGGTTCATTCTTGTAACTTGTGATCGTTACAGGCACATAGCACATGATCTGTGATTGATTTTCTGTAATTGCATGCTGACACAGGAACATGCAATGAAGTTCTTACGGGTTATAGTCTTATATGTTTGGAGCTGTCATTTTTTTGTGAGGGGCGTGGGTCAATTGTTGAATGAAACACTTGATGCTGTGGACGCATAGATAGTACGCCAGTAAAAGAAACAACAGCAGAATTGCTATTTCCTTTATCCATATCCACGGTTTCCCTAACAAGTTTCCGAACCATGAAGAATTATCTTCAGTCATCTGGTGTAATTTTGCTGAAAGATCAAGAATGTCTTGTTGGACCACCAGGTTTGTGCACAAGTGAGTCCTGGAATGCAGCCATCTGCGTGTGGCATGCAAACGTTCTTTCCAGCAAACAAGGCATTTCTTGAATTATTCATCAGCTCTAAGAATATGTTGTTTCTGGAGTCCACCCCTTGTGCGATGTCCATGATGGTTAGTAGTACGACAATCTTGATCATGTTGATGGATGACTGAAGGTTTCGTATGTGAGTCTCTGCGTTGTGAATTTTTTTCTTTTGTGATAGTTGTTTTCTTGAGGTTTTCTTGTGGCTTCATACGCAGACGAGGAGGTCGGTGCGTATGGGTCTCGGGACAGCCATCATCAAGTGGTATCTGCACAGAGGAAGAAAGAAAAACAAAAGACAGTAAAGCAGTATTTGTTCAAACACTAGGATTGTGAACTTTTTCTGAGTCTGCTAGACAGTAGAGCAGTATTTGTTCAAACACTAGGGTTGTAAACTTTTCTGAGTCTGCTATTGTTAGGGGAAGGCCTATGAGGGAGTCTTCACCGCAGAGTTGGCCCCCGAAGCCTGTTGCGTTCGGTTCTTCTCTGGGCTCCTCACTTGTTCCGTGTCCTATATCCTATCCCTGTAGATGGAGGAACAACTTTACAGTGTGACACATTAATCCAGGTTTTTCCTTCCCTAACACAATACTGCAGCTGCTGTAATCAACATCACTTAATGTGGTCCATGCCACATAGGCTCTAATGCCACATAGGCTGTTTCTGAATTACTTTCAATTACTTGAGCTGAACCATCAACAAACAACTCAAATTCTGAATTCTCTATGGGAGTCTCTTTTACTTCCCTCGAAGGTATGTAAGCGTAACACAATCATGAGTTATTTCTCCTTCTTCCTCTAACACATATTCAGTCATTCCAGACATCATACATGAGGATGGGTTTGTGACAGGTGCACGCTGTAAAACAAATGTTCGGGGATTGGGAGGGTAGTTAACCAATTTCCCCAACGGGAGGAGGTGACAGAAGTTTCTTTTGCTTGATTCATCAGTGTGGACACTGCATGAGGGCATTTTACATTAACAGTCTGACCTAACACTATTACTGATGAAGGGTCTGTGCTGTAGCATAACATTTAAGGCTGTGAGTCTACTTAACTAGTGTCCCCCAAAGGAAAGCTGAGACAGTCACTTTCCTTTTGTTCTATTAAACAAAAATAAGTCTTTCATTTTTGTTGTAAGTTACTGGGGAAATTAAGCACTCACAGCCGAGGGGATTATTAATAACGAGGGGAGGGGCTGCTTCAGAGTAGCGAGCAGACTGAGTAGAAGTTGAGTAACATTGTTAACTTGTTTAAAGTTCTTTTTGTTTTTCCTACACTCTTTTCCCCAATGTCCATGTTTACCACAATAATAACAACTGCCCTCTCTCTTAGGACATTTGCGTTTCTGTTGATTCTCTGTGTTGACCTTAAAGGATGCTGCTGCAATTTTTTCCCTTTGAAAGTAACAAATAAAATACACTTTAACAGGCTTAAGCATGAAAATAACTGAAGGAAATGTATATTTGCTGAACAAATTGAGCCAATTAATGGTTTCTCTACCCAATACATTTAAAAATTACAAATGCAGTGAAAACACAGGTATCGGCAAGTACCAAAAATGAAAGTATCGGTATCTAACTTGTTCTGTAAAAAGTTGTATTGGTGCATCCCTAATAATAGGTAATAATAAATGTTCAAGGCTGTACTGTGGCCACACAGGACTTCCGGATTCCTCCAGATGCTGGCTTTTACAAAAGAGATTTTCCAGGAACCACTTAAATGTTTACAGATTTTACAATAACAATTTGAGAGAAGTTAGAGGAACTCAAATTCTATAAAAGCACTTTGAGGTCTCATGGTAATGAAAAGGTGACTCCAGAACTGCATACAAAGTGCTTAAAGGATCCCATAAGTTCCAGCAAGAACCGCCAAGACTGTCAATGGTTCCACCAGTAACCCTACTATAGGTGAAAGATCTTTGAGGCACTTAAAATACATTTTGAAGTTCCTTGAGTATCCAACAGGATATTTGAGGCACCTTTAGCAAGACCCAGATAATTTTACTTTTTCATCTTACAATCACAAAATAACTGTCGAGGGTGGTGGTGGGGGGCTGGGCTCTGGGTCCTGGTTCGGGTACAGATGCTCTCCAGACACTTGATGATGGCCTCCCTCCAGTTTAATCCAGAGGTGTCTTGGTGGTCAACAGGATGGTGATAGTTGGCCATGGTCCAGAACAGAGATTTGAGGGTCTTTTCGTTTAAGGGTGCGGTAATGGGGAGACGACAGAACTGCTCAGTGAATGTCCATAAGTTGTGGCTGTAGAGATTCCAAGGACCATCATTAATTCTCTTTTATTAAATCATTAACTCGCAACCAAAAGGGGGACAAAGAGCCCTAACTAACCCACATTCCTACGGCCATGTGGTCCAGTGATAAGGTCTCCCCCCTTTCGAATTGGCGCCTAGAAGTCTGGGGAGCAAATGGACTTTTGGGCATTTATGCTGATAGATGTTCACGAATGTCTTACAAGCAGCGTGTTCTCTCTCTTGAGACAACAACAATGCCTCCTGGGACTCCCTCCTGGCGGAAATCGGGCGGGAGAAGAGAAGAACAGATGTTCCCTTCTCCCACACGCGCGCAATACACATCCACAACGCACACACATGCGTCCATGCACGTACACATACGCAGGAAACCTAATCTTCCATCTAAAAGTCGTTGCTAAAACAGATTCGGTATGTTGAAACACATGTAAAAGAATCAAAATTTAGACGCTTTCAATTGTCTAACTGCGACTGTCTCTGAGGGTCTGATTGTGCTAGCGATTGTGTTTCCTTGTGTTTCTACTTTTTCTTTCCTTATTGTTTCCATTTCATTTTGTTTCTTTTATATCCTTGTTTTACATGTAGTGTAGTTCATTTATTAAACCTCATTTATACTTCATTCCCAGCTGGCATTTTAACGTCGAGTCACTGTTGAATCAACATCAGGTGCCAGTGTTGGATAACCGTTGAATTTTGTTTAGATTTTGCAAATCAGATTGCAAATTGGATTTTGGAACAACGTTATTTTTCTACTGATATATTTCATGGTTTTCATAAAAGTCATGGTTGTAAAAATAATGTTGATTTGACGTAGGCCTACAACTAAAACATTTTTTTTTATATTTCTATGTTGAATCCGTAGTGAGTCAACAACACAACTTCAACTATTTGGTGTTCAACGTTGTTTTAACGTTGAAGTAATGTTTTTTCATAAACTGACATTATTTTAACCACATTTAAACGTTTAATGTCAGTCGAATGCCAGCTGGGTTGCCTCTGTTGTTGTTGACCACATAACAAAGCCTCTTTAATATAAGATCCCAAAGCTACAATTCTGATATTGTTGAGTGCACAAAACATTGTCAGTAAAATTTAAGCTAGATAGACCAAAAGCAATCGATAACCTCCGACAACGCTGCACGGCGGACGAGCGGACTGAGAAGGAGGCTTCAATTGCTTTGGTCATTTTTGAAGATCAGCTATATCCCTCTGTGTAGGATGTATATTCCTAATTGATCATAATTCGTTGTGTTTAATTGTTATATACATGCCCTGGCAGACGAGTATGCTGTACAACCCCTCGTTGGGCAATTTATTTACGTAAGGACTCGGCTCAAATTATATTCGATAGATTGTTGATCAGAGATTAATAACTGTTGAATATTTTTCCCCAAAATTAAAATTGACCAAAGAGCTGGTGAGCCCCGATCTAATTCCTTACAGTTTATATGGTGGAGAATTCATAGGCAATATTTTAAGCTTTGTTGTGTGAGCAATTAATGCAGTGTCAATTTTGTATAGTTTGTGTGTTTGGATTAAAAAAACGCGAGCGCGCCGCGCACGTGGAAGCTGAAAGCCGAGTTTCAGCCGAGTACATTACAAACTGCTAAATTCGCCTAAACATTTTAGTCGTTGTAATTGCCAAAATGAATTGCAGTTCGTAATACTGATATTCACGGTTAAAGTATTGAATGTAAACTGTAGTTCGTAACAAAAGAGATATTACCTCTGTAAAGACGTTTACATGTTAATATATTGTCTTTTGATCAGCCTGTTTTCAAAACGAGAATCTTTTGAGCAGAAGCGAGAGAGGACCTGAATACAGCGATGCTCCTGTATTCAACCTAAAAGGCCTGATATTATAGTCGTTAGAATTAACAAAAACTCCTGGTTTCAACTTTGATTTAGCTAACCAAATGTTAAACCAGATACATTTCATTAAGTGCTAAATGATAAATGTATTAAAAAAAAATTAAACCACAGACGTTGATGCCTGTTGGTACAGTTACATGTAAGTGCAGTGAATTAACTCTGCCTCACGAACCCGTGAAACATAGCACCGTAAAATCTGCCTGAATTCAAATTGTGTGCAGTTAAAATTTGTTTTCCGAAGCGGCGTGGTTTTGATTCTGTTGCGAAACACTAGAGCGCAGCCTTGCGCCTCGGTCTCGAATTACCGCCACACCCTCTTCACCAACGTGAGCGCAATAGCGCCATCGTATGGACGCTATCAGATAAGGTCACTCTTTCCTGAATTCTCTTTTCTAAGTCATTTCTTAATTCCTCACGGGAAGTGACTCACAAAAACGACCCCCTTTGTGGCCTCCAACTGAGTCAGTTCCTTGTGATTCTTGCATTCTGTTTGAGATTTCAGTCTGTTTTCAGTTGGGTTTGTTCTAGGCTGTCACTAATACCTTACAGCGATCGTGATTAGCATTAGAAGTAATCCCATCGGTTAATTTTCTAGTCTCATTGAGATTTGGTCTAAAGAAAAACTGTGAAGATAAAATTGAATTAAATTATCACTTCATTTTATGACTCAGGTTACGAATAATTCTATTTAATTTCGTTTTCTGTCCAGATAGGCTTATTGATTTTTCCTCAGATAAATCAATAGGTCTTACTAATATTTTACCTTTCTCTTTCTCGACAAACTAATGAGCTTGGTAATTTGTTTAATGAGTTGATAACTTTTATTGATTTCCCCTTTCTCTAAAAGAAAAGAAAATTAATTAAGTTTTCTGGAAAATTTGTAAATTTGAGAATTGATTGATTGTTGAGATTTAATTATTTAATTAAATTAAATTAAATTTAATTTAATTTAATTAAATATATATATATATTTTTTTAGTTTTTCTCCTTCCCTCTCCACTCCTGTCTTTAGTGATATTGTTTTATCACGACCGCACCCGCACTAGCTTAGGTGTTACGTAACATCCCATATATACACTGAATCGAATCTAAGAAAAAATTGAATTGCAATTTCAATTAAGCTTGTCTTTTCTACCAGGCTAACCACCGGGAGGAAGTACGTCCCCTGTGTGGCCCAAACCCGCCACTACAGCTTACTTACTCCTGGGTTTACCCTGCTTTACTCACTGACCCCTCTCCGCAGGTTACTCTGACAAACAACAACCTTGTCATAATTCCCTCTCTGTTTTCTTCTCTCCCACCAGTCAACAAGGCTTTGTATTGTCTACACACACAGATACCCAATTGGGTTTAGACAAAAGTAAGCTTTAAGTAAGTTTAGAGCCCCTTTTCTCTATCACATTTGGTATTCACAGGTAGAACTCTCTTGCGCTGTGGTGGTCTGACCGTCATCCCTGGTTGGTTTCCAGCAGGCGGGGTCGTCTGGCCGGCATAACCAGCACTTGCTGTGGGTGAGTTGCGGACCTCCCAGTCCCTCCATTGGTGCGGCACGCAATAAGACATCAGCAATTTGGCACTCCCACAAAAGGGGAAGATCCACCATGCTAAAGCGACACAAGGCAATTTCGGACCTAGTACTCAAACCAGGGTCTAAATCGGGACCACTCGAAAGAGGGTTCTGGGGAAAAGTCCTCTTTGCAGTGTCGTAAGCAGGTGACCTCCTCGGGAGTGCCGGTTGTGTTTAAAGTCGAAATTGTTTGAGTGGGCGCACCGTGGCTGAGGTACAGGAGAGGCCCACGGACACTTCAGTTAAGGGCTTGGGGCGACGGAAAGATTGACCTCGACGCTGGCTCCGGCTAGTGTGATTTCAGATCACCCCAGGCAAGCTGAAATAAGGTAAAGGAAAGTCTTCCACCTAATACAAGCCACTAGAATATTAGATATTCTCCCGTGACATTTAAACGTGTCCGCCCCTTTTCTCAGAAAACCACACACAGTCGGCTCAAGCCCTCTTAGTTCCCGTAACCCTTCCTGTGCGATTGTTTTATTTTATTTTATTCCTTCTCTCCTTGTTATTCTCCTGTTAGATTCTCTCTGTTCGGTGTGAACTGTGCCTTTCAGGTCACCCAGAGACAGAACCCGCAGAGACACCCAGGGAGAGCCAAACAACAGACTGACAACCGAGCCGTTAGCATCAACAGTGACCTACTAGGCTCCGGCCCTGTCATAATCTGCATTTAGACCCTGCGCTGACCTAAACAATTTGTTCCGACCTAACTGTCTACCTCAGTTAGGTGAAGTTGCCGTAAACGGCATCGCCCGTATTAAGGGTATAAGCGCCCAAATTATAGAACCAATTTGCATTTGGTCTCTTTGTGTGTGTGTTGTGCTCCTCTCGCCCACAGTAAGCCAGCATGTCCCGGTCTCCCAGCCCAGCAGCCCACTGGGACAGCCTCGAGACATGGCTGAATGCCATGACTGCCACCTTCCTGCCTAAGGACACCGGCGACTCCGAGCCCCGAAACCAGGCGCAGCTGGACACCGACCTGGACCTGCTCATGAGGAACGACCCCACTCAAAGCTACAACCACAAAGAATGGGCCAGAATCGTGGGAAACATGGCCCACACGCTCATCGCACAAGCCCGCCTTCACGAAAGACATGCCATCGACCTGGAACAGGAGACGGCAACACTGCGGCTCCAAGCGGAGGAGGCCCGGCGCGACCAAGCAACGACCCAAAGTCGGCTAGATCAGCTACTACTCGAGAACGAGGAACAGGACGAGGAGACAATGGACCCAGAGCTACGGAAGGAAGTAGAAGAACTTCAAACTGCTCTGGAAAGCCTTCGTCTAGACACCGACCAAAGGGAACTGAAAGAAAGAAAAGCCAGAGAGACACTCACCGAAAAACTGCAACGAGGTGAAGCTCTCCTTGAGAGAGCCGACGCAGAACTGAAAGAAAGAGACGCCAAAGCCAGGGCCTGTGAGAAACACTTAAAGGCGGAATCAATCAATGAACTTAGCCAGCAAAGAGACCTTTATAAAGATGAGCTTGACGCTGTCCACCGAGAGTTAAAACACTCTTATAAACTGCAGAGTGACCGGGAAAGGGAGGCGCACCCTACCAAGTTTTCCCCGACCGGTCAGTCTGCACACTTCAGCCAAGAACACAGAACGGTGAAAGGAAACGATCATCCACTGTCCAAGATATCAATGGACAGCCTACGAGAGCCCTCGCCCTCAGAAAAGGAGGGGGCTTCCCAGCCAACCTTTGCCACTTGCCACGGCATGGCCCTTAAAGAACTTGACAAGCTGGCGAGGAACATTCCTACCTTCACCCCAAACCCTGGAGGCCACGATGTGCATGCCTACTTGAAAGACATTGATTTCCACTTATACGCTGTTCCCCATGTGACTCCGTGGGACAGATTATACCTGCTTCGAATTACGTCCAGCCGGGACGTACGCAGTTTTCTAGATCGCCAACCAGATACGGTCAAGTCAGATTACCAGCAACTGCGACAGGCGTTCATCAGGGAATTCTCTGATCCAGAAACTGATCAGGGACTCATCACTGCGATGGGCCTCAAGCAGGCACGACTGGAAACTCCGCAGGCCTTTTACAGTCGCCTCAGACAAGCCTATTTTGGGGCACGGAATGATCCTGGAATGGAGGAGGACTTTAACTTCCGAACTTTGTTCCTCCGTAACCTGCATCCCACTGTGAGCCATCACTTAGGGGTCCTGGCCTGTCCTCGCACAATGACTACCCAGCAACTGCGAGATCTCGCCCACAAAGCGTTCATCAAGCAGAAAATTGTTGCTGAAAAGACTGTAAAGACTCCCTCTATCTGTCCTATCACTGATCAGCACTCAGAGCTGGCACTAGAGGGCACCCAACAACGCCACACTAACAGACTCTCTAATAACGAGTCAAGACCATTTCAAGCCAACAGAGGGCAACGCAACAGCGAGGGTGCTCGCCCAAAGCATCAGAGTGGGCGCTCTGAAAGATCATACGGCAGCCCACGACCTCCCCACATCCAAAAGGGGGGAGCCACGTGGGAAGCCAGCCGACGGTCCAGACAGAGCCGAACTCCAGCAACAAGAACGTCTAGTCCAGACAGCCCGCAGCGAACTCCCTCTCGGCAGGCCTCAAGCAGATTCAAGTCCGAATCCGAGCCTGTTGCAAAAGAAAACAGTGACTCCACGTCAGAGACCGCAGAGATCCTAAAACTTCTAAAAGGGCTTCTTCACAAGAAAGATGACAAAGAGAACAAGCCAAACTCCTCGTGACTAAAGGAAAGTACAAAAAACCTTCCTGTCAGGCCTCCCACTGAACCAAGCCCCCCCAACACCGCTCTCCTGACACAGACCACAGGCCCAGCTGTCACAACACCAAGTGACAGTGACACCTACTCGCTGCTGTCAACAACCGCACAGACAGAAGGAGACCACCAAACCCATCACACCGGCGAGCAAACCCCTGAGATACCAGAAAGTGCTGTTTTGGTTGTGTGTCTCTGCAACGAACCCCAAGACACTGACCCTAACTGTTTATCGATCACCACACAAGCCCCGACACTAAAACTCCTGGGGAACCTGGTCGAAAAGGGCCTAGCACGCAAGCTTTATCTTTCTATCACCTTGGAAACTGAGGTGAGGCTCGAAGCTCTGGTGGACACCGGCTCGGATCTCACTCTGATATCGGCCGACCTTTTTGAAAGACTCAGATTTGAAGCTACCAGGCAGAACAGAACTCTAAAATCTCAGAATTGTGAACTGAATGTGCAATCTTACAGCCAAACTGACATCCGGCTTGAACAAATAGCGCCCATTCACCTAACAATTGGTCCCATGAGCCTGATACACCCGGTGTACATCTCACCGATGAACACATATCCCCTCCTCATCGGCAAAGATCTGCTAGACCGCTTCGAGCCCCTGCTGGATTTCAGACAGCTGAAAATCTGGGCTTAAGTGCGAGAACCTCTCCCCTGTCAGCCACCCAGGTCAACTGAGCCAGACTGTCAGGTCACAAAGGTCACGGAAACTTTCGCCGCTAGCCAAGAGGACACAGACTCGGCACCTGAGCGAGGTTCAAGTTCGTTACTCTGCACCTTTCAACTCACAAAAGACTCTGAGCCCTTTTGCCCCAAGGTCCGCAAGACCCTGCAGCTGAATGGTATAACCACCACAGACATTGTACTCGCTCTATGGGCAGACAACTCTGCCATCAGCCTATCACTTTTCCATGATCTGATTAAAGTAACACCAGACCTTCCTTCTGCGAGCAAGCGCACACGTTTCCCTTTGAACTCATGCCCATCAAACATGGTGACTGCAAAAGGTATCTGCGCTTTGAACTTGAACTGGAACCAGCGGTGCCTGACCCATTACTTCTTGGTCCTCCCGGACCTGCCCCACGATGTCTACATTGGAGCTGACATTCTGATTCGCCTCCAGGCACATGTGGACGTTATTAATGAGGTTCTGTGGGCCCCACTGACTTCACAGCCAGCTGTTGTTCCTACACACACAGGCAATCTCCTGTCAGGCCAAACCATTGAGGTCTGCACCCTAATCAGTGAACAAGAAACTGTAGTACCGGCTTACACCAAAGGGGTCGCTGTTCGGCTTAACATACGATCAGGCCAAACCCTAAACCACACACTGGGTTTCTTTCATCCTTCACCCGAATGCATTGAACTTGGACTCACACTTGAGGCCACACCCCTCACTGAAGTGTCATCTCGGGCAATCTACATCCTTTTCAACAACTGCATAGCAGTGGACATCACAATTCCGAAAGCCTATCGGCTCGGATGGCTAGTGAGCCATGACTTTCCTGATTTTGAACTGACTTTACCAATCATTGGGCCCATTCCAGCTTCAATGATACCCGAAGGGTACACCGACAACGCCCTGCGCACAGCGCCCTTCAAAATCATCTCCATCGCCTCAGTCATGCCTATGGGCAAAGATCAGGTATGCAGAACGGAACGCAATCAAAGAGGATGCAGATCTCCAAAAACTCAGACAAGTCCTTTACAAATTCAAGGCGTCATTTGCCAAAGACTCTCTAGATTGTGGTCTCACCCACCTTCACACCGTGCGCATCCCGACGCACCCTAAGGCTCCTCCCACCTTCGTCAGGCAGTACAAGATCCCCATCGCATCCCACGAACCGGTGCAAGAAATCATTGACTCTATGCTTGAAAAAGGTGTAATTCGCCCATGCAATAGCACCTATTCCGCTCCTATCTGGCCGGTAATCAAACCAAACGGCAAGTGGCGACCCACCATCGACTACAGAAAACTGAATCAACAGGTGCCACTGTCACGATGGCCCATGACCCAGCTGGAGCAAGAAATACCCAGAATCAGGGGAGCCACAATCTTCTCTACACTTGACGTGGCCTCAGGGTTCTGGACCATACCAGTACATCCGGAAGACCAGCACAAGCTAGCTTTCACGTTCGGTAACAGACAATTCACTTTCACCAGGTGCCCATTCGGCTATGCTAACTCACCTGCTGAGTTTAACATCTTCCTAAACAAAGCATGCCCCGATGCAAGAATGAGAGGAAACCTCATCTATGTGGACGACGTGCTGATGAAGAGCACAACAGTAACCGATCACCTGAAAGAAATAGACTATGTTTTGAACCAGTTATCAGCTGCCGGCGCCAAGATCGCCCTCCACAAAGGACAATGGTGTCGAACCAAGGTCAACTATGTGGGACTGCTGATCGGGTCACAGGGCATCGAACCACAGTCCAGCCGCATACAAGCTGTTCAAAACATCAAACCACCCACCAATCTCTCAGAACTGCGAAGTTTTCTTGGGGTATGCAACTACTCACGGCAGTTCATCGAAAGATACTCAGACATTGCAAAGCCGCTGACTGCCCTGCTGAAAAAAGACTGCCCATTTGTCTGGACAACCGTCCAGGACAATGCCATGAGTGAGCTGAAACGTCACTTGTGCACAGCTCCATGTCTGGCTTACCCTGACCCACAAAGAGAATTCCACTTAGAAGCCGGATTCTCCAACCACTGTCTCAGCGCTGGCCTGTACCAACGACACGACCAAGACAAAAGGGTTGTAGCGTATGCCAGCAAGACACTCCTTCCACCAGAGACTAAATTCTCAGACTGTGAAAAAGCGCTGCTTTGCACTGTATGGGCCATACAAAGATTCTCCAACTACATTGGAGCTCAAAAAGTTATCATAGAGACTTGTCACCAGCCTGTCATGTTCCTCAACAGCCAACGCATCCGTGATGGCGTGGTCACCAATTCCCGCATCGCCACGTGGCTAATGGCCCTCCAAGGGCGCAATGTTGAAGCAAGATATGCTCAGAACCACAAGTCAGCGCTAGGCGACGGCCTGGCTGCCTGCCAGAACTGCTCTGATAACTCACCACCTGTGACAGCTCATGCGGAAGAACCACAACAACAGACATGTCACAGATACTTCGAAGACAATACGTGCCAAGGTATGCCCACAGCCTACGTCGATGGATGTTCCTACAACCAAGAGGGCATCCGCCAAGCTGGTGCGGGTGTGTTATGGATAAATGATCTGCCCTGCCCACCACAACACTTCAAGCTGGGACCTCAGTCATCACAATATGCTGAGGTGGCAGCCATTCTCATAACTATGCAAATCGCATCGACCCATAACATCAAAGAACTCCTTATCTGCACAGACTCAAACTATGCCAGACTAAGTTTCACATGCCACCTTCCATGTTGGAAACAAAATGGCTTTAAGACTTCAAACGGCAACCCTGTCAAACATCAACACTTGTTTCAAGCATGTGATGAACTGACTAGACAACATGACATGATTGTCTACTGGAAGAAGGTGAAAGGACACTCCAAGCAACCGGGCCGCGACAAGGACCTGAATGACCAGACCGATGCCCTCGCCAAGACCGGCGCACTGCACGGCAATCCATGGTCACCGCCAGCCCAACCACCAGCCTTGGATGTGGCAGTGCTAACCCGCAGCAAACACACCTTACCTGCCGCACTGCCCGCCTCCCAGCCTCTCATTCTGACTCCGCAGATCTCAAACAACAACATAGCGGACATGCAAGCCTCTGACACGTCCATAAAGACTTTTCTGAACCACCTCTCTGACCCCTCCAACCACCCACTCACGTCGTCTGACCTCACTGACAACCCGTGTCTCAAACGACTACATGACATCCAGCACATGCTGCGTGTCATCAACGACATTCTGTGGTATGCACCGGATGACACCACCGCGCCAAGGCTTGTGGTCCCCCAGTGCCTAAGGGGGGTCATGCTAAGACACGCCCACGACGCGCCATGTGCTGGACACCACGGCACCAGAGCCACCTATAAGACACTGAAGCAAGTGGCATATTGGCCCTGCATGCAAGAACATGTGGCAGAATATGTAAAAGAATGTCTAATTTGCTGCCAGTTCCAACCTGCAAATCCGAACCACAGAGCTCCGCTGCAACGCAGAAGAGTCACATTCCCGTGGTCAAACCTCCAAATCGACTGGGTAGGGCCTCTGCCAAGGTCAACAAGGGGCAATAAGTACTTCCTCACAGTCGTGTGCCAGTTCACAAAATGGGTAGAGTGTCTTCCAGCACCCAACGACACCGCCGAGACCACAGCATACCTCCTGATGAATCACATCTTCTCCAGATTCGGATTGCCAATGAATGTCAACTCAGACAGAGGTACCCACTTTACGGCTGAGATTATGCAGCAGGTCTGGAAACTCCTGGGGGTCCAAGTTCAACTACACGTGAGCTTTCATCCGATCTCATCTGGCCAAGTTGAACGTTCAAATCGGACGGTGGTCAGTATGCTGAGAAAGTATGTGGCTGCCAACCAGAAAGACTGGGACGTGAAACTCCCGCTGGTGTTGATGGCTCTCAGGGCCACTCCACAGGACTCAACTCAGGTGTCTCCCTTTGAACTAATGACTGGACGACAGATGACACTTCCACTGCATCTGTTGTATCAGCCAGGGGACTCCAGCCTCATCACAGCCTGCACCATTCACCAGTACCTCGACGAGCTGCACCGGCATCTGAAAGCAACCTTCGCGTTCGCCCAACAACAGCTTCAAAAGAGTGCCGAGGGCCAGAAAGCATACTATGACCGGAAAGCGTCACACCAGGAACTAGCCGTGGGTGACAGGGTCTGGTATTACAGCTTCGCACAGCCGCCACGCACAGCCTCCCATCGGCTGTCAAAGAAATTCCTGCCCCATTGGACAGGACCCCACGAAATTGTTGACAAACTTTCTCCGGTGACGTACCGAATCCGATTGAGCCGGGAACAGAAAGACCCAGTGCTCAAATGGGTCCACCGCAACCAAATTAAAAGACACTCGGCTGCTGGCCGAGAAAGGCGGGGAGGGGCCAATGCAAACTAACCTGATTACACCCCCCAGGAGCGAAAAGACTGTCCTACCAAACCAAGGGCAACTCTCGCTGACACACTGTCTCTCTCTCTCTTCCCCTCTCTCTCCACGTTTTCCCCTTTACCTCTACTAGAATGCTGCTGTTGGTCGTCGCCCGGTGCCTTCAGTCGACCAGAACGCAACCGCCACCTGACGTAATCTCAACCGGCCCGGCGTCAGGCATCGTGCTAAGGGAGAAACCAGGTCTCTTGATCACCAACTGTCGGACCCACACCCAGAAGGTGTACGTCCGACTCGATTCCCGCAATGTGTATCGGGCTCATTACCCCAGCGCAGTAGCCCAGTACAGCTGGGCCGGGGCCCGATGGACAGAGGACTCCCTCTCCCACGCCGAGGCCGACGTCAGGCACATGCTGAACCAACTCGAAAAGATGACCGTCACCCAAGCAGAACTAGGCGGACACAACCGCCGTCCCAAACGATTCCTCGGAGCTCTGCTAGGAGCAGCAGCTGCAGTGGGAACTCTGTTCAACATCGGTATGTCATGCGTCAACGCCGTTAATCTAGCCACCGTGAGACGACATGTGGCTGAAATTCAAACAGAGATCCCACAGTTAAAAGAGCAGCTCAACGTACAGAGTGCTTCCCTGCAGACCGTCAGAAGGACCTTGAGGGGAACGGTGGTCATTCTCAATACCCACAGTGTCCTGCTGAACCAGACTGTAAATTCCATGAAACAGCTGTTCACTGTTTTCCAAAACGACTTTGCCCAAACTCAGCTGGTCACCGCCTTGATGACGGACATGCTGCGGGAGGTGAGCTCCTCCATTGACAGCCTAGCTATGGGTAGGATTCCCCCCTACCTCATACCTTTGAGCCTCGTCCAGACTGTGTTGGCTTCCGCCATCACCACGCCAGCTGATCTGCTCCAAGTACACCTGGCCTACTCTCTGGGCAGCGCCATCCCACTCTATGTCGACCCAGATCAGAGAGAAATGGGATTCCTCCTGAACCTACCCAACATAGAGTCAAACCGAATCTACAGACTCAAAGACATTGTTAATGTCGGGTTTTGGAAAGGTAACACGCACATCAAGATCCGCACCCCAGAAGTGGTAGCCTACCACGACAGCAACCTGCAGCTGTACCTGGCCCCAAACCTACACATGTGCACCTTGACGAAAGACATTCATTATCTCTGCCCTAGCAAACCCTTCCTCAGAGATAACACTGATGGAATCTGTGGACTGCAAACCATGTCCAGCGACAACCGCTGCCCTGCCGAAGCCAAGCCTCGCATACAAGTGGAAGAAACCCGAGCAGAGATCATCGGTGACAGGTGGCTCGTCAACACTCCGGTACTCACGGCGACTCTTACCTATGACCAGCATGACACCGCCACCCCTGTCACCCTGCTCAACCAGAGCATGTGGATTCAAGTACCTAAAGGTGCCATCCTCCACGTAGATGATCTGGCATTGTATCATCTCCCTAGCCACGAGTACGAAACCGAACTGGAAATTCCCTCCTTCTTCAAGGACCACAACTTCACCCTGGGTCCCGAACTGGAACTGGAAATTGAGACAGGGGGGTCACAGCTAATTGACATCGCTCCTCTCGACATGGCCCTACAAGCTTTGTCTCGACAGCCCATCCTGACTACCTCACCTGTTGCCCGAGCCTGGACCGCAGCCGACACTGCGCTGTGCCTCTCCATGATAGTCGGCCACGTCCTAACCCTGGGCCTGGCTTTCATTCTGTACAGGAGACTCAATGAGATGCGAGCATCTACCGTCAGGCTTACAAAAGCCGTGTCCGGAGGCTTCCGACGAAACCCCCGGAAGGAGGATAACACGCCAGAAGCTGCCGGCAACCTCATCGAGCTAAGCCCTCAGCCCTGATAATCACCTGTTACCCGAATTCACGATTCACCTTCCATCCTCCCATGCAATGATTGTCGGGAGACGATATCTCCCCAGGGACATCATCTCCCGAAAACGGGGAATGTAGAGATTCCAAGGACCATCATTAATTCTCTTTTATTAAATCATTAACTCGCAACCAAAAGGGGGACAAAGAGCCCTAACTAACCCACATTCCTACGGCCATGTGGTCCAGTGATAAGGTCTCCCCCCTTTCGAATTGGCGCCTAGAAGTCTGGGGAGCAAATGGACTTTTGGGCATTTATGCTGATAGATGTTCACGAATGTCTTACAAGCAGCGTGTTCTCTCTCTTGAGACAACAACAAGGCCTCCTGGGACTCCCTCCTGGTGGAAATCGGGCGGGAGAAGAGAAGAACAGATGTTCCCTTCTCCCACACGCGCGAAATACACATCCACAACGCACACACATGCGTCCATGCACGTACACATACGCAGGAAACCTAATCTTCCATCTAAAAGTCGTTGCTAAAACAGATTCGGTATGTTGAAACACATGTAAAAGAACTGTAATGTGCAGACTGTCCTAAGAATGTATTCTAATAAGTGTAAGGGACGTATAAATGCCTGAATGTATGCATTTAGATGTAACTCTGCAACATTATGTCTGTAAAGTGTGATGTTTGATATGGTTACAATCCTCTTAATCTGATCTATCTATTAAGCTGTATATCAATATCATGAAATGTATAACCACATGTATATGCCGTTACCAAAGTAAGCTTAATTTTACCCTTGATCATAAAATGCAAACTACCGCCGAACCCCACCCAACCAGGGGCGTACGCGCTCCTCAAGATGGGCCATTGCCATTGGCCGGCACGCCTCACCAGGGCGTGCTTAGTTCATCCTTAAAAAACCCAAAATAGAGACATTCGCTCTCTGATCCTTCTCCTTCCTTCGTATCCTGTTCCCCGATGTAATCTTCGTGTTTTATTTTGTTTTGTCTTCATTTCATTTCGCTGATAGCCAGTCCGTTCTTAGTGCGTTTCGCTAGCCTTCCAGCATTTCGGTGTAAGACTACCTTCACGCATACAGAACTGCTTTAGGACGCTTTGAATCTCCCGCGAATCAACCACGAGTGGAGGAACCAAAGAAGTCCGCCTCCCACTTCCAGGACGCCGCGAGCTCTCTCCTACACCACACTAACAGGTCTGAATGCAAGTTGTTCCATCAAAATTTAGACGCTTTCAATTGTGTAACTGCGACTGTCTCTGAGGGTCTGATTGTGCTAGCGATTGTGTTTCCTTGTGTTTCTACTTTTTCTTTCCTTATTGTTTCCATTTCATTTTGTTTCTTTTATATCCTTGTTTTACATGTAGTGTAGTTCATTTATTAAACCTCATTTATACTTCATTGCCTCTGTTGTTGTTGACCACATAACAAAGCCTCTTTAATATAAGATCCCAAAGCTACAATTCTGATATTGTTGAGTGCACGAAACATTGTCAGTAAAATTTAAGCTAGATAGACCAAAAGCAATCGATAACCTCCGACAACGCTGCACGGCGGACGAGCGGACTGAGAAGGAGGCTTCAATTGCTTTGGTCATTTTTGAAGATCAGCTATATCCCTCTGTGTAGGATGTATATTCCTAATTGATCATAATTCGTTGTGTTTAATTGTTACATGCCCTGGCAGACGAGTATGCTGTACAACCCCTCGTTGGGCAATTTATTTACGTAAGGACTCGGCTCAAATTATATTCGATAGATTGTTGATCAGAGATTAATAACTGTTGAATATTTTTCCCCAAAATTAAAATTGACCAAAGAGCTGGTGAGCCCCGATCTAATTCCTTACATGGCTCATCTGAGCCACCGCAGAATATTTCGCAACGTAATCCATTACAGTATATTGGTCCAGTCATCTGTCACCAACAGTTGCAACGAGCACAATGAAGATGAAGCTTAGGTATAACGTCTTTAATAATCCACTCAGAAGGCAATACAAACAAGATGCACAAAAGAAACCAATCGCTATGCGGAAACATGACCAGAACAATGAACACAGAGAAGACTGGAACTTAAATGCAAAGCAAATGAGGGAAATAATGAGAAACACCTGTGATGATTAATGAATCACCATGACAACAGATAGTGATGGAAAACTGAGACAAAGGAGAACATGTGACTGACAAAACAAACTAAAAGTCCATGATAATGAAACTAAACAGAACCGTAAAAGTTAAAGTGTCTTTATGCTGCGTTCCTATGGCAAGCCGTTTTAACATTTAATCATTTAAACCTGTTCATGCTACTAGTACTTATTTTTTAGATACTAGTATCTATTCCATTAAATACTAGTACTTATTCATTAGATACTAGTCCTTATTTATTAGATACTAGTGCTTGTTCATTAGTTACTAGTACTTATTCATTAGATACTAGTACTTATTCATTAGATACTAGTACTTATTCATTAGTTACTAGTACTTATAACTAGTACTTATTCATTAGTTACTAGTACTTATTCATTAGTTACTAGTACTTATTCATTAGTTACTAGTACTTATTCATTAGTTTCTAGTACCTATTAAATAGATACTAGTACTTATTCATTAGATACTAGTACCTATTAATTAGATACCAGTACCTATTTATTAGATACTAGTATTTATTCCAAATGTTACTAGTAAGATTTTTTATTTTACTAGTAAGATTTTTAATTGAACTCTACAGTGGCCATTCTGACTAGTCATAACATAAGACTTGCAAAAAAGCAGTTGTGACACTGTGACAGTATCTATTAAATAGGTACTAGTATCTATTTAATATGTACTAGTATCTAATGACTTAGTACTAGTATTTATTAAATAAATACTAGTATCTAGTAATAGGTACTAGTATCTAAAAAATAAGTACTAGTACCTAATGAATAACTACTAGTATATAATGTATATGTAGGCCTACTAGTCACAATTGGAATACATACTAGTCAGAACTGAATAGTTGATATCTGAATGACAGATCCCCATAGAATTCAATGGCAAAAAATTAAATTTGTTACTAGTAACAAAAGAATAGTTACTAGTCACTATCGAAATAAGTACTAGTATCTAATGAATAAGTACTAGTATATATTTAATAGGTACTAGTATCTAATGAATAAGTACTAGTATCTAATAATAAGTACTAGTATCTAATGAATAAGTTCTAGTATCTAATAATAAGTTCTAGTAACTAATGAATAAGTACTAGTATCTAGAGACGAGTTACCCACAATTAACATTAGCCCTTCATTCATGACAACATGGATACCGTAATCATACCACAGAGAGAACATAGTTGCATACCTTTATCTTTTGCTCGTTTCTCCTCTTCTTCTTTTCTTTTTTTCTAAATTGTGCACCTGATGGCTTTGACCTTTTCCTGTCCATCTCTGTTTATTTGGCACTCGACAATCAACAGATTTCCCATCCCCCGCCCCCCAACACTGTCACTCACGTCACGAGTCACGACCAGAAGTCAAGACTACCAATTCACCTTGGTGAGGTGACCCACATAATCGTTTTGTATTACTTATTTTTATTAGCCATTTCACACAATTCAGAAAAACAAAAATTTGCAGGAACTATAGGCCTGTATTTATAATATTATGAATGAAATGTGCGTTATTTTGGAAGAAAGTCGAGGTGTGGCCCCCCATGTGACATGAAAAAATGCCGCCCCGGGCGACTGCCCGTTTCGCCCATGCCTAAAACCGCTACTGCTAGTACCTATTTATTAGATACTAGTACTTATTCAATAGATACTAGTACCTATTTATTAGATACTAGTATTTATTGCAAATGTTACTAGTAAGATTTTTTATTTTACTATTAAGATTTTTAATCGAACTCTACAGTGGCCGTTCTGACTAGTCATAACATAAGACTAGTAAAAAAAGCAGTTGTGACTAGTAAGATAAGAATAGTTACTAGTAACAATTACAAAAGATACTAGTGTCTAATATATAGGTACTAGTATCTATTGAATAAGTACTAGTATCTAATAAATAGGTACTAGTATTTAATTAATAGGTACTAGTATGTAATGAATAAGTACTAGTGTCTGATGAATAAGTGCTAGTATCTATTGAATAAGTACTAGTAGCTAATGAATAAGTGCTAGTAACTATTAAATAGGTACTAGTATCTATTTAATAGGTACTAGTATCTATTTAATAGGTACTAGTATCTAATGACTTAGTACTAGTATTTATTGAACAAATACTAGTATCTAGTAATAGGTACTAGTATCTAAAAAATAAGTACTAGTACCTAATGAATAACTACTAGTATCTAATATATATGTACTAGTCACAATTGGAATACATACTAGTCAGAACTGAATAGTTGATATCTGTATGACAGATCCCCATAGAAGTCAATGGCAAAAAATTAAATTTGGTACTAGTAACAAAAGAAAAGTTACTAGTCACTATCGAAATAAGTACTAGTAACTAATGAATAAGTATTAGTATCTAATGAATAAGTACTAGTAACTAATGAACAAGCACTAGTATCTAATAAATAAGGACTAGTATCTAATGAATAAGTACTAGTAACTAATGAACAAGCACTAGTATCTAATAAATAAGGACTAGTATCTAATGAATAAGCACTAGTATCTAAAGAAAAGGCACTAGTACTCAAAGAATAAGCACTAGTATCTAAAGAAAAGGCACTAGTACCTAAAGAATAAGCACTAGTACCTAATGAATAAGTACTAGTACTTAATGGAATATATACTAGAATCTAAAAAATAATTACTAGTAGCATGAAAATAGAGACTAGTAGGTTTAAATGATTAAATGTTAAAACGGCTTGCCATAGCGTTCCAGTCCACTTTTAGACACGCACTTGCGAACTTCCCTAAACACTTCCCCTCAGGGGAATCCCAGCCGCCATTTTGAAGTGTGTTCCACTTCGTGAAGTGGACGAGGGAAGTTTATATGGACAGACCCTCGCTCCCTCGATTTTGACAGAGGTAGCGAGTCTACTTCATATGTACACTTCAGGCAGCTCCATATACCACAATGCAACACGATTGTGACGTCATCGCAGATCTCTTCTAATCACCACCACCACAAACAACTTTATGATATATTAATTATGTTTTTTTTTTTAAACAACCCAAACACATCTATATACATTTGGATGCTGCATTAAACAAATTCTTAAAGGGAAAAAAAATAAATAATAATTAATCAACTCCATAGCTGATTCCAAGTGATCAAGGGCTTAGGACGTCCCAGTTCAGCCCATTGCATTTTCCGCCAGTAGTGGGCACTCATGCAACGTAAGCAATGACGTACATCCGAGTGAACGAGACGGAGGGAAGTTAGTGAGTGAAGGGCATGACAATTTTTGACTGTAACGCAGCCTGAGTGATTATGATTTTCTCTTCACATCTTTTTTTTTCTTCTTTTTTTTTTGTCTATGGAAATGTATATGGTATGTTTTTTCTTCTTTTTATTTTTACATTTTTGAACAGGATCATGTTGCAATTGGCAAGCAAACAAATGAATAATAAATCTATTCATATAAAAGTGCCATTTATTTATGTATTATTGTCTTTTATTCAAAAAGACAATTCAACAAGTAGAATTGTCTATTCAACACGAGGTGATAATTTCATACACTTTGTGGAACTTGCAGAGCAATGGTCTCAGTTTCTGCGACCCCCTCTGATCTTCGTTGTCTTGACACTGAAGTTCCACCTCCGTTGTTGTCTTTACTCATACACATTATGATGCAAAGGATGCAGCAGGAGAGAAAGGCCAGGGCATAACCTATTAACTTTATAAAAAAAAAATACATTGAATGTCATGATCTTTGAAGTCAATAAATTAACTAAAAACTATACTATGCAATAAGTTATATATATGTTAAAGGATTAGTTCCCCCCAAAATTACATTTTTGTCATTGATTACTCACCCTTATGTTGTTCCAAACCCGTAACACCTTTGTTCATCTTCGGAACACAAATTATGATATTTTTGGTTTCTGATCCACCCATAGACAGTAACGTCATTGCAACTTTTAAGGTCCAGAACGGTAGTAAAGACATAGTTCAAATCTACGTTCTGGCGTAGAAGCCGGAGATGCTGCACTGTGTTTGCTACGTGATCAGAATAGTAGACTGACATGGAATAGAAGGTATTGTTGAATGAAGTCGTTATTTTTGGGAGTTTTTGCACACAAAAATTATTCTCGTCGCTTTATAACATTAAGGTTGAACCACTGTAGTCACATGGACTATTTTAACTGTCTTTACTACCTTTCTGGGCCTTGAAAGTTGCAATGACATTGCTGCCTATGGGTGGTTCAGAAACCTCTTGGATTTCATCAAAAATATCTTCATTTTTGTTCCGAAGATGAACAAAGGTCGTACGGGTTTGGACCGACATGAGGGTGAGTAATTAATGACAGAAATTTCATTTTTGGGTGAACTAACCCTTTAATGGTTTAGGAGCACAATTGTGTTTTTTTTTTTTTTTCTAAAAATAGTGACAGAAAGGAATCTTTCCCTGCAAGTTCTGTTGGAGAAACTTGCTCCTCACCTATTAATAGATTGTACAAAAAAATCAGGTGGAGTTCACTTAGACTGAAATGCCAACTATTTGAATGTGCAGTCCGAGTTGCTTTAGTAGCATAAAAGAGACAAAACACCCAATTCTACTTTTTATGGAAAAACGGTGACTTGAGTTGATTTCACTTGACAAATTACAGGGTTTTCTCTGTCTTAATTCCCTAATATTTTGGTTTGAAACGTTGTTCACTGTCCAGAGATTTAATTCTCTACCTTCCCTTAAATGTAATAAAACATTCTCATCATTAGGCCTTTCTGTTGAATTATATCTTTAATGATATTTAAAACAGGATTATGCATTATAAAAATATATTGTATATATAATATATATGTGACCCTGGATCACAAAACCAGTCTTAAGTAGCTCGGGTATTTTTGTGGGAATAGCCAACTATACATTGTATGGGTCAAAATTATCAATTTTTCTTTTATGCCAAAAATCATTAGGATATTAAGTAAAGATCATGTTCCATGAAGATATTTTGTAAATTTCCTACCGTAAATGTATAAAACATTTATTTTTGTGAGTGAATGAAACCAAACCAAACCAAATTGAAACCAAACCAGTGCAGAAATATTCTCTGAAGTCTGAATATCAAAAATTATCAAAAAAGTAGAAATTTTAATTCACGGTTACTAAGGGACGCCAACACATTTGAAGTGGGCGGAGCCACTTTTACTAAAATGGCTATAACTCGAGAACGAAATAAGCTATTTTCACCAAACTCGGCAGTCGGTACACATATGTATGAGCTCAATCTGAGGTCACAGTAAACTTACCGTGGTGATTGGACATTTGGTGGCGCTATAACATGAAAAAAACATAAAAACTGCTATAACTACGCAACCGTTAGTCTGATTGACTTGAAAATTGTCATGGAGAGTCACGCTATCACGTTTTAGACCCTATAAACGACGCAACGTATAACACATATACACAATATTCATATCATATATTGAATCGTTGCCTCAAGAACCACTGCTGTCAATCAAATGATTTGTTAAATATGTAAGATTATTTGAAAAATCTACTTTTTCGAACTCTTCATAGGCCGTTTGTCTGATTTGCTTTAAAACTTGACATGTATCATCTAGGGATCATATGGATTAAACCGTTTAGCAGATACAATTTTTATATCTGGTATGGCCCATTGTGAGTAACATGTCTATACAGTATATGGTGTGCACAAAGTAGAAACTTTACAAAACTGTGTACATGTGGAGAAATTTGTGAAGAAACATGCCGGGTTTCATGGATTTCTGATGCTCGAAGGGCTCACAGTAAATTCTAAACTATCATTACAACTGACAGAATAAGGCTGTAATACTGTTGTTCAACAAAGGGACCGGCAGGATAGCATTGGCTGACAAACAAATGCTTACAACTATTCTATTTTTTTTTTTTATTATGGTGCACTGGTAATGTAGTTTTATATTATTAGATTACAAAGAAATATGTGAAATGCTTATAATGAAATTATATTTTTAACAATGACATATCCCAATTGTCTCTCTCTCTCTCTGTCTGTGTGTGTGTGTGTGTGTGTGTGTGTGTGTGTGTGTGTGTGTGTGTGTGTGTGTGTGTGTGTGTGTGTGTGTGTGTGTGTGTGTGTGTGTGTGTGTGTTAGTCTGATTAATGGAGTTAACACAGAAAAATTGCTTTGCTTTAGTGGAGATTACTGTTGGAAACCAACACTATTAAAAAGAAAGTGAGCCAATGGGTGGTCCTCTGTTGCCATCTGCTGGTTTTAATCATAATTTTGTCATTCTACTTCGTAAAAAAGATTCTACTTCTTTTTTTACAGGTTTTAATTTTGCATTCGTATTTAGACATTATAAAAACACTATTATAACACTTACTGTACATTTTGTTGTCAAGATTAATCTTTGTTTTTGTTCTTACTTTTCCCTGTGTGAAGTTCATGTTTACTTGGTTGTCATAGTTTCTGAGGCCTAGTCCACACGTACACAGGAGTTTTTCCTCATTTGTTTTAAAACTATGCTATGAAGCGCTGTCAAGAGCATGCCAAACCAAAAGGCGACATAACCCTAACCGTAAAGCCATGTTGGCCAATCAGAAGCCTAAAAAAAAGGTTATTACCGGTTCCGGTTGGCTAACAGCATGTTGTCATGCAGTGACCTGCATAGTATTGCAGACTCGTCTCATGTAAACAAAGGAGATAGCGACGCACAATCTGACGTCAAACAAAGGAGATAACAGACCGCACGCCGACGTCACAAGCCAAAATCTCCGGTTTCACCAGCTATACGACAACATTGCAACCGGAGTTTCTGAACATCTTTACCATGTCATGTTTTTGTATGTTAATTTCTTTGCTACTGCAGCAAAACTAATCGCCCCTCGGGGACAAATAAAGGTGAATTGAATTGAATTGAACGTTAGGAGTTTTCAAAAAGGTTTGGATTCAGTGTCCTGATACTGCGTTTGCGTGCGGACGAATGGCCAAACTGTTGCAACAAAAGTTAGTGAGTGGAAGGGACCTCTGTATGCCCTTGTTTATCAACATGGTTTCTGATTAGTTTATTGATTAGTTTCACCTGTGTCTAGTTTATTGTCTCATTTTGTTTTTATTAGGGCTGAACGATTATGGAAAATAATCTAATTGCGATTTTTTTTAACCAATATTGCGATTGCGATTTAATATGCGATTACTTTAAGTTCTTTACCTTCTGTATTAGTCGACAAAGAAAGCAATAAATCATTGTACAATAGGGATGGGAATCTTAAGGCAGCTCATGATCCGATCTAATTTTTTTCTTATTAATTAATCTTAATAACACTTAAAATATGTATTTAATTACATGTGTAAATATACATACTTTAAATATATATAAACACATTTAAACCAATTACATGTTAAGAATTTTAAATGGGCTATAAACTAATATAGCTTCAAAATATAAAAGCTAGTAAATAAAGAGAAACAAACAAAAAAAAACATTACAAGCAATAAACAAAGAGTGCTTTCAGTATTTAAAAGTAGGCTGTCTGAACGTTTTCCATTCAAGAGCTGGAGTGATTTCCCCCTATACAATAAGCTGCATTCACACTAATGCACATATCTCTTTTGAAATTGTAAATGTGGTTTGTCCTGTTGGTTTAAGATAACTGACCGTGTTTACATTAATTTCGCGTCAAAAGCATTTTGAGATGCAAGTACATTTAACCAATGAGTCGCTCACAGCCGCATGCACGAGCGGCGAGCGCTCTTCACAAAACGCGCGTAAGTATTTTAAAATGAAAGCAGCTTTCTCAGTGATTTTCATATTTTTAATATATAAGCCAACTGCATTCCAAAAGAAATAAATAATGCCTTTGTGGAGCATTTGTAAGGAAAATTCCGGCGGGCAAGACTGCGCACTGCAAGAGTAACATCAAAGTGGCAAAACCTGTGCAATGAAGCCCGCGACTGTCCTTGTAATTCGCTTAAACCCCGAACTTTATGAAAGCGAATTTTTCGGAAGGTTCGAGCGGTGTCGTGTGTGTGTGTGTGTGTGTGTGTGAGAGAGAGAACTTAGAAGCAAGCAGAATACGGTTGTTTCTAAAGCACGCGCAGCGTCATCACGCATCTGTGTTTAAAAACTAAGCTCAGACTCGATTCTGAAATTCTCCGAATCGATCCAGAATTGTTGGAGAGAGAATAAATAACACAATATCACATGCATAAAAAATAAACTGTTCTTTCCTGTATGCCAGACCTATGCGTAGCGTGCCAAGTTGATGCTTGATCTGCAGACTGCTTTTCTCTCGCGTGTCACCTGAATAGTGGAATCGCAGCTTTTGCGGTTACAAAATCGTGATATTATCGCAAATGCAATTAATCGTTCAGCCCTAGTTTTTATACCCAGTTTAGTTCAGTTCTTTGGTGTGTTGCCATTTGAATGGTCGGTGTGTAGTGCTCCTGGGTTTTTCTAGGGCCTTCCTGCACGAGAGATTGAAAATCCAAAAAGTAAACAGACATGATTAATTATATTGCAGTCAAATTAAAATGAAGACCATATAATTTGTTATATCCATGGATCCATTCATCTATTCTTTAAACCGATCTGGAGTCCATCCCAACATCTCGGGCCACAGACAGATATATATTCAATTATTAAAATAAATTTTGAAGGCTGAAATAAGTGATCTGCTTTGGAAGTGTTGGCAACTTTCTTCATCAAATCCAAACTATCATCCACATGGGCCATTTAAGCTTGGACCCTGATGATTGCCGCTATATTTTGATTCCCTATATTTTGAACATATTTTCATATTTGTGAAATGGTAAATTCCCCAATAGGGTGAAATATGTACAATTAGTGATTTTAAGATCCTGTGTTACAGATTTTTTTATTATTTCAGTTGTAATATTATTAGGTCTATTGATCAATTTCGGTTTCATTTATCCTTCCCTGACAAAACGTGGAATAGAGTGGGGTAAAAGTACTTGGTATTTACCTTTGATAAAATGATTTTCTCTTGTGTGTAGATATATTTTCCAGTCTTATTAGTTCCTTCGTTTGATTCAGGTTTGCACCAGCTCACACAATTGGGATGGACATCTGTATCACAGGTGTACTGTCCATTCCAGTTTGTCAGTCCACATGCAACATAATCACCATCAATGAAAAATATACAGACCCACAGTAGTGATGGAATGAAGCGAATCATACAATGAAGCTTTTTTCCACTCTTAGATCTTCCTGTGTTGTCCTGTCCTTCAGACCATCCACTGTTATTTTGTTTTTGAAATCTTAAAAATAGATGCATCATCAGCCCAGCAAATACAGCAGGGACAATTACGATGAGGAGTGCTATAACTTGGTTCCACACAAAACGGCATGGGCATGCAAACTTTACACCCATAAACACCTGAAAACCTAGTAACAAAAAGCTCACTGCAGCGCTCTGGATAGTAATTTTGGCTTTTTTTTTTAAATGTGCCATTTTCTGAGGTTTATACACAGCACAATACGTATCTCTGGTGATCCTTTTGGTTGCTCCTGTTCCTTCTACTGTTTGGAATGTGATCCGATCCACAGGATGCCCTGGAATGAACAGAATACTATAATCTGCATTATTATAAGCACATAGAATAACTGAACTGATGATATTTCTGTAACCTTTTGAACAGTATAAGCAATGCATTTGCTGAATATTCTATCATTGAAATAGTTATTCTGTTTTAGTAACAAAGTCGACTGTTAACTAAGTCATTAGTGAACAAATGCAATGAATGTTAAAATTAACACCAGTGAACATGAGAGCCAGATCTACCTCATTATTGTATATATTCATTGTACATTTTTATAGAGGCTGAAATGTACAAAAATGGACATGACAGCATTTAAAATATAAACATTACATATTTACAGCTGTAGATATTTTAGACCCATCAACCCTACTTCCAAACCCAAACTCAGGCAGATAAATGTACAATGACAATAAATTTTTGTTAATTTTGTTACAAAACTAAATCTTACCATATATATATATATATATATATATATATATATATATATATATATATATATACAGACCGACAAGCGTAATCACAATTTCAAAAATGCCAATTTATGTCATAAAACCCTTGTGTCATAGCACTTATTGTTGTGGAAAATTAGAATTTTTAATTAATGTGGGATTTAAGAGTTACAGTCATGATGGAGACAGAGATTGTTGAATTATGGCTTGAATTTGGGTCTTTTCCTCACATGAAGCAATCATATGGATTCTGAAGATTTTGATTACAACTCACGAAAAAAATTTATTACTTTTATGGTCATTTTGCAGTGTGATGGTGGTGTATTTTCTTTTTTTTTTATAGCCACAACACATTCAGTCTTTCTATTTTGAATAGAAAACAGTACCATAAGAATAAGATGGAATGTATGCCTTTACATTTGTGTTAAACTATACAGTAGCTTAACCTCAGGGTACTTCTAATGGTACAATCTCTTGTAATTGTGCTGGTTCTTTGTGGTAAAGAACTGTTCATTTTAGAAGAAACAAACGGTAAACCTATTTGCTCTTAAAAATATATTATTTAAAGTAAACCTTACAAAACATTTTTCTATAACAATAAAATGAACATTTCTTTGACCTACTGTTGCAAGATTTTTAAAAAAAATGTAAATTAAAGTAAAATTATGTATCTTTCTCCATTTCTTTAGTCTGCACCGTGAACGATTTCTCAATGGCTTCAATAAAAAAGTATAAAGTACAAATGTTTGTGGTATTGGTTCAGTCAGATTGTGCTCGTCTATGTATTAAAGGTAATGACTTACTCTAGTTTCGGCTCGTCTTGTCTGTTGTGATGTGGTGTGGTGTAAGTGCATCGTTTTGCTTCTGCATCAGCATTTGAAAGTCGCTGAGCAGAAAAAGGTGTGTGAGAAAAAAAAAACTTTTTTTCAACTACACTTGCCCCACTCGAGCTAGTCTGTTCTCTCTCCTGGAGTCCAAAATAAAAATACAAACACATACACAGGTCAGTAAAAATGTGCTCTTCCTCAGCACTTTCAACATTTTTCCTTGGTTTTTGAATGAATGAAGACATGAAATTATTAGGAAAAGAATGAGAGAGGAAATGGAATCAAGGCCTAGAATGAGACCTGCATCTCCCATTATGATAAAAATAATGATAAAGATATAGTTCTAAAAATCGTTTTCAATATTAAAGAACAACAGAGTTCACACCAAAGCTAGAGAAACGATATCGTTGGGATCACTTTCGTAATTATTTTTTTCTCAGCTGTTAAAAGATAAAACAATGAAAGCCAATCAGAATCCATTCTAACTTATGGCCGTTTAAATGCCATTTAAAATGGCAGACGACATTGCAGATAAGTGAATTGCAGAGGTCCAGAAAAATCCACCTCTGTTTGACAAGTCAAGCCCCTTTATAAGAAAACGGAAAACAATCGTTCATACCCTCTGAATAAATGGTGAGAAGTATTACCTCAGGTGTCCAGCACTCGTTTGACAACATTGCCTTGCTTCCTTTAAAGTTGCTGTGAAAAAGACTTGATGTTGTTTTTATTCCACTATATTGACTACATCAGCTAAATTCACTGTTAGATTATTAGATCAATTACAGTAGTTTCACTCAAAACATAGCATGCTGAGGACATGTAAAACGTGTTCAATGACATTGTACACACTTTGAAACCGCAGCGTGCAAGCTTAGAATAAACAGACCATTATCGTTTGTTTGTGTGGATGCAAATATAGTTATCTTTATAGTTTTCGTTCTTGGTGTGAACGGCCCTTAACCCTGGTTCCCTGAGAACAGGTAACGAGACGCTACATACTGAGATACTATTGGGGAACTATTTCATGCCAAGAAATGGCTGTGACTAGCACAAATAATGGCAGTTTTGACAGATATGCCCAAAAAAACTCACCCCTACTGGTCACACACGAGGCTGTCAGTGACAGTGCTCCCTACAGCCCGAGCAATCACGCCTCAATGAGAAAGTACCTTCGTATAGTAACAGAAGGACTTGTCAAAGGCCGCTCAAACGCTTGGAACCAGCATCTTCACTAGGAAGGGGTTCCTTTAAGGGAATATGGCCAGGGGGTCGAAAGGAGACCTGGCCAGTCACTTTTAGGGGGACATTGTGTCAACCCCCAGAGCCACCAGGGAGGCTGTCCTACTCTGACTTGTGACCTATAACCAACAACCTGTCTGTTTCCTAACTAGAGCCTCCTACCATACTTGCCTCATGAGAGGTAACCAGATGAGAGGGACTGCAGAAGAGGCAGTAACCAGCTCAGACCGGACAAAGAGACAGGCGTCCTGGGGTGCAGGACTCAGCATAGCGCTTTCCAAACCCTTACAAACAAGGGGAGTTACTCTGCTCGAGCCTGGACCTACAGAGTGCTTTTTCAAAGCACTATGAAGACTGGGTACTCAACATAGGGTCCCTAATGAGAGGAGTACCTCCAGCTCTATCAGGAGCTGATCTACCAAGGGGGTTCACAAAGAATCTCTCGACCTTTTAGATCAAACTTAGGGAGTGAAGTACTACAGAACGACCCTCTAAACGAGGGGAGTTCTACCTAGGCTTGATCGAGCAGAGTATTGACCAAGCTCCAGAGCTAGAACCAGGGAGCCTGCGACATGATGCATTCTCTAGTGAGCCGGGATACTGAATTAGCTAAAATGCTAAAAGCCTAGCTCAACCCGGAGGATTGCCTTCAAGGCGGCCCAAGGAGGGCGAGCAAATCAAATTCTAGCAGAGATAAACTTTCCTCCCCAGTGTACTAATTATTGTGGAAATAGTAGTAGATTCAATAATATAATTTCCATGCAACATTTCAGTTTGGTAAATAAAGCCTATTAAACATGTAGCGCTATACTGTACAAAGCAAAATTTACCTAAACCTAACAAAGTAAACAATGACAGAATAATAAGGCCTGGATTTCCAGATAACTTTTCCTCTTAGCGCGCTACAAAGACTCTAAAGGACTTAACTAAAGGTGTACAATTTCTAGGTGTGTTTCCCGAACTGTACCTTAGGAGGTTGCTTAAGATATACCTTCTTACGTGCAACGTTACCAGTTGCTGTCCATGGCGATGGTGCTGAATTGGTTGATATCGATGGCTCAAGAATCAATTATTCACTCATGCAGGGGCTGCTTGACTGTGTTATGTGAGAAAGCAGTGTTCTTTATAAAAGAAGCACTGCAGAAATAGTTGAAATTGCATTTATTAGGACTCATGGGATATTATAAAAAATAATCCAAATGGCAAATTGAATTCAACCCTGGATATTTAATACGATTTCGGAATGAGGGCACAAACCCGCAACCAACCTTCCAAACGCATGACTTACAGAAGGTTTACTTAACTAAGAACATTTCGGGAAACACGTATTAACGATAAGGTACAGCTTAAGAATGACGTAGAGTTAAGAAGTATTCGGGAAATCCAGCCCTGGCTTGTAGAATAGACTCTACTAAATTTTGTCACGTAGTTTAACAGCACAGTGCTTCTGTGTTGTCAGCAAACGTAGGCTCACTATTGGTCGACGCTGGTCATGTGTGTGATGCGTGTGATGTACAACACAGAAGCACTACGCTATTATACTACGTGAACTGACTTGAGGCCCACAGAGAAGGAAATTAATAGTTGAAATAAAGTTGTTATTTTTGGGGGGGTTTTGCGCATAAAAAAAGTATTCTCGTCATTTGATAAACTTAAGATTGAGCCACTGTAGTCACTTGGACTATTTTAACAATGTCTTTAATAACTTTTCGGGGCTGGCAAGTTTCAATCCCTTAGTAGCCTATGGAGGAGTGATCCAGCTCTCAGATTTAATCAAAAATATCTTAATTTGTGTTCCGAAGATGAACAAAGGTCTTACGGGGTTGGAACAACATGAAGGTGAGTAATTACTGACAGAATTTTCATTTTTGGGTGAACTAACACTTTAAGGAAAAACATTTATTTATTTACGATACATTGTTTATTCACAAAGAGAATTGGTGTCCTTAAGGATTTTTCCTAATTTTTTTAATTAAGGCATTAAGATTAATTTCCAAAAGATTATTGGAAAATTATTCCTGGAAAGTCCTAAAGCTCTAAAGACGAGATTGCACGAAACTGAGGGTACAGATATAAACGTTTTTTAACTCAAGTAGCGTTCAAAGACAATGACTTACAGTCATAAAACCTACTGTACATTGTTCACCCAGGTCTCAGGTATGATGCACAACGCTTAGATTTTTGATATAAAAAAATCTAAGCGTTGTGCATCATACCTGAGACCTGGGTGATCTATATATATATATATATATATATATATATATAGATATAGCTTTTCTGGCATAGCAAACTTGCTCAGTATTAGTGATTCTATTCTTGAACAATAGTTATTTTAAGGTGGTAACCAGTTAAGCCAGTTCAGAGAATACAACTTTAGTTCTTGGACTGTGATAAAGTCCACTTTTTTATGCCCTTTCCTCGCTAACTTCCCTCCGGCTTGTTCACTGGAATGGACGCAATTGCTTGCATTGCACAAGTGCCCACTACTGGCGGAACAATGGGTTAAAATGGAACGCCCTAAAGCCCTTGATCCCGTGTGGGTAAATCAAATGCGAGCATGGCGTGTTGCTGTTTTGTATTGTGGTCTATTGAACTGCCTTAAGTTTACATATAGTAAGTAGACTCGCACAACGTGTGTTGTGAAACTGATGAAGATGTTTTCTTAATTTGCATGACCGAGAAGCTGACTTTCACCTCAGCTGGAAACATTAATTTGGACATGCTCATTCAGCGCCGCACAAGAACAGTGCATTCAACTTCGGATGTGCATCTTCTGCCGTCAAATAAATATCCATTTGAAAAGAACGATTTGTTCAAGAATCGAAAAGCACAGGAGCTAACATGGTAGGCTACAGTATCATGTACAAGTCCCGTGAAACTCGAGTCACAACACTCCAAAAAAGAGCTCAAAGCCTTGAAGACACACAATTAAATGGTTCTTTAAAGTTGTATCTCTTGTTTGCTTCACCGGACACATTCTATTCAGTTTCTGCGCTACGTGAACAAATGTAATAAAATGTTGGCACAGTCGCACTTATCAGTTTTGGAGAAAACCGAATGCATGTTTTAGTGGCACTTACTGGACATTTCACTTTGAAACTGAAGCAAAATGTGCAAGAAGCAACATCATATTTTGCAAAAATGTCACTCCATGCACAATATTTTCATTAAACATTTTTTTTTTAATAAAAACAACACTGAAATCCACATGTTAGAAGAACATGTTTTAGAGATGTACTCGTGAGGAAACTGCTCGGCTACAGTACTAATAAAATATGCTGGTCATCAGTCTGTTTAAAGAAGGAGTAATGGGGATATAGGGAAGTATATGGAATAAAAATCAATGACGGCTGCATCTCTAATCTTCATCAAGTTGAAATAGACTACAGCACTTCAGAAAAGCTTGCAGATGAGAAATGCTTGCACTGTCCCTAAAGGTGCAGAAAAACCACACTTCCTGTTATAGAATGATAAAGGTCTTTCACACAGACAGAGAGAAGAAATGTGAAAGTCTAAACTTCTTCCTTGAGTCATTAACTTAACTATTCTGATTTGTGAAATCTTTCACAGTAGTGTTTTGCTCAGTTAACCCTTTCTTGAATGCTTAAATTTACAATTCTGATTTCTGAAAGGTTTCACGGTACAGTTTTGTTTAGTTAAACCTTCCCTGGTTTAAGTGATGAGTGGGAAAATATTCAAGTCAAGATGTGCCAAACTGATAGACTCGTATCCAAACAGACTGAGTGCTGTAATAAAAACAAAGGGTGCTACTAATAAATATTAGTTCAGGGGTGTGCCCATTTATGCAGGTAGTTATTCCTTCCAAGATTTTTCCTTTGTAATGTCACTTTGGTTTTCACTGGCATTGCATAGGTTCTAATTTTTATATTAAACATGCAAAAGGTCTGATATTTTTATCTTTGTTTAATTTGTTTTACATCTCAAAAGCAGCTGTTCTAACAGGAATGTGTTGACTTATCCACTGTATGCAAAAACTATAAAAACTGTACATCCAACAACAGAGATGCTAATGGTTTTACGGGACAATAGGCCTGGCAAATGCTGTAAAAATTGTGAAGACGTTTTCTGAGGTATGAACAGGAGGACATGATATTTTGGCTATTGTGATACGTGAAAATGCCTCCACTAGATGAAATACATGACACATGAAATAAATGACTGAAAAAAGTGAGATCTCAATTTAAACTTCAGCATTTCTATTTAATTCTTTCAAGAACACAAACTATCAAGAGCATAGAAACGTAATAACATCCGTAATGTTTCATTATCTTCTAAAGGTGGCATGTATTGGCATTAGCATCTTGTGGTGTGTGTGTAGCCCTAGTCACGCATGAGAAAAGCTTGCTCTGTACAGTGCAGTAAACCACACATCCTGTTATTACAAAGAAACAAGACAACATACATCTAAACAGAAATGAAAGTTGTACCTTGGCGAAAGTTTAAATCTATGTCTATTTATGAATATTTATAACCTTAAACAGTTGTTTGACATGTTGTATTTAGGCAGACGGGTGCTGTACTTCCACTTCTGAGCTGCTGAAAGATGTTTGCTGTGTTGATTCATCATGTTTATTCAGTTGCTCCAAAGTTCTGCTCTTACAGTCGCTATAAATGACAGCAGCCATGACGGAAACACAGAGGACTGACAGTAGAGCTAAAGCTGAAAGCTAAAACAAACAAACAAACATACAGTGATAAGATGGAATAACAGTACTGATATTCATCAAACATGCCTTCTTTTCCATTTAGTTTTTTGTTGTTGGTTTTTGCAATTAATAGATTTAAACCATATACAACTTACATTCAACCTGTTATATAGATAATTAGTGATGCACCGATGTGAAAATTGTGGCCGATACCGATAACCGATATTAATATTGCTGTTTATGGCCGATACCGATATTTACCGATGTCGATATCTCTGTATAGAAAACACATTTTATGATAATCAAATAAAGAGCTATTTTCCAAAACACTTTTTTTTTTTTTACTTTTGTAATTTATTTTCAGAAATGACTGATATTGGGCACCTTTACCTGTGTGCAAAATATGTCATCAGATTTTCAGAAGAAAAAATAAATATTTATATAAAAATACATTTTTATAAAGGATACAAGTGTGTCCTGAATTCACACTATGAATAAGCCAACCCTGAGTATTCTCAATAAACATCTAACTCACTTGAGACCAAGTCACTGTATTCTGTGAACATTGTATAACAGTTCAAAACTTTAAAGTACAGTACTGTCCTACTAAGGCAAAAGACCTTAACTTCTATTTTATAGCACAATGTTATGATAACACTTAAAATGTAATCAGTATTAACCCTATTAGACTCACTATGATAAAAATGGCTTCACATGTATAAACAAGAAGTTGAAATAGTGAGCATAGTTGGAATGTCCTGTATGAACAAAATGACGGAGTATGTTTTTGTTTCTACTGTTCGATCTCGCCCGCGCCTCTCTCTCTCACACGCGCGCGCCACACACACACACACACACACACACAACCACAACATATTCCAGCATTGCAATCTTGACGTCGCAGACAGTTCATAATAGTCACAGAGCTTCAGAGCTAAGGCAGGGCTACAGATTAGGTGTCCCTAAAGAACTGTAACGTTATCTAACATAATGGATTTGCTTTCTCGTCGGTTGTTTGACATGGATTTTAACCAGGGTTCAACAAAAGGTAGGCTTTAAATTACTACATTCCCGCTGCTGGTGTATAATGGGTGTGTCGTTGCGGCTCCAACTGACCAACTCGCGTAGTTTTCAGTCAGTGGACTGTCATTGACAGGCGAGAGCTAGCATTTTATTTCAGTTGTAGCCTACATGTAGCCTTACGGGCTGTGAATTATCCTACAAGCCTGCTCTAATGCAGCGCTTGTTACTAGATAAGTTGTTGATTATGGCTCGAAACGTGTTTGTGTCTAGTTTGTGAAGTAGCATCGCTAGCTAAAGGCTACCGCTAGCTATTACTGGATTTCATTCTTACCACCTTGATCATTTTCATCATCATTTTCCCCCGAGAGTATGCCATTATTCAGTAATCTAACAAAAGCAATCACTGTGAAACATGTAACTTACATGTGTGTCTGAGGTGATTTAATTGCTACATCATAACCCCGTAACTCCAGCGCGACAATACTTTGATGGTCGGTCAGAACAAGGCAGAGTGCCGTAACTTGCCGCCTCCAGCACCTGCTTCAGCACATTATGTGTGTGTAATGTATGCGCGTGCAAAAACAAACATCCCCACAAAAGCCTACACACACGTCAAATACACAGGAATGATTATCGGCCTGTTCACATCGGCCCTATTTTGACATCGGAACGATACCGATGTGTAAAAAATTTACCATATCGGCCGATATATCGTGCATCACTATAGATAATTGAATCTTTAGCTAATATTGGCAATTTTTAGGAAATGTAATTAAAGTTTTCTTCTAATACATTTACATTGAACATGGTTCCTCAAATCCGGTCCTGTTGTATGGGATCAAATTCACGCCAAATGTATTGCGGCCACGGATCAAAATATAATAAGTGTGAATCAAAAAATAACAAGCATGAAAAAAAACTTTAAACACATTAAAAAATATTTTTTACAAAACTTAAACTTGTGTTCATGCTTTCTTTAAAATTATGTTTTCTTGGTTTTATTACTCTGTACTTTGCGCTCTCTTTCATTTTCTGCTCATAATTTATTTTTTTGTACGCTTGCGCTGTTTTTCTCTTTGCTCTTCTTTCCATGTTCTGCGCTTGCTCTTCCAAATGTTGCAGTTCGAGTGTCATGTAAATTAGGGCGGGCTTAAGCGTCACCATTGGTCCACTAGTTCTAGATTGACAGCTCCTCCTCTAGCCAATCAAACGAAGAGGGGAGTTGATGTCACTCCAATGCCACTCGCGCTACTGATGTTCTCTCGTAGCTACCAGGTAGCTACAGGTGAAGATAACCATTAGCTCAGCTGGCAAAAATCTTTTCGTGGCAGGACACCGTTAAACTGTATGTGTGCCTGCAACTCGACCTGTTACGTCTACCTGGCGATCCTTTATCGTTAAATTCGTCACCCTAACGACGACGATCTGTTGTGTCGTCAGTTGACAGTTGTCCCTGTCTGACGATCCATCATATTCACCTTTAATGCCCTGGCCGAACCTTGCACTGTGAGCGTCGATCTCCTGCGAGCCACACAACAGTGTTTCATTAAAGAATTCCTGATTTGAACGAGAAGTTTGAATGAATGACTCACTCATAAAGACAGTAACTTGCCACCACCTACTGGCCGTTTTACTTTCATATTTAATCTATGACATGGAAGGGCAATGTCGGTCCTCCTGGGTGCAGAGTTTAGCTCCTCCAACCCTAATTAAACACACCTGAACCAGCTAATCATCATCTTTAGGATAATTAACACTGCTAGGTTTTTATCGGATTTGACGCTAAACTCTGCAGGACAGCCGCACTCCAGAAACGACGTTACCTATCCCTGATCTTTTCAATAATTTTCATGTTGCTGTATTAAAAATTGAAGCTATATTTAAAACAGTAATCCTAAAGTAATATGCAATTATGTAGCTATGTAAATTAACACAATAACTATAATAAATCACTTCATATCAAATCCACCTGGTTTCTGTAATCTCCTGTACACTATCATTTTCATTAATCTTTTGTCAAATGGTACATCTAGTCTAGAATTAATTTACCAGGCTAGGCTATATGATCGCTTCACAACAACAATTAAGAAAATATTTCAGGATGGCGTATTTAACTGTAACGGATCACCAGGTAGGCTGTGCGTTTTTTTTTTTTTTTTTTTTTTTTACAAAGGCTACAGGTTTATTTTAAATTTTAGTTGTTGTTGTTGTTTGTTTTACATACTCAGAACTGTACCACAAATGCCTTTGTATTTGTCTTGTACTTTCTGCACTGTATGCCTTGTCTGTATTGGAACTAAATAATATATATATATATATATATTGAATATATAAAATGGCCGTTTTTAACTTAATTTTTGCAAAGAAATATAGTGTTTCAAAACTGCATGATGTTTTAGAGCTGCCTTAGCATATTAACATCATGAGCCAAGTATTGTTTAACACCAATTACCAGTGTGCCCATTAAAATGTAGGCTACCTCAAAAAAGAGGAATTTAATTATTTGTATATGTTCAGAGTTCAGATAGCTTTACTGCTTAAAAGTCCTTGTAAAGTTTAAAATAAACTGTTGTCTTCCCCTGTAGGAGTGAGCATCAGTAGCGCGAGTCGCATTGGAGTGACATCAACTCCCCTCTTCGTTTGATTGGCTAGAGGAGGAGCTGTCAATCTAGAACTAGTGGACCAATGGTGACGCTTAAGCCCGCCCTAATTTACATGAAACTCGAACTGCAACATTTGGAAGAGCAAGCGCAGAACATGGAAAGAAGAGCGAAGAGAAAAACAACACAAGCGTACAAAAAAATAAATTATGAGCAGAAAATGAAAGAGAGCGCAAAGTACAGAGTAATAAAACCAAGGAAAACAATTTTAAAGAAAGCATGAACACAAGTTAAAGTTTTGTGAAAAATATTTTTTTATGTTTTTAAAGTTTTTATTCATGCTTGTTATTTTTTGATTCACGCTATTATATTTTGATCCGTGGCCGCAATACATTTGGCGGGAATTTGATCCCATACTGTTGGGCCACTATTCTGCTGAGTTTAGCTCCAACCCTGATCAAACACACCTGAACAAGCTAGTCAAGTTCTACAAGTTCTAGTCGAGTTACAGGTATGTGAGTTGGATCAGGGTTGGAGCTAAACTCTGCAGGACAGTGGCCCTACAGGACCGGATTTGAGGAACCCTGATATAGAACATTAGAATGTTGGTCATCGTGATCATTTGCATACTGAACAGTGATGGGTCTTCTTTCTTGTATTTAAATTACAAATTGAATTAAATTACAAAAGTTACAGTAACATTCTTTTGTATGTGCTGGTATTTCCTTCAGAAACTGCAAATGTATCTAAAGACTTAGTGATTTTAAGTGGTTTAGTTGATGTGTAAAATCACTGTATACAGCCTTGAGAATGTTTAACATTACATTTGCCAAATAACATCGGTCAATGATATGTCATGAGTAATACAACATCATCATGTTTTAATGATGTGTTGACAAATATATATATCAAAGGCTTAGTTTAATAAAACGATTAAAAACTGCATAGTACACTCACCCTTGAGTAGAAAATGAGTTTTTCGGTCAGTTCTAGCAGATCTGTTGCGTTTACTCCAGCGGGTTTACACCATTTAATCTGGAGTTCTTCATTCAGCACGTAATCTCCTTCCCAGTGTACCATGCCACAAGCAACATATTTACCCTCAAACAACAACAGAAAGACCCACAATGAAGGTGGAATCAGACAAAATAAAAAAAGCTCTGCGAAATTCTTCGAATTACGTCTGCAAGGCCTTCGAATGAACATCATGACAGTCAGAGCCAGAAGAGAAGGTCCAAGAAAGACGAAGCTGATCACTGTCACATTAAGACCCGGTGTACATGGGCACGAAAATTCCCGATCCATTAAGAATTCCAGTCCGATTAATATCACGGTAAATGGGAAAGTGCCAAATCCAGGAGTTTTTCTTAGTGGTTTTTCCAGATTGTTCACTAATTGTTCTGGTAGCGACATCTTCCAATGTAATTTCGGTTACTTTTATGAGGGTTTCCACATCTCTTACCTTCTGTTCTATGGAAAATGTATCCGCTTTTCCTGAAATGTAAATTATACTGGAACAAACCGGTTAAACAAGGAAGATAACATTTAATAATTCTACACGCAACACAAATAAGCCATGTTAAATTTCCAAATAGCCTAAGTTGTGCAACAGTGCACATTTCAATCACAACTAAAACACATTTAAAATGGCAATAAAAACCATTTATTTCATAGTTCTTGGTCCAAAATCACATTAGGTGTATCTATATGTATTCCAATTCATTTCCCTTTATACAATAGCAACCTGTACGATTGCGCAGTGCAATATCAAGCTATTTAATTTCATTATTAAAAAACACTCCAGTTGCATCTCAAAGTGAAGACGGACCACTATACTGCGTACATCGTTTTGTATAAAAGGTCTACATTTAATACATTTCCAGAAAATACAAGCAAACCGGACGTACAAATCAACTATAAAATTATAAAACTTTTTTTCTCCTCCTATAGTTGTGTACATTTGCACAGAGAATGTGTTTTTTCATCAAACATGGCATTACAAGAGTCCCACGCATGTCGTTTCACAACCAGTGAGTGAATGTGAGTGACATAAAATAACTTTTTTAGTCCTTGTAAGTGCTGAAAGATATGTTTTGCAATATGCAAATGAAATATAACATGTTTTCAAGTTCTAGTACAGTTGCAAATAAACCATCGTGGGTTGGTTTCACTTTCGGTTTTGACTGCATATTTGAAGCATCTGGTCAACTTAAAGAGAAATATCAATGAGAAATATCAAAAATAAAATCTGTGATGAGCATATGATGCATTTATTAAATAGGTGTCTCTTTTTTTCTAATACTGCTAAATGTAAGAGGCAACTTGGGAATATCTAGGCATTGGTGATCATACCACCAACAGGAAAACATATACATAGTGAGTATGTAAATAAACCTATATAAAATTCTCTTTAAACGTGTATAAAGCCTTTTGAGATTGAGCAGCTGTTTCGTTTCATTTTTTCGTATTTGTGTAGTGCATTTACAAAGTCACAAAGCAAAGAAAAACACTGCATTTGTCAATTATAAAAAGACATTTTGCTTGCAACTGAAAAAAAAGTTGTAAAAAGTAAATTGGCACATATATGTGGGACACAAAGTGAGATGATTTAACCTGACTGGACATAAAAAGTTCTTTGTTTTATACATTTTATACAGATCTATATAAAAACAAAGCAGGAAAAGCTAGGCTACGCCGCCGTTTCTCGAATCGTCGTGTCCAGTCTCTTTGGGAGTAAATCGCGTCTCATGTCGAGGTGGATGATTGGCTTTCGACAGTGCTGTCCGTCATGGTACATCTTTGAGTAGATGGGGTTTGAATAGTTCATGGCCTGTGAATACACGATGTTTTAGTTTGGTTTATATTTACTAAATAAACTAAGGGTGTGTTCACACTTAAAGTTCAGTTGTCTTGGTTCTTTTGGAAAATAATGTGTACATATGATGATTTTTATCAGCTGACAACTCATGAAGAGCTTATAAAATGTGTAATGGAGTCAAAACAAACACACACAAACTAAGATCTGCAGTGACGAGATGCCGTTTCTGATGCCTGTATCGAACTGTGAAGGGAAACATTGTGACTAAAAACAATTATGCTTGAGCTTTCTATCCTTTTAAGGTTGCATCTTGTGACATCATGTCCTGTTTTTGGTTCGTTTAGATGTTTTTAGTCCGTGTTGCATTCATATTTAATTTGAACCGCACCAGAATTCATTTGGAAGTTGACAAAGACCCATCTTTTCAGGGGTCTCGGTCCGCTTGTTTGGTGTTTATCAGAGTTCGAATGGCAGCGTTCACACTTATTCAAACAGAGCAATCGCACCAGTTTGTTTTAATCCAACCAAACCTGACAAGTGTGAACACACCCTAAAATTCTTCATTTAATGTAGTTTTAAATGATAATGGGAGTCCACCTGTCCTGGAATGAGCTCCTTTGGAACGTTCTGGATAGGTAAAGTGTGTGCAGTCAAAGGGCGGACAGGGGGCAAATTGCGTTGGTCGCTTGACTTCACACACCAGCCCTGAAAAACAACACCCAATTAAAATGGAATGCACCAAAACACTGTACACATTAACAAATTTATAGATTAAAATAATACATTTGGGGAATGCAGCCTAAATGACATATAAAGCAAGAGTTTTAAGCGAAAATTGCTACTCTGGTTAGAATACTTTTTTGTTTTTGTGCACTTGAGGTGATTTGAGGTGAAGAAACAAGACCAAATGTCCTAGTGGGATTTTGGCTAAATTAAAGAGAACAAAGAAAATATTCTGTTTTACTAAACCAAGCAAAACCAAAGAAGTTTAGAGTTTAGATTGAGCAAGGAGACATAAACCTATAGAACCTACGCCACCTTGAATGTTTCAGCACATTTTCGAACACCGAATCCGAAATTTCAACGCAATTGCAATTGGAACTATTTTACGTTTTGGCTAATTGGTGGCTAATTTGTGTAGCGTATCTGGACTGTGTCAGGATGACTCATTCAATTATACATGTGAAAATGCTTTTAACCTCTTTGACTCTTATCCGTAACTCAGGCCTGGCACCACAGAGTCTGCGTTAAAAGTATTTACGGACACCTTTACGGCATGAGAGAGTTTACCCAAACACCAATAAAATAGAACTCGGCCGAGCCTCAAAGAGATCGGTATCTCCTTAACACCTCCTTTCTGCGGAGAAAGGAATGCCAGGTGGCCAAAGAGCAAGCTCCTTTCTTCAACCACACACACACACACACACACACACACACAGACTTTTACATTAAACTCAGAATATGAGCGATTGCCAACTGTATATGATACGTTCCTGTGTATATGCATGTTTTCTAGCTCATAATAGCCTAGTTATGACTTTCTAGTTGCGTTAGTTGAACTCTAAACGCCTATATTCAAGCTATAGGAATACATCTCTGTTGTTGTATGTGCCAAACACATCTTTCTTAGTATCGATGTAAACCTCTCGGTTTGCCTTAGCTGAATCTATATAGTAGATTGTGATAAAATGTATTTTACTATGCTTTACCATCTCTGGAGTGAGACAGACCACGTTTCTGTCACTGCCATAAAACATGCAAATTAGGCCGTCCTGAAATGACAAAGGAACTTTCCCGCTCAAGGTTTGCTGAATGATTATTGGCCAGTTCACTCCAAAGAGGTGTGGACTGAGCTTAGTTTTTCCTTCGACTGGGTCTTCTCTTCGTTTTCTTTTGTTTGTTTCTTTCAAGTTTTTGTTTTCCCTTTTCGGATTCTCCTTTGTTCCTTTGCTCCTTTCTTGTAAATCAACACCGACGAGTGAAATGAACTTAGCCTGAATTATCTGGCAAACTTTACTTTCAATGGACATTTGAACTTCCTGTGACGGCGCGCAGCTCCGAAGAACCGAGAGGACGCGCGCAGCTCCAAAGGACAGCCACACACACGCCTTCTTGACAACACAAAAGAGTATTCGTATTCGTTATTGAGTTTTCAAAGCATTAAGATTTGTTTACCCCCTTTTATAGGGCGATTTGATTCTTGTTGGCTCTCAGAGGTTAACGGTCCAGGTAATTTTGCTATTCTGTGACCCTTCTGTGATATCTCTTATCTTCCTCTTTCTATCACTCTCTCTCTGATTCTCATTCATTGTTTGTTGTTTTATTTTCTGTATATACATTTTATTCCCTGTAATCTTAGTCACCGATATACGTAGTGTTTCCTTTATTAAATTCATGTATACTCATTTATTGACTGTGCTCATATTACAAAGTCCCTTTAATGTTCGATCAAAGCTACATGCTTTACAATTGTTGATACTTTAAATAGTATTTTCTTTTATAGAACGAGAAAGCTGTTTTTCATGGCCAGAGAAACAGTCTTTTCTTGAAAATCTATAAGAAGGATAACTCCTCTTGAGATTTGATAAAAGATCGTCCTGTCCGTTTGCTGGACTTTGCAGATTAGTTGATAACAAATTAATTCCATTAGGAGTTATCCTGAGAATCGATCTATTCTAGAATATGTATACGTTAATATTTAATTATAACACGTTGTGATTGAGTATTGATATAAAAATTGATCTAATTTTGCCTCCCTGTATGGATAATTGATTATAATCCGTTGTAGTGAATTGTCCATACAGATACGTTGGCAAAATATTCCCGTTAAGGGCAAATTATAATTTGTAGGCGATTCGTGATCATATCCATGATCAGTTATTCCCTTTATTTGAGCTAAGAATCGCTACATTCGTACAATCTCATTTGTTTTTTTTCGTAGGATTTGCTTATGCCCCAGTAGCGGTTGGGTTTAGGGCTGGGTTTATTGGCATTGGTGACATTGGTCTCCGTTTTGATTGTTTTTTTTCCTCTCAAAATTTTCTCAACTCTACTTTGGTTTAGTCACATTGGTATAGGTGTTAGCTGGTCTTTTGTTTTTAATGGGCCTCATTTATGAAACACAAGCAGAACAAATTCATGGAAAAATTGTTCATAGATCTATTCCTATGTATACTGCCAATCTGAACTCAATGCAAATGAATTTAAGAATTGTTATACAAATAGTTTACACTGAAATTCACGAGAAATCACTGTCATCCCACAGATATTGACAATTGCCAGCAAGCAAGTGTATTGGCTAAACCCCCCCAAAAAAACAGACTATTTGCAACAATAAAGAAATAACGTATCAAGTTACGCTTACAATCAAACCACGTACGTCAGTTAAGTCCAGCAAGCGATGCCAAGCACTTACAATTCCTATTTGTTTAGTACCTTATGAGGGTCAAGGGTGAAGCTGGGGTGAAGAAAGCTTCCGACATCTACGTGATTGTCGTGATCAACTTCGTACATGTTATAGGACGGATTTCCGATCTCCACGTTCAAGCCACCGTTCGCCATGGGCTGCCGCTGAACCTGCTTACCTCTGTGAAGGGGTAATGTATTTTAGGATTATTATGTTTGTAGCAATCATTTAACACACCAGCTTAACACTTAATCACTGCTGGTTTATGAGATTTGATACAGCAATATCAATACATCATGTTTAATGTTCTGATTAGACATCTAATACAGCAAATAACAGATCTGTTTATATATTTACCTTCGACATCTTTTGCAAATAAGGAGTCCCACTGTAACAGAAGTGATGATGCATACAAGAAGAACTAGAGGCACTATTATGGCAATACTTCCTGGAAAAAATAACAAACAGAACAAAAAAATAATTACATTTACAGTGTTTACATGTACAGTGTTTACATAAATACATAAAAAGGGAGTACTATGAATGCAAATGCACATAATATATATATGTGTGTGTGTGTTAAATTAGTTTTCTGATTTCACATTTATAAACATTAAAATAAAAATTCAATTCCTCTTTCATTTATCACGAACACATCCATAAAATACTTTATGAGTGAGTTGTTCTGCGATGATGCTAATGCTCTCTTAGCTAACATGGCTAGACATGCACAGGAGTTAAAATGTCATGCTGAGATATGTCCTCAAATGTCAGATTTTCTCTGCAGAAATAAAATGAATGTCTGGAACCGTCTGACGGACGACTGACGACTAGAAGAAAGGTCATCACTAAAAACTCGGACAGAAGGGCAGAGGCAGGGCAGTTGTGTTTTCTCTCCTGACTGACTAATGTGTTATTAGGCTTCAAGATGGAAGACTGGGGAAGTGTTGACTATAAATACACTTAAAAAATAATGTAAACAATTGGTGAAAAACAGTTTAATCTAATTGAAAACATAACATTTCGCCCAATATTTATGTGCGACAATTTACTTGTACTTTTATGCTGTTAGCTTAGCAACATGTGCTCACACCAAACTCCATAGGAATCAACTGTGATTGCAATGAAGTTTTTTTTAGAAAACGTGTATGTGTTTGCGAAACTCACTCCCGCTGACGTTTTCTGAGCGGTTGGTCTTGGTTGCAGGTCTTTCGCACTGTGTTCCTGACCAGTTTGCAGAGCACCTGTGAAAAGAGAATCAAAAACAAATCACAGCTGCTGAAATTTATAATGCATTGACTACCCAAATCATCATATCATTAGATTTATACAAAAATTTTTAAAAAAAGGTCAAAATTGACCACTTTTACCACAATAAATAGATTTTTCACTCTGGTGTTCCTTTATTTTATTCATTTTTATGGTATCATTTGTTCTATTGATTTTGGTTTTGACAAGCATGAAAACACGTTTTAATGATAAACGCAGGATAAATCACAGGGGGAGGTATAAATCCAGCCCGAGGGATGCATTATTCTTACTTGAGACACATGCAATGTGTGTGTGTGTTTGACTTCCTAGATCTAAATGGCATGCTTCCACAGCAGAACTCTACCGATGTGAGAGATAATGCTCTTATGAGAGATGGTGGCGTGATTGAAACTGTTTAACTCAGTGAAAGGATAATAAAAAATATTTTTTTATTTGTGGTTTAGAGACAAATAAATTTGAATACCAGTAAATGCACAAATGACAGTGATTTTGTAGTTTTCTACTAATAAACAAATACATATTAAAAATTAAATGGCCCAAAAATAGCATATACTAATAATATAGTTAATGAATAGTATTAATGATAAGATATTAAATATATATTATACAATATATTATATATAATTATATATCAAATTGTATATTAATATTATACATAAAAACTGCATTTTTATATATATAATTCAGTATATGAATAATAAATAAATTAATGACGTAAATATATAATATATTAATATTATAATATACTCTACTATACAAATATGACATAATGAATATTATAATACATATGACAATTAATTAAATAAAATATTTTTAGTACAATAAATTTAATTTCAGTTCAACAGACTGACTCAAAATACTGCTCTTTTTAAGATTTTAATTTTAAGGGACAGTCAAAAAGGTCAAGACTTCTGACAGGCCAAAAAAACACATATTAAGATATTTACTTAATACAAGTCAATGTGTTGCTTGTATAGCAGTATATATTTACTGTCCTCTGAAAATAACTCAACATACAGACATTATTGTCAAAATAGCTGCCAACCAAAGTGAGTACACCCTAAGTGAACATGTCAAAACTGTGCCCAAAGTGTCAATATTTTGTGTGAGCACCATTGTTATCTAGCACTGCCTTAATCCTCCTAGTCATGGAGTTCACCAAAGCTGCACAGGTTGTTGCTGGGACCCTCTTCCACTCCTCCATAATGACATCATGGAGCTGCTGGATGTTAGACACACAGTGCTTCTCCACCTCCTGCTTGTGGACGTGCTCAATAGGGTTCAGGTCTGGCGACACACTTGGCCACTCCATCATCTTCACCTTCAGCTTCCTCAGTAAGGCAGTTGTCATCTTGGCGGTGTGTTTGGGGTCGTTATCATGCCGTTCGACACAGTTTCTGAAGGGAGGGCATCATGTTCTGGTTCAGATTGTCACAGTACATGTTGGTATCCATGTTTCCCCCAATGAAGCTCAGCTCCCCAGTACCAGCAGCACTCATGCAGCCCCAGACCATAATGCTACCACCTCCATGCTGGACTGTAGGCACGACACAATTTTGTTGGTACTCCTCAGCAGGGCATCGCCACACATGCTGGACACCATCTGAGCCAAACAAGTTTATCTTAGTCTCATCAGGCCACAGGACATGGTGTATGCTCTTGGACAGGTTGCTTTCAGCAAACTATTTGCGGGCTTTCTTGTAAGCCAGCTTCAGAAGAGGCTTCCTTCTGGGATGACGGCCATGCAAACTGACTTGTTGAAGTGTGCAACAATTCTACAATTCTAGCAACAATTCTAATTCTCAAATCCTTTGAGAGTTATTTGACAAGAGGTGCCATGTTGAACATCCAGTGGTCAGTATGAGAGAACTGTACTCAAAGGACAAATTTGACACAACTGCTCTAATATAAGATACTCAAATATGTATGGTCCTGTCAAGCAGACAAAAACATGAACATGATGAATAGGACATGTGGCTTTGCATGGTTAAAGGACGTACAGCTATTATCACTTAGGGTGTACTCACTTTTGTTGCCAGGTATTTTGACAATAATGTCTGTATGTTGAGTTATTTTCAGAGGACAGTAAATATATACTGCTATACAAGCAACACATTGACTATTCTAAAATATATCCAAGTTTCATTTCTCTAGTATTGTCCCTTGAGAAGATATACTAAAATGTTTGTTGAAATGTGAGGAGTGTACTCACTTTTGTGAGATACTGTATATTGTACTTTTATGCTAGGTCTAACATATATAATATAGGTTTTACAACCAAAAATCATGGGATTTTTAATTCCAATCAGTCACAGGCCACCAACGTGTACCATTTTCATGAAAAGTGCCTTGTTTAAACATAAACAAACGTTTAAAAAACAAAATGTGTCAAATATGGGAAAACAAAAGAGCAGCAAAATGGACAGAGAACAAATAAATACTAGAAGACCAATCAAAGAGACGTCATCCTCAGCATACGCAGGACTATAATCACTATATAATCACTCCAGTCATGGCAAACACAGAAATGAAACACATTGAGAAACATACACCTACAGCATGGTGCGTGTCTGGGAAAAGCGAGTGCAATGTGTGTGAAACGTGCTCTTGGAAGCTGTGCGAGTCGGTTAGCGATGTCTGTGTGTGGCGGCATTCCACGAACAGGCCAGACACATGCTGGCGGATGGGATTGTGGGAATGTTCTGGAATGTTTTGCAAATTTAATGAACCAGGAAGACCTACTTGCAGCGAGGTTTGTTATAGGCGGTGAGGAAACAAAGGCCCTGGTTCTGACAGTAGTGATCACAATGGTTAGCTCTCTCGTCACACCTCGGGCTTTTAAACTCGGACGGGCAACTGAGGAGAACGCAACGAGACGAAAGGAGACACATGAGGAGAACAGAACAGAAAAGAGGCCTGAAATACACGTACACACAGTGCAAACAGCTGTAGGCTATTATGCCTTTCTATAAAAGACTGGGCGACGTCAACATGACAGTTAATTATCATTATAGTTCAGCCGCTTAATGAACATTAATTCATGAATCCTGTCAAGTACATGGCTGGGAAATATTTCACAAATTAAACTGCATATAAAGCCTGCTTTTAAGACTATTCTTTAAAAAAATAATAAAAACTTTGCTTTGTGACATTTGCATGACAATTATTGCAAAGCAAAAACATTTAATAAAATAATCTCATTCTCATTTATCGTAATGGAAAACATGGTTAATAAATAAATCTTCTCATTACCGTAATGTAAAATATAATCAATAAATAAATTATCATTCTTATTACGATAATAAAGCCAATAAGCAAACAAATAAATCAAATTCTCATTACCATAACATAAAAAAAAAAAAAAAAAAAAAAAAAAAAAAAAATTAATTCTCATTGCCCATAATACAAAATAAATCAAGGGGGGGGGGGGGGGATATAATTCTCATTAATGCAAAATTAATTCTCATGCCCATAATACAAAATAAATCAAGGGGGGGGGGGGGGGGGGGATATAATTCTCATTAATGCAAAAAATATAGAATAATCTCATTCTTGTGATGCAAAATAATAAATCTCATTACCATAATGCATAAACAATGTAATGCTCAGTTCTGTAATGCAAAACAAACAAATAATAAAAATAAATAATTCCCATACTGCAAAAAGCTAAGTAAGCATATAAAAAAAATCATCTTCATTTAATGCAAAAAATAAAATAAATAAATGTAATTTTCAGATTTGTAATGCAATAAATACATAAATAAATAAAACAAATCTCATTCTTATTACATTATCACAAACACAAATGAATAAAATTGTTGTTGTATATTGACAGTTGTTTTACAGTGATGACAATGACCATTGACAATAATGGGAGTTACAAAAAAAAAGTTAAATGTTAAACGCCCCGATGCATTGCGGTAATGAGAATATGGGGGAAAGTCACACTGGAAAAAAATCTAAAAAATTGTTGATCGATTTACTTTTGTATTGCACTTTGTAAGCATATCATAATATCATTAATATTCAAACTGTCGTCCAACCCCACTGCTATATAAAACAAAATAGCTACAGTGTGCCACACATGGCCATCTGCATGCAACACAAAGGCAGAACTGCAGATTTCAGCCAGAAATGATCAAACGAAAGACTACTTTTCAAGTCATGCAAACCACAGACTTGCTGGACACTTGAGTCTTTTTGTTTAATTCCAATCTAACACAAGAGTGTCTGCAGGGCCCTCTATTGAGACCCACTAAAACAAGCTCTAATGAAACGAAACAGAGGAAGATAACGAAACAGGAAGGACAAACAAAAGACAAAAAAAAAAAGTATCTGATGGGGTGATGTGAAATCAAGCAGGTCGGAATGAGCAGGACGCACTGCATCTTCACTTTAATACACTCATTTTCCAGGTAATATCTGAATGTCTGGCCACTGTCATTACCAACCCTTCACCTTCAAACACCAAAGAAAAACACAAGACTGAATCATCTGCATGCAAATTGATTCGTTCCCGAAGGGCACAACGGCGTCATCAGACCATCAGTGGCAACAAGAGATGGAAAAAGAAGTGGAAACGAAGACCAGGTGACACAATAAAGAATTTATGTCCATCTTCAATGAGATTTTCTTTGATAACACAGACAAAGCCTGACTTTAAGAGGGTGATGCATACTTCTATGAACACTTATTCTTCCTGAAAGGCCTGATCTTTACCATACCTTTCATTTCTACTAGTGTGATCCACTCAGGTTCATTTACTGTAGACAATATATTGGCGGATATACATTTTCTCATCCAAATGTTTTTGAGGATGCAGATGCCTTTTCACTGCAGATAAAAAGCCTTTGGCAAGCAAGAAAAGTGGAGGCAGGTAAAAAAAAATATAGTCTGGTGGGGTTTATTGTGTGTGGAAGAGAAAAGTAAAAGCTCCATCACATCGGCCAGACAAAACCCGAATCATTTCAGCAAAGAGATGGAATACGTCCACTGCTGCATTCAGTATCTGTACAATAGCTCAATCGTTTTGTCGCTCTCTTATGCTGTCCGTCTATCAATTTCTTTCTTCACATACACTTTTTTTTTTCAAAGGACAAGAAATTTCCACAATTCTAATGCAAAAGGCACATTAGTGTGCCGCTATTAGCTGAAAAACGGTTACACTTTCCATCCATTTCACTGTGGTCGGTTTCTCTCACTTAAAAGCGATTATTATATTTGCAAATCCATGACACTACAAAAAGCATACTACAGGGTTTCTGCAGGTTTCAGTAAGTCAAATTTAAGACCTTTTTAAGACATTTATCTTACCATTAAGATTGAAATTTAAGACCTAGACGACGCATTATCCAAGTTAGATAGATAGTTACCTTGGGATCATTAGAGTATCTATCTATCTATCTATCTATCTATCTATCTATCTATCTATCTATCTATCTATCTATCTATCTATCTATGTGTGTGTGTGAGAGAAGGAGAGGTAGATATTTTTTTAATATAAAATTGTACTTTTGCATATAATACTGTAAAAACACAATTATTGTTGATTTTAGTTGATCATAGTTGATCATAACTAGAGAGGAAATGATGAGATGATTAAAGTGACCAAAATTATCAAGGTTATCACAGAATCCTGTTCAAAAAGTACTAATACTACAGAATTAAGTCAATTCAACTAGTTTTATGTCAAAAAACAGCAAATAAATTTATTAGCATCAATATGCACTTTTTGTTTACATAAACATTAAAATACCATTAAAAATGATGGCTAGATTTTAAAAGAGTGTCTTGCAACATGTCATCTACTAACATGTACAAGTTCAAATAAAGTTTTGACAAAAAAAGGTTTTATACAAAGATAAACCTCATATTTCAGCCTTTATCTTTTTGACTCATTCTTTTTATAAAAAAATATTTAAATTACTGACATTTACACATTAGCTTATATTTATTAGTAGTGTTTGGGTGAACCCCCCATTCTTCATGTTGACGGAGCTTTCAATGTTGTTATGGAAAGGGGTGATTGGTTGGTTCCTGTCACATGACCTGCGGTGCGTGCATTTGCGGCATTCTGAAAAGTTTTGATTTTTCCATCTCGTTGCGCCTGGTAAAAAAATTAACGCGTCGCTTCAATTATGCTTGCCGCGCGCCTACACTTGAACAAACTTGAGCGCGGAAAAGACGCGATATGTGAACGGCCTCTGGCGAGCTAGCTCATATCAAGCCACGAGCTGCTGGAGCACGCAAGTGACGTGTTGGAGACCCCTGCTCTAGAGCTCCGCTTTGTAGGCTACAACTTGATACTTTTTTGCTACTTTGTAATAACTTTCTGCGGCCAGCGTTTCTGGAAATGAACGAGGGTAAACACTTTTTTAGACCTGACTAAATGAAATTTAAGACCTAGGATGAAAATCTGGCCGTTTTTAAGACTATATGCAAATGAGCTATGTAATGATTAGCTAACCATTTTTGAACTCACCTTGGTGTGTTTGTGAGAACTGTATCAAAGTCCGATTTATGAATAAATAATTATTTTACACCTGGGCTGCATCCGAAATCGCATGCTCTCTGAGAAGGGACTTATTTGAATAAGTAATTACTTTGCAAACACTAAAAAAAACCTATATTTTAGGGAAGTATTCCATTTCGGATGCAGCCATTGTCAAGAGTCAGAGCCAGAATTTTTCAATGAATCAGTTGATTCCATTGAACCATCTGAATGATTCATTCATAAATCTGAGTGAATCACTGAATCCGGAGAGAGCAGTTAATGACTTCAATTTCTCACACAAAACTATTGTATTGCTTCAGACGTCTTATAATATAGCAAATAAGTTGTACAAGTCATCACAATTACTTTTACAGCACGTCTGCATCCTTGATTGAAGCTTCACTTCCTGTTCATTGTGAATTCATGGAAAAGAGAGACTGAATTTCTTCAGAATAATTTTTCTCACATGTTCTGCAGTAGAAATGAAGCTAGACGCATCTTAAAATGACTTCTGGCTGAAACGAGATTTTAATTTGTGGGTGTACTGTCCCTTTAAGGGATTTTATGGTATGAATGAACTGCTTTTTTCCTTCAGTTTTACAATTTTCTTCTTTGTCTTTTAGTACTCGTATACTGTGCTCTTTTCCGCTCACATCTCTTATTGGTTTCTCTGCCTCTCTCTCTAATATACAAATATAGAGGTCGATATATGCGGCCAATTATGGACCCCTGCTGTGATAATTTACTCTTTTGCTATAATCCTCCCTCTCTCTTGTTCACCTTTACAAAACATTCATCCTCCCAAGTCAGACGAGCTAAAAAAATCCTATTAAAGTGGTTGCCAGAGGGAGTAATCTAAAATGAATGAATCTAAATAACGACAGGCAATTTGTTGCCATAGAAAGCTATTAAGAAATTACTCACTGACAGAACGGCAGGCCCGTCTCTGAGTCGAGGTGGCAGGTTCCGCCGTTATAACAGTATCCGTCACACAACTGACAGCTGGCTGCGATTCTGCCGTTCGTACAGCTGCGAACACACGTGAACAACAAGGACGAAATTCCATCTGTTTTTTCTTAATACTGATACACACAAAAGTGCTAATGTAACTATTAAATACACACTTGCAGGCGACGTCTCCAGTCTCTTCGTCTACGATACACGGGGCCCCTCGGCAGCGAAGACATCGGTCTGACTCGCATTTTGGCCCCTCGTAGCGGGTGGGACACACACACTCCACATGTCCCGAGCCGGACAGCGTGCAGCCTTTGGAGTTCACGCAATAATGGTGACAAATATCTGCGATCAGACAGAAAGAAAACCCATTATTAAGACTAATCTGAAGCAATGTATTCTAACTTCTTGTCACATCTTAACTCTACAGGAAGTCTTAACAGCAACTAAACTGTTCTGTAAACTTATGACACGTTTTAAGTGCTCTACATTGACAGCAGCTCTAAGTGTGTAAATAGTGCTATTCGCAATTGATTCAAACAGAGTTTGATGGTAGTGTAGCTGGTTCAAATATTATAAATCTTATAAGCAGCCTGAACAGGCCTATGATGCCTACAATGTTGCCCGGGTGGTGCACTAGGTTTGAACTGAGCTACTGTATGGCAAAAACATTTATGGTAAAACAGATTCATACTCACGGTGTAAGCAGCGTTCCCCGGTGTACTCCGCCAGACAGTGGCACACGGGTTGGTTTCCCAGGGTCAGGTCACATGTGCCTCCGTTCAGGCAGTAACCGTCACAAACACGTTTCTCGCACAGAGGGCCGGTGAACCCCAGAGCGCAGTGACACGTGGGCTTTCCTTCAGTAGAAACACACTATTTTAGTGACTTTAAATCTGGACTGAATCATGTTTATGCAATTACCAGATTTGAATAATTTGCTTAAACAACTCTGATTTGACCTGAACATATTTGACTCAAGAGTATGTGCTAAACTGAGCAGGTCTAAGGATGTAAAAATGGTACTTAATTTGCAGGCTAATCGTGTAAATCACAGTGTGCTATGCTTGTCTTTGCTTTCTTAGCCAAATGGATTTGATTATTTGAGTTACTGTGACAGACAAAAGCATTCTAGCAGGGATTTACGAGATGTACATCTGTTGGGCATTGATTTTGTACGTGCGCACGTTCAGCACACACTCAAAGGCAAGGGATATTCTGTCTACTGTTGGTGGTCCATCTGCCAGCTGGTGCGAATGACAGTTTAACACAAAGACGCCAAAAGAAACAATTCCTGGCTGTTTCTCAGATGTTTATGGGCTCCAACTGGTTATCCTCCAGCTTTTGGTCCCTGCCAAAATATTATTTCGGAATTAGACGGCAAAACAGGGAGCAGTGATTTATGCAATGCTTTAGCAGTGATATATTTTTTGTAGAGGTTACGATAACAAATTGGCAGGGGAGCGTCTGGTGGATTCTCATGTGGTTGAACAGCCAATAACAAAAAGATATCGAGTATGACGTTGCACTTTGGGGAAACACGCTGTTGGGAGTTGGTGGGCAAGAATGACAGTGTATGTGTCAGGGGAATTACAATAGTGTTCACTTGCTGGAACAATTACCAACTATCTAATTACCTGTCCAAAACCCTGATGTCCATGTGTACCCAGTCTTTCAGCTTGGTAAATTAAGGAATGGAAATCCTGTCATCATTTACTCACCCTCATCACGTTCCAGATCAATTTCTTTTTTTATACTTTCATTTTTTTTTATGGCGTGTAAATTTTATGGCCATTGGCAGGTGTGACAAAAAGTTAGTTTAAGGCCCTGCATATATATATATATATATATATATATATATATATATGTATATGTGTATGTATGTATGTATATATATTAGGGGTGTAACGATACACGTATTCGTATTGAACCGTTCGTGAATGGTTCGTTGGACCATTTTTCCTGCCGACCAAAATTTCGTTATTTCAAATGTAGGCGCGTCGCGCGTGGCAAGCGCGCTTATAATGTGAGAGACGCTGGCGTGACCACAACATTGCCCAACATCAAATGGCAAATGTAATGTAAGCGGAACGAAACTGAGCTACTCGTTTATTGTGTGGTTGACGGACCGTTTATCAGTCTGGGCCAATGCAGCGCGAGCCGATCTTATTCAAGCAGCACTGTTACTACACAGCGCTGAGACATCCAGTAAAGAAAGCATTTGACTTCGCCACTGAAGTAATAACATCGCTGCGAGATCTAGTGAGAAACATTCGCATTTCTCCGTTATTAACGGATCAAACAGCGCTGACGTGGAAACCAGGAAGAAACATTGTGCCATGAATGAACTATCCAGTGTCCACAGATCAGCAATATTCACCATGGATTTACTTTAGTAACACTACTAACTGTAACCATGGAAGTTTGGCAGGAATAGTAGGCTATAATGCTTTCAAGTAACATCACGTCGGTTTTATTTTGACATTCTGAATACAATTGCTGCCCTCAAATGTTAATCTGAACTAAAATAAACCTACTTGTAACAATGTTCAGGGAAGAAGGAGGCGGGAACCGGCGAACATTCAAATAAACTTTATTAAAATAAAACAAACAAACCAAAATACCGCCAGCAGCCCCTCGCGGACGACTGCTGGCTACCGAAAATAAACATAACTGTCTGCAGCCCCTCGCGGACGACTGCTGGCTAAAATAAAATACAAATACAAAAACCAAACACAACTAAAATACAGGCCTGTTCCTCTCTCGATCATCAACGTCGTCGCTCCCCCTTTATGCTTCCGCTCCTCCGTGAGAGATGCGAGACCGGTGTGCTTCACAGGTGCTGCTCATTAGCAATATCGCACCACCGGCCTCGCGCCGTTCTCTCACGTCCCTCGGCCGTCCTGTTCGCCACACTACTATATTATTACATTTAATTTTGTCCAAGGAGCTGTTTTGTTTTATATGCTCCTAAGAAAAGTCAAGTATAGCTCCATCATTGCTCAAAGTTAAAAAAATATCAAACTTTATGATGTTAGTTTTAATAAAAATATAATAAAAAAAATTAAATCAAGGAAATTTCTCTGGCATTTCTTTCTTTTTGCTGTATCGGAAACGTACCGAACCGTACCGAACCGAACCGTGACACAAGTGTATCGTATCGAACCGTGAATTTTGTGAACCGTTACACCCCTAATATATATATATGTATATGTGTATGTATGTATGTATGTATGTATGTATGTATGTATGTATGTATGTATGTATATATATATATATATATATATATATATATACACATACACACACATTTCTTAAGAAAAATACTTCGAATGGTAGTTTATATGTGGAATCATTTATATATTTTTTTGCACAAATAAGAACATGTTTTAGATTAAATACATTTTTTTATTTGATAGTAAATCAAGTTAATTAAAATAATAATATTTACACTAAAATTATACATTTATTTATAATAAAATTTATAATTACATACATTTACTTTTTATGCATATTTAAATATCTTCTCCATAATATAATAATATTTTAATGAAAGTAAATGGTGACCATTTAAGGCGAGACACGGCAGGCAAAAACATCGTTTTTTTTCACTGGTCAATTTTGAGATGTTGGGATATTTGTCTTCAATAACATGTCTTCTTTCAGACTTGTGGTGAAAAAAAGTCCGAAATACACATTTAGGTCTTTATTTTACTACACTTTGTCTGTTTGCGTGTGTATATTTCTCATAAATTCATCAAAAGTTGTCGTTATAAATCATCCCTCTGATCCGCGATCGCGATCTGCACCCTGTCATCACACACACCGTTAGAAAGCTCTCTCTCTCCTGAACAAGACTGCCGGATCCAAATATGGTCATTTCCTTTTTATCAGCAACCAATCGCGAAAGTAAAAGGGGAGATTTTACTCTAAATGCGCAATCTCATTGGCTGATGCTAAATCTTTAAAGCATGTTTTCTCAAAATGTCTTTTCTCTCATACTCAAAGTCCGAAATCTCCACTTCAGTAGCACCTATATACACCAAACTTTCCAGTCTTGTACCTAGTTATATTATGAAGACATATACAGAGGGATTTGTAAATATATTATTCCTAGCCTGATTTAAAAAAATCTTTTTTTTTAAGGCTATTGGCAGTATATTCTGATTTACAGGATAACAAAAGTAGATATCCATGAATCCCTCTGTAATTTTTTCCCCATCTAATATGTGAACACAATGAAAAAATAATTTTGAACCTGGCTTTGTCCAATACTCAGATTTCGTTTTTTAAAATATATGCAAAATAGCGCATATTTAATTAGACAATGCCTCATTTGCATATTTAAACATTAAATTACAGAAAACTTGTAATACATTTTTTTCTCATCTTAATGGGAAAGTTTCATGGTGATATCTGCTAGTTAAAAAAATTACCCTATTCACCTGTAGTGTCTCGCCTTAAGCTCTAAAAACAAACGAAGAAACCAAGAGAAACCCTTATTACTAATACGCTTAAATCTGGCTTCAAGAGACTTGAAAAATAGCACAAAAGTCGTATGAATCACTTTACTAGTGCTTTTATTCTTTCTTCTTTTTTTTGTCATTTTTGGAGCTTGACGGCTTTTAATTACAGGGAAAAGAGCAGCATGAACATTCTACTACACTTCTCCTTTTGTGTTCCACAGGAAAAAGGAAGTCATACAGGTTTGGAAGGACACATGGGTGAGTAAATTATGACAGAATTGTCATTTTTTGGTTTCTTTCTTAAGAAAATACAATTATTCAGTCTAAAATTTATAAGAAAAATTCTCGCCTTCAGGAAACACTGGTATGATTTGAAATATTAAACTTTACAATATCCTTGCTTGTTTTTCATTTCACACTATTCAGAGAACTTAGGATGACCTGAAACAACCCAAGGCAACACAGGTGGTGTATATTTCTGTTGCATTTATTTACTGAAAAGACAAAGAAACCAAAAAGAATGAGAAATCCCTCCAGTATCAGATGTTTGCCTGTGGCCTACTTTGAATTCTGAGGCATCACGAAAGCCTTGTTTGTACAACTTAATCGTTTCTCTCCAAATGCACAATACACATGCACAATACTTTAATAATAAAATATGAATTATTACATTTTTAAAACAAGATGAAGAGTAAAAAAAACACCAAATGATTCAATATTTATATGTAGAATAATGGATTATTTTTTTACACAATTTTTAATGTCAACTGCACAACAACCAACAATTTTGCCACTCATAGTTTTCCGAAAAAGTTAGTGTGCTTGTTTATCACCAGTAAAGAACATACTTGAGGCAAAATATGAGTAGAAATAAGGCAGAAAAATGTTCATGATACAAAAAATGTACAAATATCGTGCAGGAAATAGCGCCTACCTAGTGGTGATCCTGAGCAAGTGCCTCCGTTGATGCAGTATTCCTTACAGTGGCTGATCTCACAGCGTTCCCCGGAGTAGTTTGGCCAACAAAAACAGCGCGATTCCCCTCGTTCGTTAGTGATACACCGACCTCCATTCTCACAGGCTGGATGACAAAGATCTCCTGAAATGCACATGCATTTTAACCTTCAATCCTAAAGCTGATTACAATTACTTAGGACATTTTTACATGGATTTAGTTGTCGGTCCTCAGAAGGACAGTGTTCTGTCGTTGTTCCAATTGTATACAAAATATGTATATTAAAAAATATATAGTTTTATGCTTACAACATAAAACCAACAATGCTAACAGGCTTTAGTTAGAAAAGACGGCATACTTAAATTGACGTGAAAAAAACAAAACAAGGCTTTGAGGGAACTATTAAAAGAAATTATTTATTGATGTGCTTTTGTTAGAAAGCAAATTTAGCCTATTATTTGACAGTAGTTATTATAAGTAAATTATATATTCATTCTTGCAATATGTTTTGTATATAAATGCAAATTCATCATGCCCCAACATCTTTCAAAATTGTTTTAAGTGAAATGGAGTTAATTATTAGTTTATTAAGATTAATGAAAAATAAGAATGTTTAAAATAACATATTTATTTGATATTTTACTGTTTATATTTGTTTATTTAGATTTTTATATTTATTTATTTAGATTTATCAATTATTTGAAGCATGAAAATATGTGCATGCATTTGAGATTTCTTTGATCAGGCTTAGCATTTCATTTTATTTTCTATTTGTTTTAAAAATTGTAAAATTATGTTGGTATATAAGTTCTGCAAGTTTATATCTTGTTTTGCCTCAATTGTTATATGTATATATTGGTACATATTTAAATATATATTTAAAGTACAGCCCATTAATTGTTCTAGGCTACTTCAAATTTTCGTTGCAAGAATGCTCTGGGTGGTTGCTACGGTGGTTCTAAAGGTCCGTTCACACCAAAAATGATAACTATAAAGATAACTATATTGATAACTATATTAAGATCCACACCAATGCATGATAACGTCCTGTTTATTATAACACGCTATAGTTGTGTCGACTGCCGCTTTAAATCCTCGAGCTTGTTAAAGCAGGATGGATTCTGATTGGCTGTCACTGTTTTTGTCGTTCATCAGCTGGAAAAAATCTTTCTGAAAGTGATTCTAACAATATAATTCCCCTGAGTTATCATTATAGTTGTGGTGTAGACACTTCTTTTACATTTATAATGACTTTTAAAACAATATCTTCATTATTATATCGTTATAGTTATCGTCCTTGGTTTGAAAGGACCTTAAGGAAAAAAAAAGACAAGTTTAAATATTGGCCATTAGCATGAGCAATTAGAACACTGTTTGTCACTGCTAATCAAACAAGCCATCTACTCTGACTGAAGGAATCATAGCGACACGATCCCTGTCTTTTATAGCATGTAGGTTCAGGTGTATTGTGTGTTTGGGCAAAGGACCCAGAATAGTAAACACTTCAGTCAAAATCACTCAAGTGAAACATTCGAGTTTGACATGCCGAGCGCTCGGGGCTTCTCTAACACTAGGGTCACAATAACACTCTGTTAGGGATGTAGGAGCATCCTGCCATGTGCATTTTGACAGATGTACCTGAGATGTTGGTGTCCGTGCAGGTCCTGTTCACCAGAATTTTCCCCTCAGGGCACACACATCTGGCCCCGCTGGGGTTCAGCAGGCAAAGGAAAGCGCAATTCATCTTTGCACATGGGTTGGACACTGAGAGACAGAAGAAGAGAAGAGAAAACCAACATAAAATGGGATATGTAATGTTTTTTTCCCCCCGCTTTTAAATGCTTTTATTACAGGACTGTCCAGTCCTGCTCCTGGAGGATCACTGTCCTGCAGAGTCCAACCCCAATTAAACACACCTGAACCAGCTAATGAGGCAAGTTGGAGCTAAACTCTGTGACAGTGAGACAGTGACAGCGGTTTGGTGACTGCTGGTTTAAATTATAATAACCTGAATCTTGAATGAAAAAAGACAAAAAGATAAAAATATATATATTTTTTTAAATAAAATGGATGACACTGAGTGAGAATAAGAGAGAGAAAATGAACATTAAATGGGATATATGATGCTATCATCAAAACAAAATGTAAATAAACCTGTTAAAAAAAAACATCAGTGAATCATTAGTGCAGCAAAATATTTAGTTAAATAGTGTAAACAAAACAAAACAAAATGTATATAAACCAGTTAAAAAATCAAAATACTTAGTTTAAATATAACAATATTAAAAAGCTAAATATTTAGTTAAATGGTTGCAACAAAAAACAAAACAAAGAAAAACTAAATAAAATATAAATAAACCAGTTCAAAAATCTGTGAATCTTTAGTGTAGCAAAATTTTTAGCTAAATGGTGAAAACAAAACAAAATTTGAAAAAAGAGCAGTTTAAAAATCTGTGAATCTTTAGTGTAGCAAAATATTTATTTAAAAGGTTACAAAAAACAAACAAACAACAACAAAGCAAAACAAAATAAAATGTAAACTGTTAACGGGTTTTTTAACAAACCCGTTAAAAAAATCAGTGAATCTTTAGTGCAGCAAAATATTTAGTGAAATGATGTTACATTTAAATAAAATATGCATAATCTGGTTCAAAAATCTGATCTGTGAATCTTTAACGTAGCATACATGTATAGTAAAATAATTGATTTAAATAAACTGTATATGTAGATCTTTCTTACGCTGTCATATATCATATCATATATCATATATCATATCATATCACATCACGCCCTTGTGAACAACAGTGTGTATTACTCTGTATGTAGAGTCTAGACAATCATAAAATAAGTAATTTGCATATGGACTTAAAGGTACATTAGCAAAACAGGCAGTGTATTTCTAACAGTCAGAGAGGGTGGAAAATAGTCATTAAAAAAAAATTAGAGGGGCGAAAAACTCCAGAGAAACATGCTACAAAAGAGCAGAATATTGCATCTTTCATAATGCCAGCACTATATACAGTATGTTCGCCTGAAAGATAAAATTCTCCTAGCATATTACAAACTATCTATCTAAAACCTTTTAGTTCACGGAGTGGTGTATGTGAGACATAATTTGTTTGCCTTTTTCATTTTAGCTTTTGGAGGTTGTATTGAAGACCTTCTTTAATAAAGCCTTCCAGAGTAAAAGCACATCAGGGAGCGATGACACTTCCCATTATACCAGCACGAAGACAAACAACAGAAAGAGCAAAGATCCCTCCATCCCGCCTTCTTTATAACAGAGAGGGAGAGATCGGTGGAGGATAAGAGACAGAGAGTACAGTGGAAAAAAAACAATGGAAAGAAGAGGAATAAATATATATGTAAGGAGACTAATGGATAATTGGAAGCAGGGCCACATGGGTCATAAAAGAGGAAAATAAACTAAAAAGACTCTAGAGTATAAATCCATAGCTATTGTCAGAATGGATAAAACTGATAAAAACGAAGAAACATTTATTACTAATTTAACTGGTAATATGTATTCCCTTTCGAGAGGTCTCTCGTATTGCGCAAGTTAGCTTGGCTATGGGAAAACTCCTTTTCTCGAGAATATTGAAGTACATTTTTTAAAACGCAGTGCAGCTGCACAGCAGACAAACAGCTGAACACCTTAGCTCGCTCATTGGCTTGTGCTGCGGCAACTGCATGAACCTATGGCGAGTCGGCTAGGATGCGCGAACCAATCAGGGCGCTTCACGCACGTCAGAGCCCGCCAGAATGGGTGTGACTTATAGCTATATAAGCCCCCATTTCGGCATAGAATTCAGATTTAATGTCCTTCATTTCATCAGAAGACGAAAGAGACGCGAACCTACTTTGCCCTGTGAGGGCTCTCAGAGTCTATTTGGAGCATTCTGCCCCCTTCAGGCAGTCGGAACAGCTCTTCGTATGCTACGGAGGCCGCACCAGAGGTTTTGCAGTCATGAAGCAGAGACTATCAAGCTGAATAGTTGATGCTATCTCGCTGGCTTATGAGTCTTAGGGCCTCCGTTGTCACATAGCCATCAAAGCTCATTCTACGAGAGGCATGGCCTCGTCGCGGGCATGGTCAAGTGGAATACCAATTGAAGATATTTGTGCGGCGGCAGGCTGGGCCTCACATTCAAATTTATGAGGTTTTATAATATGGAAGTTCCCGCTTTGCCACCGAGGGTTCTTTCTGTATAAATAAAGTGTTAAGCACATTTTCACAATTATATGGCCCGACGTCTGTCTGGTCCTGGGTAAACATGAACTGCGGTTCTATATATCATATAAGGAGGAGAATGGCCCCTTATAAGGCCCATTCCTATTCTTTTCCTATATAAGGCTCATTACTGATCTGACCATATTAGGACTCATAACTTTACTCTTCTATGAGCCTCGGGCGCTTGGTCCTAGGCTATAGTATGGGGCGAAAGTTTTATAGCAGGCACGGCATTTTGAAAGGGGTTCCCATAGCGTAAGCTAACTTACCCAATACGAGTGACCTCTCGAAAGGAAACGTCTCGGTTACTAACGTAACCTCGGTTCCCTGAGAGTAGGGAACGAGTATTGCATAGCTCGCGTGCTACTATGCTTTGATCAGGGGATCCCTTCGATCAGGGTGTCGCTTCAGTCGATTTAACCTGAATTATATGGCGAAATGGGGGCTTATATAGCTTATATAGGCTCTGATGCGCACGTGCGCGAAGCGTCCTGATTGGTTAGAGCATCATAGCCGACTCGCCATAGGTTTGTGCAGTTGCTGCAGCACAAGCCAATGAGTGAGCTAAGGCGCTCAGCTGTATGTCTGCTGTGCAGCTGCACTGCATTTTAAAAAAATTGCTTCAATATTCTCGAGAAAATGAGTTTTCCCATAGTGTAAGCTAACTTACGTTAATACTCGTTCCCTACGTTAGTAACCGAGACGTTTTCATCTGGATCGGATCAAATTGTGAAAAGTAAGGCTATTATTGCTGTATTTCTTTTAAACAAACTATGGTGTGAGGTAATTATAATTTGTAAAAATGTTCTTTGGTTCATTAGCAGATAATATTAAGGATTTTTCTTAATGTGTGCCAACAAATGGTGCAAAATAAGAAAATCAGTAAGGACAATTTTTGATTTCATGACTTCAAAACATGTTTTCTTTTGTTTCTCTGCAAATCTAGCAAAACTAAACATTTCATCTGATTAGAGGCAGTGATTGTATAATAAAAAAACATTTGACAGAAATTTGTGATTTTAATAAGCTCTAGCTGGCCGCAGGCGAGAAGTCCAATCAGATTTCAACCATCTAAACATGAAATTAAACTCTGACGACTGCCAAGAAAACTCACGCTGGAACGGTCCTCTGGAAGATGCACATCCACAATGGTTTTAAAGGAGTATTTGACAAAAACATATAAAATTATGTCAGGATTTAATAACTTCCAAACATGTATTTGTATATTGTTGTTTTTATACACTTATGGAAACAGAACCGTAGCTTGTGTTTCTCAAGGAAAAACAAAGTTTTAAGGGTTTGGAATGACATGAGGGTGAGTAAAAGATGACAAAAGTCTTTTTTGTTATGAATTCTGCTTGTCAGTTGAATCAGAGACACGTTTTGAGACTCACCCTCTTGTTGTTTGTACCGATGGAAGACCAAGATGCTGGCCACTCTCTCCACACCCAGATTGAGCTTCTCGGCGGGCAGCTTCCCGTATTTGTGAACCCTAAAGACATCGTGCTTCATGCCAACCCCGTAGATGTAGTCCTCAAACAGGTCAATTCGAAAGGGTTGAGAAATACCTGGAACGAAATCAAATACAACAAAAACTAAAAAGTCAAAAATTCATTCACAATACATGTTTAATGTGCGACTGTGAGAAGGGATCCGGATTCAATCATGCAAAACAAAACCGGAATGTTATTAAAAAATGTCGCAAAGCTGAAAAAGACAATCCCAATCCAATTTATGAAAAAGAATATTCAAGTTCTCAAGGCTCAAAACTGAAGCGAAAACTAAAAAAAGCTCTGTTCCAAAACATAGCGAGCAGCCTATGTAGACAGCATTTTAAGGCATCATAGACATGCTCCCTACATTCCAAAAATTGTCCTCTAAGATACTCTGTTTTGACCAGTTTTTGAGAGCATTGCATGTATACTTCACAAAGAAAGAAATCCCAGAATGCACAGCGATAAGCCTAGTCGAGAAAAGTAGAGAAATTATGATTTTAAATATATTTCATTCAATCACCTATAAAATAACACTATTTTAATCAATATTTGTTTGAGCTGCATATTTTTAAGCTTATTAGAGGATCACTTTATTAGCTTAGCAACCCACTAACATCAAACTCTCAAACAAGTCTCTCATAGTAATACAATTAATAGACAATTTTAATAATAAACATAATATCTCTAATATTTGTGTAGATATTTTTTAGCCTAGCAACATGCTAACGTCAAACAATGGTCCAGTATAACAGAAAATTGACTATTCTCGAAGACATTTATATATTTTCAAAGTAAAGCAAAACAAAAACAAACAAATACAACCAAACAAAAAGCAACACAAAAATAACAAAATGAAAACAAAACATCAAAACAAGATAAACCCAAACAAAGTAGCTGTCTATGTAGGCAGAATAGGTTTAGCAAAATTCAATCACAGCCTGAGAGGGAATCAAAATGGAAATATGTTGAAGTGAGTTTTTTATAAACTTCACTGACGGACAGTAAAAAGCCTCACAGATATTTAGCTTTACATTTACAGGTCTCCAAATTATGGGACAGAGCGTTGCCCTGAGCTGAAGATGTCAATGAAAATCTGGAACCAGATTCTGAACATTGTACAATTTCCTACACATGCAAACTCACCATCTTGACTGCTAGCGGCCACCAGAGAATCAGAGCCATCGAAACGCACGCTCCCGATCTGAGACAGCTCAGAGTCCGCCCAGTACAGCCGCTGGTTGTAATAATCAATTGCAAGTCCTATAAAGACAGAGACAATTTTGTATTATATTATAACTTATAATATTATATTTATTATTATATAGTATATTATAAACATATTCAATATTATTAATAAAATAATATCAAATGTGTAAATAAATTATAATCAAATTTGGCTTTAATTTATTCAAAAAACATTAATTTATTTTCTATGACCAAAACAGCTAAAAATGGTTGTCCTTTCCATTAAGAGAAACAAGAATTTCACCCTGAATACTGTAGATATTAAATAGTTTTACTCAAACTTTATAGTTTCTAATGCATTTCACTTTCAGACAACTGAAATGACCTTCTACCTGTGACGTTTTTTGCATTTTATGTAGCAGAGTGACGTTAAAATGATCCCTTTTGGCATTACATTTGGCACATGTATTTTGTGAGTCACATGTTTAAGCCTAGAGAATATTTTACAAATATTTTGACCTCACCCGTTGGTCTTCGCAAGTTCCTCTCCAGCATAATGCGACGCAAAGACCCGTCCATGGCCGCCTCTTCGATGTGAGAGTGGTCACCAATCACGGTCCAGTACACCATCCTATGGCAAGGAAAATACACATGTTGTCGGAAATAATAGCCAGGACTCTAAAATGACCTTAATGGTCACTTACCCTCGTACAGGGTTAACAGTAATAGCGAAAGGTTCCCCGTCAATGTCTGTGATGAGCCGGGTGCAGTTAGGACCCCCCAGTTGTCCCACGTTGATGGAGTATCGAAGTCGGCGCCAGTGTGCCGTGTAGTAGCTGAACCAGTGCATTCGGGAATGATCCGTCCAGTACAGGTTCCCCGTCACCCAGTCGGCCGAGATGTCCTTGGGCCTCCTGAAGTCTGGACACTGCAAAAATACAATGTTGTGAAGTTTCAAACAACCTTAATAAGATATCTCTAAGCTAGTTTCTGAGGTTTCATAAGGAGAATATCAAAAATAATTTGTAACAGAAATATTGTGACTTAATAACTCAAAGAAATCTGTCTAATTGGTTGTTATTGACTTACTATGACTCCACTGTTTGACGTGATTGGACTTCTGTCCTGGAGGTCTTTGTAAAAAATCCCCCCGGGGTTAAATTGAGTGGCCCATACAAACTTGTGATGGTGAAATAGTGCGTCCATGCCGATGATGCGAGCGCTGTCTGAGATACGGGCCAGTTGCGTATGTCCATGAGTTTGGTTGTACGGATACACAAAACTGTGGATTTCAGTGTCGTTGGCCACATAGAGGACCTGATCTTCTGGTCCTGACCACAGAGATACATGTGTGAAACAAATAAAATAAATTAAACAATAAATCAAAGCAAACCCGAGCAAAAATCAAAACAAAAGAAAAAGCATGAAATAAGCAAACAAACTAATAAATCAATACAAAAAGCAACACAAACATAAAAGTAAACACCACATCAAACAAAACCAAAATCTAATCAAAACTACAAAAAACAAAGCAAAGAAAAAAGTATACCTAACAAAAAGACAAACCAAAAACTAAAACACCACATCAAAAAAAAAAAAAAAAAAAGCAAAAATAAATCAAACAAAAAGTAAAACAAAACAAATAAAGACCAAAACCAAATAAAAAACAGGCAAAAACCAAAACAAGGCAAAAATAAATCAAACAAAAAGTGTAAAAAAACAAATAAAGACCAAAAAAAAATAAAAATAATAAAAAAATAACAAAGCAAAAATAAAATCAAACAAAAAGTGAAACAAAACAAAGACCAAAATCAAGCAAAAAAAAAAAAAAGTTAAAAAAGACTAAAAGGACAAAAAAAAGAATCAAAACAACAACTAGAAAAGTACCAAAACATCAAATGTTAGCTTTAAACCAGAAATGTTTTGAACTGAGGCAAATAAATCAGCACAACACTGTTTATTTATCTAAAAATGAAATAGAAGGTCATAACACTGAATCCTTTTGCGGTCTATTTGTAGTAAACAATAATAATTTTTACCCTTAGTGATGCATTCACCATCAATCTCCTTAAAGTTTCGGTCACAAGTGCACTTGTACGCGCCCTTCGTGTTGGTGCAATACTGCGAGCAGGTTCCAAACTGCAGACACTCGTTCACCTCTGAGGAGAGAAAGAGAGAGGAGCGCATCCATCCATCAGTCTCTCCCACACGCTCTCCAGTGACATTTTTAACAATGCTGCAGGGATGTCACTCTGTTTTGGATTTGAGCTGAAGCTTGGCTATCTGCGTTCAGTGCCTGCTGATTTCTGGAGTTCTTGTTATTCTCAGTGAGTTGACCCTGAAGCGACCGCTGACATACCTCCAACAGTTTAACGCCAGCGCTGGAACTGAATACAAAGAGACTTTCGCATTGTGGGCTTTGTACAAAAGATGAGTAACTACTGGGGATGTGCTAGGGGCAACTATATGGACACTTAAGCATAGTGTCTTTACAAAATACCAAACCAAATGTCATTTATTTTAAAGAAAAATTGTACCAGCACATTTCTCTAGTAGTGCATTTGTTTATAACTAATAAAACAATGGATGTTAACATATGTAAGGCTTTTGTTGTATGATTTATTGTATAACAAATTAAGGGTTTTAACTTGTTTAAAACCCAAGTGCAAAAGTCACTACACTTCAAATCTTTGAACCTTAAGAACCTTGTTGACAAAAAGAAAATTGACCCATTATGAATTACTCCAAACTTCAAAATGCTCTGCATATTTCAATATATTGCAGCATCAAAGTGAAAACCTCTTCAGCCAGAGTTACACTAAATGTTGATGTGTACACTGAAGTTGGAAATGCTGATGTACCTTCTTCGGTTTGATCAATAACAGCGGTTCTATTGTATTTAATATAATACAATAATATTCTATTATTCTATAAACCCTTAATTTGTTTGTATATATATATATATATATATATATATATATATATACACACACACATCTGAAATTAGAACTAAAAAGTGTATTTTTTTAAATAATTTGATTAATATTCAATATTACTCATTTATATAATTAATATTATAAAATAACATATATATATATGATTTAAAAATACATAAAACAAATCTTATAAGTATACAATATTTAAATAAAATGAAAAGTAATAAATGAGATTTATTAATAATAACATTTATTATTATTATTATTATAATATAAACATTAATAATAAACTATTTATTTGTTTAAAAATATAAATAATGAAATACAAATTAAATAACTGAAGTAAATTTGAAAGTTGTGTTGCGTCCCACTAGTGCCACACTTTAGAAACCCTGCTTTATATCAATGAAGTAATAACGTGTGACTGTATGCGTCCATTCTGAATGAATGACGACAATAAATCCTAATATTCAGAGACATGAAATTGTCTTGTTGGTATTTTTTGTACAAATTCTCTACCTTCACATTGCTTGGTCTTCTGGTTCCTCTGAAAGCCGTCTTTGCATTGGCAGATGGAGGGTGTTTTTGTATGGTTGCAGAAAGCGTCGTCTCCGCACAAGTCCGGCCGTCCTCGACATGCACCATCTGCGGAATCTGTGACCCACAAAGGACAAAATGAGACACACTGGAATGGTTTTACGCCACAAACTGAGAAGCGCAGAAGCAGAAAATGCGATGGATGGAGGATTATGGAAGGAAGTACACTTACATGCCTTGCAGTCGCGCTCATCCGAACCGCCATCTTCACAATCGTCGAAGAAGTTGCACTGCAGCTCGGCCGGGATGCAGCGGTGATTGATACAGGAGAATTCGGACTTTCCACACGGCCTCGGCCTTTTGACCACAAACACTAGAGAAAAGAAAGAAAGAGATCGTTTAGAGAAGGAAATAGATGGGAATAGAGGAAGTGAAGTTGCCTACGCACCGCAGTCGTCTTCGTCAGAATTGTCGCCACAGTCATTCGCCCCGTTGCAGACTTGTTCAGTCCGCAGACACACTCTGTCATTCCTACAGCGGAACGGCCTGTTTGGGGGACATGGCAACTTTCCTGCGGGACCACACACACGCGCGCACAGACACACACATGCACACGCACGCACACGCACACACACACACACACACACTAATCATAACCTAGTTTTCCTCAGAGAAGTGATCTGCTTTTTTTGTGGCTTGTACCATTTCAAATGTTGACGAAGTGTTTGAAAAGTGGTGCAAAAGAGCAATTTTTCAGACAATTTACTGTCAAGTTCTACCGGAAAAACATTTTCAGCAAAAAAAAAAAAAAAAAAGTTGCTTACTACAGTTCAGAAGTATACAGTTTAAGGTTTAATGTGAGTTCAGGATGGTCCAAACTTCTGATATTGATTTTCAGCTCAGTTTTTTTTTGTGAGTTCTAACATATTTTATTTTACGATTCAAGGGTACATCAAGTACACACTTATGAGAAACCTTCTGAGCTGACTTGCACACCAAAGTAAAAAAATAAAATAAATATATAAATATATATATATATATATATATATATATATATATATATATATATATATATATATTTTTATTAGTTTCCCACATTTATTTATTTAAGCAGACAAAACGTAACTGTAAAATATAAATATTTTGTTTAATTTAATTTATTTTAATGACTGAATAACGAATGAACAAACTAACTGTTATGTAACTTTAATGGGAAATTAATCGCATGTAGAAATAACAGACCAATAAATAAAAGTAAAAATTTATAAATAAATTGATATTTAAATAAATGGTAACAATTTACAATAAGGTTCCATTAGTAAATGTTACTTAATAGATTAACTAACAATAACTAACAATGAGTAATACATATGTTACAGTATTTATTCATCTTTGTTTCAGTTAGTTAATAAAAATACAACTCTTAAGTGTTAGTTCATGTTAGCTCAGGTCAATAAAATAATATAATCAGATTTTAAATATGCATGAATAAGAAAATCAACTAAAGTAATAAATGCTTTAGCTCATGTTAACTAATATATTTAATGTTAAAAAATGGAACCTTATTGTAAAGTGTTACCAAACAAATACATAAAAAAAATCAAAACAACCTAAGCCAAAGAAACAAAAAATTAAATAATATAAATCAAATAAAACTAAATAAAAAAGTAAGCAAAACTAAATAAGTTAAAATATCAAAACAAAATACAATACACAAAAATTAACCAAACAAAATGAAAAGAAAACACAAAACAAAACTGAACAATGAACCACAACACACATGCACAATTAACAAAATAAAAAACAAACATCAAAATAACCAGAATAAATAAGTAAATAAATCTAAATACAAAACGAAATAAAAACAATCAAAACCAAACTGAACAATAAACCAAAACATACACACACAAATAAAAAACAAACAAACAAACAAACAAACACACGTGAATTCAGTGGGAAATGAATCATACCAAGCTAAATATTCAAAGACATACCACACATGAGTGAATCTTCATCAGAGTTGTCTCCGCAGTCATCCTCACCATCACAGAGCCAGACCAGCAGCTTACACAGCGTGTTGTTGCAAACAAACTCGTCTGAGCGGCAAGCCAACGACCCTGCAAAAAAAAGCCTTTGACTTGAGGTAGAGGACATATTTGAACACTATAATGAGTGTAAAAATTGACAGAGTTGAACAAATCGCCATGATGTAGACAGTATACAAATTGTGTTGCGTATTGGCTTTTGCAATTCTATCGGCATTTAATTTGTTTAACACTATTTTCATGCTATGTTCATTTTATATAAGATATAATCATTTTCACTTCAAAGAACAGAGATTTGTGCCCATACTTCTTTCGAAAAAAGTAATGGGACACCTTTTCAGGGATAGTTTATCGATGTATATACTTGTAAAAGCATTTGAACTGTTTCTTATCAGCAACCTTGCACATTCCCTCACAATGACAATTCGTTGAGCATTTTGATGGTTTTAAAATAAATATGAATTGAATCTACAATTAAATATTTAAATGAACGGGGTTCACATGTAATTTTCACAAGGTGAATTTATGCCGAGAAATTCATTTGGTTTGTATCGTGAGCAGTTTGTGCATTCATATAGACTTCTATAAGATGCCTAACCATTCAATCTGTTTGTAAAGCAAACATCTAAAAGCAATTTTATTTTTTTTAATAAATAAACCTCAGTTGGCATTGAGACGCTTTTAATCATCAGCAGCTGAAAAGGCACTTTGACTTCGCTTTCCAACAAGCGACAAAACATTCTATAAACCCTGATGATGAAATTTATGGAGCCCATTTAGTTCCTCGGGTACAGTGAAGCACAAGCATTATGGAGACTGTCAAAGCAAAAGCATTAACCAGGGGAAAAAAAGAATGATTGTATCCTATAAAATGACCTGAGATCAGTTTGTGTGGTGTTTAGAGACCTAAGTTTGGATGTCAGCTCAGAGAGCATGTTTTACACCAGCTTAAAGAGCCTGCCAGACTAAAAGTGTTTTTTTTTTTTTTTGAAAATACATCCTGCTTTTCTCACCCTGATCCCTCTTTCTTTGTCATCAGCTCTGAGCCAGAGAGGTTTCTAGTAGGTGTTTGACAGAAATGGACATTAATATCACAGAGTGTCCCTGAATAAAACACGACGCCCCGACGCTGGACCAAAGCAGGACGCAAGGGTGCAAATGCAAGTCTCACAAACGAGTGTACTTAAAGCTAAAGTTAAATTGGAAGTGCACATCAAAACTTGAATGATGGGGAAAAAAAGCTAAATCATTAAATATATATATATATATATATATATATATATATATATTGTATTTCGGCTAAATAAACAAATTAAAATTATATATATATATATATATATATATATATGTTTTCAAATGAATGAATTACTAAAGAAATAAAATCAAAGAAAATATAATAAAACTGTCCTTTATATCGGCTTTTCTCATTTTATACCCTACAAAGTAAATAATCACGGATGGATGGATGGATGGATGGATGGATGGATGGATAGAACTCCCAAATAATCAAATGAATTAATAAAAAAATAAAAAAATAGAATTGTCCTTTACTTTTCAATTATGCCCAACACAATGAAAAGAATGAACAATGAAAAGACTAAAAGACTTTCGCAAAAAAAAACTAGACCAATAAACTTATAAATAAATAAGTTAACTAACAAATAAATAAAATATAAATAAATATTTTAAAGAAAAATTTATTATAATAAAATTGTCTTTTATTTCACCCTTCTCATTTTATGTCCTTTACAACTTAATCATATAATATAATTTGTTTGCAATGTTTTGTTTTATTTAACTTTGTATGAAATAAGTAGAGCAGAGTCCAAATGAATGGAGACACTAAACCAAAGCCCATTTTTAGTGAATGTATGTATATTTAATGCTCAATTAAGTTTCATTTAATCTAATTTAAGTAAGTAAATCTATTAATTAAGTGCAACAGGGAGCAAGAGAAAAAACAAAGGAACTTTCCAGATCCACTCGAGCGTTAAAAGCAAACCGGCATCAGTGTCGAGACTGTGTAACTCAGAAAAGATCAGAAGTCAATACACATCTATTGACTCAGGGCCATCTGAATGAAACACAAACTAGAAAGAGATATCTTATGAAATTTCATAAAACCACAAAGATGTTCAGGAGACTGAAAACGGCAAATAAATAAACGTGGCGTTCAGAAGCAGGACTATATCTTTGATGCACACACTTCTAAAGAGCCGCAGGTGCGTGACGGCTGGCGTTGTCTTCACAACAATATCAACAACGCAATTTTTCAAAACACTGAAATTAGGCCTTTCATGTACTCGCTTGTCAGATATCAAGTGGCTACACGGAACCTTTCATCCTGGCCAATTTTCCCAAATATTGGGGAAATGACATCTCTCGTGAGGCTGGGGATTTTTTTCTTTCCCGTGCTGTGCCGCACACGGCTCGGCTGATCCGCCGTAATGTATTCTTGAGATGAGGGACCGGGAATCATGCTTTCCAAAATCCCTCTAGTCTGTCATGAGTTGAAACTGATATGTGAAGGCATCGGGATAAATACGTCAGTCAGTCACACGTCTGTCACTGTGGCTCCTTCGGCTGATGTAACAGTTACATTTAGTTTGATTCCTATTTATGTAATGCATGGCAGGCGCTGACACGTAATGCATACACGAACGCATACTGTAGGTCTGTAGTGAAAATGGAAACATGTGAATGATTGAGTGAATGAATTCAGTCCTTAGGTTTAATTTGTACCAATTTATTTTTATGCTTATATATATATGGTACTCCATCAAATATGTGTTAAAGTTACCAAAGGAATAAGGATACAGAAAAAACTTTAGCTATAGCTTTGATTGATTGATTGATTTTATTTGATTGATTTGTTTGATGTACAATCATATTTTTTATACGTAATTGTTTTACACTATTTATTCAAGTAAGAAAATATGTAAATTAATGTTTAGTTAAAACTGTGTACATTCAAAAATAATTAGAAAAATTATTATTATTATTATAAATAGTGATATTTGTTATTTTTAATAATTTTAAATAAATTATATTTACTGAAATAAAAATAACTGTATATACAAACATAATTTGAAATTGAATTATTTGTTGATTTATAACATAAAGTTTTTTATTTTTTTATTGTGTTATATAAATGTATATGTATTTATTAAATAATTAACTAGCTGAAAGGTTAGTTATAACTGAACAATCGAAATAATTTGTAGAAGTATTATTATTATTATTACCATAAATAATTATATTTATTATTTTATATCATTTATTTTTATTTATTGAACAATCAGCTAATTGATGATGATAAATGAGGATGCAGATGATTTTTATAGTTAGAAATAATTATATTTATTATTTTAATGGTATTATATAAATTATTTTTAATAAATTAAATAGACATACATTATAACTGTGTCATAAAATTTTTTTTTAAAAGCTATTAAAATAATTAATAATAATCATCATCAGCTTCCACACAATTAATTTAAGTTTGTACAACAAGACTAAAATAAGTCCATTCACACAAATAATATTTGTTGCAGTGGAAACTTAACTGAAGCAAATAAATAAATAAATAAATAAAAACTTCCTGTTATATACTAGCTAATAACATGTTAGATATAACTTACTGAACATTACAAAACTAATAAGTTTTTCCCTTCACTCAAAAATACATAAAATACCACTTAAAGGTGCTCTGATGTCGGGTGACGTCACTTCTAGTTGATGCCCTAGCGTCACTTGTTGGCGTTTAAAGTATTGTCAAACAAAACGGAGGCTAGCTAGACCCTCCCTCCTCCTCATCCGCGCACTAACCCCCCAAACCCCTCGCCCAAACCCTTCTTGTCGGTTATTGTCTGGAACAGTCTGTTATGTTTCGTGGTGCTAGCGGATAGTGAGGAGATGTGTGCTGTATGTGACAAAAAATGTTTTAGCCTAAAAATCCACATCCCTTAGAGCACCTTTAAGTTCAACATTTACATTCTTGATCCCGTGCAAAGCATCCTGGGAGCTGGAAATGCAGCACCCAGTATCAGATTTAGGAGCGTTACCCTGGTCACAGTTGTCCTCGTCACTTTGATCCAGGCAGTCGAAGACCCTGTCGCACCTCCAGCGAGCGGGAACACAGTGTGCTCGATTACGACACAGGAACTCGTCCTCCTTACACTCCAGAATGCAGTCCACCTGCTCACACACACACACACACACACACACACACACACACACACTTTTCTCAAAGGCACAGCTCGACTATTTCAATAACGCAACTGAATGATTGGCTGAATTAAAAGGCGCGTCCTCTTTAGCAATGACCTTTGATCTTTTCCTACAGATGAAATTGCTTTTTATATATAATGCATGGAAGAAATGCAGCCTTGGCTCTCTAGGGGCCTCTGAAAAAGAGGTCTGTTTTAATGGTCCTTATTAGGACAGGCAAACTCGGTTGAACTGTTGACACTGCATTATGAGTAAGGGTGTAATTAAACCAAAGTCCCTCGAGAAAAGAGACCGTAGTCTTGAGGAAGCAGTCTGGAACCATCAAGAAACAACGGAGCAATGCTGTGCAACGTTGCATCATAGTTAAAGGGATACTTCATCCAAAAATAAGCCTTTTGTTATTATTTGGATTAATTCCAAGCTACTTTTAGGTTCTTATTTAGAACTTAATAGTTTTGGACCCCATTGACTTCCATTGCATTGATGAAAACCACTGAAAATATCTCATTTTTAATGTTTTAGTAAAAACCAAGACATAGAAGTTTGGAACTTTATGATGATTTTATTTAATTATTATTATTATTATTATTATTATCAATATTACAAATATTTGTTTTATATAGATTATTATAATTCTGATATAATTAAATATATAGAATTATAGAATACATATATAGAAATATATTGAATAATAAATATAATTATTATAATTACTATTATGTAGAAAATAATTAACTAATGTAAAGGTTAATTATAACTGTTATTATTAAAATGAAATAGATATAATACAAATTATAATTATTACAATTAATTATTATATAATTATTATAATTATGTAATATAATATAATTAAATATACTTATATCATTATTATTATGTAGAAAAAAAAAACTATTGTAAGATTATTTGTAACTGTGTACAGTCAAAAGCATATTTAAAATATATTATTATTATTATTATTAATAATGAATAATTATTATTTTGAATTTTATTATATCAATAACATTTATTAATTAACTGAAAGGTTAGTTTGAACTGTGTGCGCACAAAAATAATGCAAATAATATGACTATTCAAATCTAAAAAATCTATTAAATCTATTCGATTAATTTAAGTTTGTACAACAAGACTTGGACCTCATTGACTTCCACTGTATTGACCAACACAGCCGAAACAGTCTGTGAAGATTCAGTGTATGTACCACACTGACCTCATCAGATCCGTCCGAACAGTCGTTTTGTCCATCACAGCGTTGGCTAGCCGTCACGCAGCCCCCTCCAACACACACATACTCGTTCTGACCACATGACGTAGGCCGAGCTGCATAGAAACACAAAATACAGACTCATATTCAAACCACAAAAAATCTCCCATCAAAGAATCCTCTCAAATCCATGCTATCTATAAGAAGACATGTCAATCTACATGTCCTGGGACAATACGTTCCTTGAAAGCTTCTGTATCGCACACGTGACGGCATAGTCTGAAATGAACTGAGCTGCAGATTCGGTCAGTAAGAGGTTGTGAGAGATTTCTGGCTGCACTTTTATGAAGTGTTTTCAGCAGCATTAATATTAATCGGAGGGTAAAATTCCCCTGACTTGCCTTGAGTCGTAGGGAAAGAGCGAAAAAAGGGGAGGGAGTGTGAGAGCTTTCTGAATGCATCTCCAGTGGTCCTTACGATCAGAATAATTCACTGTGCGGGTGCAGGCGTGGATGTACTCAGGTACCCTGTGCATAGCACACAGCGCTGAAATATTCAAGACAAGGGCCAAGAAAGAGTGGAGGGAGACCTCAACTTTAAAAAAAGAAGAAGAGAGAAACACTTCAAGTCTCTTGGGGTTAAAATAACAGATGAAGTTGAGGTTTTGAAAATGCATAATTCTGAGTTCTTGAGTATTCTTGACTTCTTTAGCTTTAGATGGAATATTTATAATAAATTAATGAATTAAAAAAGGAATATATACACACACAGTGGTGGGGTAACATTACAAGTAACGCGAGTTACGTAATCAGATTACTTTTTAAAGGAACGAGTAAAGTATCGCATTTTGTTTTGCACAGCAAAATATTTGAGTTACTTTTTCAAATAAATAACGCAAGTTACTTTTTCCCTCATTTATTGACCTCTGCTGTAGAGGTGTGAATTTGCATTTCCTTTAGCCTGAGGGTTATTCATTTTACTTTTGGTGTCAAAGGGCTTTTAAATTTGCCAAAAATAGAACTTTTTTTGTTATTAAAAAACAAACAAGCAAGCTCAGCCCAGGTGAGAAAATAAAGCAAAAGTAACGTAACTCAACACTATATATATATATATATATTAGGGGTGTAACGATACACAAAACTGACGGTTCGGTTCTTCCCACGGTTTTGACGTCTCGGTTCGGTGGGATAGGGTTTAGAAAGCTAAAATTGCTTTTTTTTTTTTTTTTATTGTCTTTGTCTTTAAATTAATTAAATTACAATTAAACGTTTCGGATTAAAACGCGAGGATTAAAAAAAAAAAAAAGATCTGCTAATGCTGTAAACTAAGAGCCCACACATTGCTATAACATTAAGGTTAACAACAGAGACTTTTAGCCTAAATTCAGATGCTTTATTTTTTAACACCCAACACATTGTATGAAAACATGTAAACTGAACATAAGGTAGTTTTTGCATTAACTTGTATTTTTACTCTAATTCGTTATTGAAATATAATAATTTACACAGTTGCTGTCATTTGAAAGATATTTTAAACATACATTAAATAATCAAGATATCATTAACAGGTTAAGTAAAATATAGCCTAATATAGTGCATTTATTTAGTGCAAGAGTTCATTTGGATGACTTGCCTGCTGAGGTAAATATAATGCTATGTGAAAAACTAAGCTGTTTTATTGACGTCTTTCCGCTGCTGAAACACTGATTGAGATTACATGAGTTGTGATGCATTTCAGTATACTGTATCTTTCAACCTACCTTCAGGTGTCCATTCATGTTTATTTTGTAACTGAGGAAGAGATGATCGCGTTTACTCGCGCTCCGCGCTGCCGCTTGAAATGAGTAGCCTAGCTAGTACAGCGATCTGTCACGCCACAGCAAAGAGCGCCAAAACGGCATTTTTTTGTTTGAATTTCGTGATCAAATAGACAGAATTTGAAAGATTACACCTTGCTTATTATCGAAAGTAACACAACATGGGGCTTGCTATTATATGGTGTTAATGGTGGTTAGGCTACAAAACTGACTTCGTTGTGTACATATAAGACATGAGAGGTCCAGTTAACCAGGGCTGGGCGGGGTAGCAGGGGGCGGGGCTGGGCGTGTTCGGTACGCCATGAGAGAATCGCGATTCGTATCGTGGGTTCTGTATCGCGTTTTTTCGGTTCAGTTTGAATATCGTTACACCCCTAATATATATATATTAGGGGTGTAACGATACGATATATATCACGATACTGAACTCACGATACAATATTATTGCGATACTCCAAGACATATGATAAAAGGTTAACAAAAAATTAACTGTTCCTAAATTTGATGTTACATTGGGGTTTAAACGAATAGGCTTGGACTGGTCGCTGGAAACCCAAAGCACAGGACAACAGAGACACCAGGATAAAAATATTCATGATTCTGAAGCTGAAAATAATGAATTATTTTAGACTAATATTCTTGCACTCTTTTACTGACTAGATATATTTAAAATAATGTATAGGCCACTTTTTACTGGTAAGAGAATACATTTGGTATTATCAGGACCCACAAATATTCCCCCATTGCATTATTATACATTATTTATAGTAGTTTAATGTAGTACTGACAGTAAAACTTTGAAAACGTGATTTTTTTTGGGTGAACTATCTACAATACATATTGTCACTATCCACGATACGTATTGTTGCATTTTTGTATTGCGATATATTGTAACACGATATATTGTTACACCCCTAATATATATATATATATATATATATATATATATATATATATATATATATATATATATATATGTATGTATATACAGTAGTCAACATTTGAAGTGGATCAAAACCTTTCATCAAAGTTATACATGATTTTTGAACAATACCCGTTATTGTCTTAGGACAACTTTGATGAACTTTTTTTTGATCCACTTCAAATTTTGACTACTGTATATATAGCTCAACATGTCTGGAGGCTGTGTTTCTGTCTTAAATAGATCTCATTTTGACTTGAAAGCTCTGGGGAGGAGCGTAGCTGGCTATTGATACCATGGAGGATGTGAATATTAAAAATTCATCTCGAGTAAGTGGATTTGCCATCTGTTCCTCAAGAAGACATGAAAAGGGAGATGAGAGGAAGATATTTTGCCTTTTATTTTTGCAGTGAAAGCGGTACAGGTTCTGTAGATGTTCTGGTTGCAATAAAAAAAAAAAAAAAAAAACATCCATACTTCTTTATAGCAACCTCTTATAAAATATAAACTGGCCCAGAGTATTAGCAGGTGTACGGTACTTACACTAAGTGTTCTTAAGTAGCAGTTTTAGACTCAAAGGAATGAAGATGAGGGAGGAACAAGCCGTTCCCTGGGACGAAAATCCTAGCGTGACATTTAAATGTGGTTCGCTAACAGCGGATGACAAATGTGGGGTCATTTTGCTGTTAGTTTTAAGCGGTAGAGGCTTAGCGGTTATAAATGAAGGCAGCGTCACAGGGTTTTGAAGTCGTGCAGAGATTTCCCGTCTCTATTGTGTAGTTGGAGGCCTGTGATTCCCTTTGGATAAAAGATGTCCTCTCGGTGACATGTGATTATAGGAGCTGTCTGGGACCAGCTTTGATGGGTTCTGGATCCGTTTGCATTATTTAAAGAGTGTGTGAAAGCAGCTAACCTGTCATGGCGGTGTTGGCAGGGCTACAGTTGGCCTCGTCCTCCCCGGTTTTGCAGTCTTCCTGTCCATCACAGAGCCATTTGACTGAGATACAAAGATGATTCAGGCACTGGAACTGATCCTCTGAGCAGTGGCTCTCACAGCCTCTCTGAAAACACATGTGCAGGATGTCAGCACTTTGACAGGAATGAGATTAACCGTGTGTGTTAATGGTGTGATGGACGAATGTGGTTCTTGAAACCTCGTCAGAGTTATCGGTGCAGTCGAAGTCGCCGTCACATCGGAAGCGTGAGGAGATGCACTCTCCGTTGGCGCAGATGAAATTTTTCGAGTTACATGTTACTGGCTCTAAAAAGCGAAAGAGAGAAAGATATAATTGGATTTAGAATTTGGACTTCTTTCACTATTGGAAACCACGAGTGTGGGCTGTGCAAGCTGAATAAGCATTTGGCAGCAGTAAAACAAACAAACAAATGGCTAACATTTTTTTCAGTAATGAACAGAAAGACACATACAGACTTCCTTTGGTGAGATTTGGCAGGAAGCCGAAGAAATGCCAGAGAGAATGTGAAAATGAGAAAGAGTTAGAGAAAGTTAAAGCAAATTAAAAACAAGACAGACCGAATTGGCAAACAAAACAGACAGAAAAGCTGATGTTGGAAGAAAAAGGAGGGGAAAAAAGACAAAGAAGTGAATAAATGCAAACAAATAAAAGGAAGACAGACATATAAAAGGAATAAAAAAACAGAAATAAAGACAAAAGAATAAGTATAAAATGACTAAAGAAAAACAGAAAGACAGAACAAATAAATGAGCAAAATAAGCGAACAAATAAATGACAAAAACAAAAAAAAGGAAACAAAGAAAATGAACAAAAAAGAAACAAAAAAATGTATGAAATATTAAAGATCAAACGACAGAATAAGAAAATATATTACGGATGAAAACAACAATTTGGAAAGAAAGGCCAGGTACAAGAAAGACAGACATATAAAATGAGTGAACGACAGAAATAAAGAAAGAAAGAATGAGTAACGACACAGAACAAACATGAAAATAAATGAAACTGAAAGAGGGAAAATGAAAGTGAATGAGAAAAAAAGAAAGAATAAACAAACAAAAGATCTAAGTAATAAAGAAAAAAACAAATAAAAAACTAAAGATACACAGAACAAACAAACAAATGAAAAATTAAAGATACAAAAAAGAAACAAGCAAGTGAAAGAACAAAAAACAGACAGAATGAACAAACGAAAGATTCATAGAAGAAAGATAGTCAGACTGAACAAATGAAAGATACAAAATGAAAAACAAACAAATTAAATAAGTAAAGAAAGACAGAATGAACAAATGAAAGATACAAAAAAGGAAGAAACAAATAAACAAATGAAAGAACAAAAAAACTGACAGAATGAACAACCAAAATATACACAGAAGAAGGAAAGAAAGAAAGAAGGAAAGCAAGAAAGCAAGAAAGAAAGCAAGAAAGAAAGCAAGAAAGCAAGAAAGAAAGCAAGAAAGAAAGAAAGAAAGGATAGGGGGAGCACAAATCTCCTGGATCACAGTAAGTGAGTGGTGCTGTGTCACTCCTCTAACTCTATTATCAGTGTCTCTGCATCCGGCTCCAGCACTCCACAGATTATCTGTCCTGACATCACCACTCCACGACCCAATCAGAGCCTTTATATCCTCCCACTGATGCTCCTGTGCGAGGCTCCCAAGGTGAATCCAACGGAGGAAAAGAAACACAGCCTCTGTCTGTTTTCACTCCCATTCAGCAAGTGAGCAAATACACCAGGCTGAACACACACACACTTACACTTCAGAGCGGAAATTCATCTCTAGATTAGTAGATGACAATATTTGAGTCCTATTTTCTCATCCATGCAAAAATAGACCTTGTTGTGCATAAATAGACCTTGTTGTGCATAAATAGACACTTTAAGGTAGATAAAAACGTAAGCTTGAGTCTAACAGTAGCCAGTGTTCATTAAGATTGTTAAAAACGTCCTCTAGGGAAACGCTGCGTGCTGATGTGCATGAATACATAACATGTTTGTATTAGCATCTGTTGTGATGTATCAGTGAGAGATCTGAGAGCTTGCTTTTAATTGAAAGAGATGGAGAGACTGATAGTGAAAGGATGAGAGAGGGGAAAAAGAAAGTAGTGAGACTGAGAAGAGCACGAACTGAATGTGAAATTTAATTGCACACAAACCCACAGCTCATAAAATCTACACGTCTGATGTGACAGCTGGGAAACCTTCAAGACATTGTTGATATTTAGTAAATAATGCTGAGACAACAGTTGCTTTAAATCTGACACTGGTTTGTTACGAGTACTTTGTGTACCCTCTAAAGTTTTGAACAAACACCAACTAGTAGGTCTAAGCACAACTTCAAAGGGAAGGAAGGATAAAGGAAGGGAAGTGGAAAATGACAAAAGAAGGGAAGTGGAAAAGAAGGACAAAATAGGATATAAAGGGGAGGAAGGAGGAGGAAGACGAGGAAAGAGAAAGAAAGGAAAAGTTAATGGTAAAAATAAAATGCAAAGTAAAGGTAAAGGAAGTAAAGGAAAAACAGAGAGGAAAGGGATGGAACAAGGAAGACAATTAAACCAAACAAAACAAAAGGAAAAACAGGGGAAAGGAAGAGAGGAAGAATAACAAGCAAAGAAACAGGCATGAAAAGACAGACATAACTGGCAAACAAACAACAGACAGAAAAGAAAAACAGACAGAAAAAATTAATTAGAAAGAAAGACCAAATACTAGATATACAGACAAACTGTAAAATAAAATGAGTGACAAATGAGATTAAGATATTAAAACACAGATGACACACAAACAAACAAAGAACAAATAAGTGATTAAATAAACAAACAAAAGAAAGCTAGACCAACAGAATGAATAAAATACAGAAATAAAAGGAAGAACAAGTATGAATTTCCTACGAATTAAAAAAAAAACATACAGAACCATCAAATAAGCAAACAAATGAATGAAAGAAAAAAACAAATGAACAAAGAATGAGGCAAACAAATTAAAGACACAGACAGACAGGCAAAATTAATGAATGGAAAAACAAAAAAGGAGGATACAAATGAACAACTTAAACAACGAAAGATAGACAGAAAAAATGAAATACAGATAAAGAAAGAAAAACAGGAAGAACAGGAAAAAGCAAGGAAATGAGAAAGTAAAGGAAGTAACAGAAAAAGAAAAACAGATGGGAAACAGAAGGGGAAGAGAATGATTTGACGGAAAAGGAAGGAGAACGAGAATAGAGATTGGAAAAGAAAAGAGGAGGAGAATGGAAGAAAATGTCAAATAAAAGAAAAACTAAAAAGAAAGGAAACGTAAAGTAAAATGCAGTAAAGGAATAACAGATTGGAAAAGGAAGGGGAAAAGGATGAACACTAGGAAGAGGAAGGGGAATGGGAAGGGAAAGGGAAAATGGAATAAAATGAAAAGTACAAAAAAAGGAAAAGGAAGTAAAGGTAAAACAGAGGGGAAAGAAAAGAGCAGCACAGGGAAGAAAGGGAAAAGGAAAGGGAAGCAGTATCGTCAAGAACGAGTGTGACTTACATCATCAAGTTTTGAAGAAATGATGGCAGAGTCTCTGTAATCTAGTAAATGAATGGCCAGAGCTCACGCCACAACACACAGAAAACAGAAAACACAGCGACATCGCTGTTTATCACGGGAGCCGATGCCAGGAGCAACAGGACCGCAACCATTAAAATCAAATTGCAGATCAGGGTGAGAGATCGATCCTGCCATTCATTGGGACATTTCCTCCGCTAACTGTCAATCAACGTCACAGAGCTGACAAAAACATACAGCTGCACTCCAGTGAACGCTAGTTAGCAACATACATAGAGGAAGAGAAAAATACCTGTCTGCATTTCAGGAAAATTGAGATAATCACTACCTCGACCGACACACAAACTTCCACAGCAATCAACAGACGATCTCATTCTCACGCTGTTTCTCTCACACTCGTGTCTGAAAGCATGAGGCAAGAGGCTCGAGACGCAGTGTGATGAGATCCACTGGGCTTCAGGAGCTCTTTGACTGGTGGAGAACTTGTTCTGCGTCTACATAATGACCCAGACATCCGGGAATAAACATGGAGATTTCAGAAGCGCAACGATGAAGCACATTTGAGACTCGTGTACTAAATAAAAAGATGGCTCACACACTGCCACACACAAACGCATCACCCTAGCTTATAAGTCTCTCTCTGAAGAGCCAACATCTATGTGCCACACACTGCGGAGCGTGATATGAATCCAATTTTGTTGTTTTCAGAAATCCTGCTGTGTAGTTCAGTACGTCTTGTTGCCAAGTGTGATAAGAGGACTATGTGAAAGCTGCATGTATTTAAATGTCAGAGCGCTCAGATGTCAAAGACGACAAGCAGATCGCGCCATTAAACTGAACTATAGTAAACATCACAGCACAATGAAATAGGGCTGCACGATTAATCGCACGATATTGCTATGCGCATCTAATCAGTAAAGCCGGTTCCTTGATTAGTAGTAAATCACCATCACCTGCTTTCAGATGGAGCGGCATTTACTACAAAGAGCCGTAGTTAACTGACAAGCTGAGCCAAATCGCGTTAAAATCGAGGACATATCGCCAACGATATTTAATGCGATATGGCTCAGCTTGTCAGTGAACTACGGCTCTTTGTACACAGCAAAAACTCAGTGTTAAATTAACACACCTGGGAGTGTATATGAGTCCACACTCAAGAGTGTTAAAGTTAATGAGATATTTAAGTGATTAATTGACTGATGATTGAGCATTATTGAAGACACCTAAAGCAGAATCACTGAAGGAGAAATACGGAATTTCACCATTATGGAGATGAGTGTTTGCTTTAGTTGGGCTCTTGACCCTTTTATTATTAACTTTAGATTTAATTCGGCTGTTGTATCCGAGTTATAACTGCCAGCTGAACAAAGAAAAAAAATGATCTAATGGTGTTGGTTATATTATGACATTCATAATTTGAACTAAATGTTTGTGATTTATGATGTTGGTTACAGCATAACAGATTCTGCATAAATATCCAGAATTTGAGATATAATATAAAGGATTTCTTAAAAGTTGTAAAAAAAAAAAAAAAATCTTTCTTTTAGGCACACACAGATATCAAGATTCAGTCAATGCATCTCAACAATGGTGACGAGCAGAATATTCAATTAGGAAAAGTAAATTACATAGACAATTCAGATCATAATTTATTCGTACCGCAATGCATGATGGGAGCCATTAATGAGTTGTGATTGGTGGCAACATGCTTTATTGGCCCTGTCCCAAATGGCACACTCCGGACTTGTGGACTTCCTCAGAGTCCACACTTCGGTGACGTCATGTAGTGCAGACCTATAGGGCCCTTAGCGCGAGTCCGCGAGGGCGCATTGAGAGGTATTTTTGGGACAGACTCGATCGTCACGCCGGAAACAGGAAGAAGGTCTCAGCTCAGACGTTGAAGCTGAATAAACTTAAAGGTCATCTCATCAGTCCCTTTATTAGAAAAATATCACAAATATCATTAAAAAAATTACAGTCTTTAGCATCGAGAACAGGATTTATTTTATTTTCCCAAAACTTATGTCCATGTGAACTACACAGCCTGCTTTTACAGTTCTATAATTGTATATGCCACCTGGGCATTAGAATAGATGTCATGGTTATGTAAATGATCAATACAGTTGTACATAATAATACATAATGTTCAATTTTAACACAAAATTAAAATGTAAATGAGTTTAAGAAAAATGTATAGTTTAAATATTTATACTACGTTTATATGACTCAGTAAAGCCATGACATTCGGTTCTATTTATGTAATGAATCATAATGCGATCGTATTATTTAACACGCTATTATTATGTTTGAGATATCAACCACTGGTAGATAATGTTTGTATAAACTGTAAGTAACAACTGGTAAAATGTACGCCTATATCATAAAGCCATGTTAACAGTCCGTGAGCGAAATCTCCTCCCATCCATTTTCTGATTGGCATTTTGCAAGGATTCCTGGGTAGTTAAAGTGCGTGGAGCCTGCATCTATGCGGGCTTCGCGGAAGACCGCTTCAAGGGTACAAAGGGGGCGCTGCTGAGCACATTTCAGAGCGTTAAAATGCTAAATGGGACGGCCTACGGACTCGTAGACTCGGCGAGCACGCGCAATTTAAGTCCACGAGACCGAAAGTCCGCATGAAGTGCGCCATTTGGGACAGGGCCATTATTGTCACCATTGTTGAGATTCACAGGCTGATTATTGATGTCTGTGTTTCTAAATAAATGCATTTGAAAGTGATTTGATCAGAACAATTTTTATTAAATGTTTTGGATTATAATAAAAATACAATTAAAATATGCTATAGAACCACTAAACTGTTGCTATCAAGTTAAACCAGATCATCTGAATGAGTTTCATTTTTCAGATTACAGCATGATTATGTCAAAACATAACCAACACGATCAGATCACACTTGTCTTTGTTCATTTGACTGTAATAAAATCAATAACAGCAGACAAACAAAATTTAAACTTAAAGTATAAGGATCAAGAGCCAAACTAAAGCAAACACTTATCACCATAACGGTGGCTTACAATTTTAGATTTTCTCCTTCAGTGATTCTGCTTGTTATCATCAGGTGTCTTCAATAATGCTCAATGATCACTAAATTAATCACTTAATTATCTCATTAACTTTAACACTCTTGAGTGTTAATTTAACACTCATATCTGCATCATATCGTCCATCTGAAAGCAGGTGAAGGTGATTTACTACTAATCAAGGAACCGGCTTTACTGATGAGATGCGCATAACAATATCGTGCGATTAACCGTGCAGCCCTACAATGAAACTAAACTAAATAACAAAACCGCACAATGAAACTAAACTAAACAAATGGGCAGAGTGAAACAACTAGCCTAGATTACAAAAAACAGCACAATTAAACTAAATCTAAACAATACAGCACAATGAAGTAAACAAAACGAAACTAAACTAAACATCTAATCAACACACAATCAGACAGAACAACGAAGCAAATCTAGACTACACAGAGCAATGAAACAAAATAACAACACAATTTAGCCTAACTAAATTAAGCGAAAAAAAAATCAAAACACCAACTAAAATAACAACATAGCATAATGCAATTAACTAAACAGCACAAATAAACTTAACACTGCATAACAAAACAGTGAAACTAAACACAGCACAACAAAACGAAACTAAACAAAACAGTGAAACTAAACACAGCACAATGAAACTAAACAAAACAGTGAAACTAAACAGCACAACGAAACTAAACAAAACAGTGAAACTAAACACAGCACAACGAAACTAAACAAAACAGTGAAACTAAACAACAGCACAACGAAACTAAACAAAACAGTGAAACTAAACACAGCACAACGAAACTAAACAAAACAACAGCACACCAAACTTAAACTAAACAACGAAGCGGTGAAACTAAACACAACAAAACTAAACTAAACAACAAAACAAACTATACAACAGCACAACAAATCTAAACTAAACAAAACCGTGAAATTAAACACAGCACAAAGAACTAAACTAAACAACGAAACTGTGAAACTAAACACAGCACAACAAAACTAAACTAAACAACAAAACAGTGAAACTAAACAACAGCACAACAAAACTAAACTAAACAAAACAGCTAAACTAAACAATAGCACAACAAAACTAAACAAAACAAAGAAACTAAACAGCACAACTAAACTAAACAAAAAAGTGAAACTAAACAACAGCACAACAAAACTGAACAAAAAAAAACTGTGAAACTAAACAACAGCACAATGAAACAGTGAAAATAAACAACACAGCACAAAACAGTGAAACTAAACAACAGCACAACTAAACGAAACTAAACACTAAACAAAGAAACTAAACTATAAAACAAAACAACCAAACTAAAGACAACAATTCAACAAAACAATGAAACTAAACTAAACAATACACAACACAGCAGAATTACACTTAGCAAAACACAACAGCAAAACAAAATACAAACAATATAAAACACAACACATTTGGATTTTCATTCAACAATTTGTATCAACTCCACCAAACTTGTGTTGCCTTCTTTAGTTTTACTCATGTTTTTGAAGTTATAGACAGCCTCATCTGCAGAGGAAGTGTTTGTTAAACTTTGTAAAAGTGAAAAGAGAAGCACGTACTGCAGTTCTCCTCGTCTGAGTTGTCGCTGCAGTCGCTCTGGCCGTCGCACCTCCAGTGGTCCGGTATACAGTTGTTGTCCTTGCAGCGAAATTCATGCGGCCCACACGTCTTCTCATCTGCATACACAAACAAACAAAGCATCCATTTGAATTTACTCCTTAATATTACTGTGTAAAATAAAAAGGGATCTGAACTAGCTTAGATAAACTAAACTATAACATGTTTTACTTACAAAAATATATGTATTTTTCCCCTCAATATTCAGACTGTAAAACACTTAAATTGAATTAATTTCATTTAAATGTAATTAAATGTAAATTGTTTTACAAAAAATGAGGATATTTGTGATGGTTTTCATTTCATCACATAGATTGGTATATTAATATTTTATTAGTAAATGTTTACTAACGCTTAATGTTTTTCCGGCAATCTGCCAGTTTTTTACCGTAAATTTAACTTTTTTTTTTCTCCCAGGATCTTACAAGGCTGAATCAAAAGCACAATGGTGTAAATCACATCTTCCTTTTTCTAAAATAATCAACATGCTAATCCGAGCTCGTTTGAGGACAGGAAATCAGGAATGCAATTTCCCCTCATCTGAATGTCGGCGACGACTAATCCAACTATCTTGAGAGAAGATGAGAACATAATGCATGATTAATTGACAATCACAATGCTGTGTTTGAGTGCTAATTCCCCGACTTAAAATGACATTAAGAGAATTTTAATTTGACAAGAACACTGCTGGAATATTAAGATTTGTCCCCAATACAGCTTTAGGGCTCACATCACCTTCAGGTTGGAAAAGAGAGAGAGATTTGCTCATTATAACTAAATAGAGAATGATTATACCAATATATGTTTTTAAACTCAATTTTATATGTTTGAAAGAAGAAGAAGAATCTTCGAATTAACTACAAATGTGGAAAAAATAGCAACATATTTACATGATTTTACTAGCTTGTTTATTTCAAGTTCGAACAACTTTCAGAAAATGCAGTTGTTCTGTTACAATATATTCGTGTATATATATATATATATATATATATATATATATATATATATATATATATATATTTTTTTTTTTAACACAAACAAACAGTAGGTGTATTGAATGAATTCACTGTTTTGACGCATTTGTGTTAGTCTGTATGCTTTGAGTGTGCTACGGCTAATTAGCTTGTGCCAACGTGAGGCAGATCATGGTGAATAATTCAATATAAATAAATAGGATCATGCTGTGATGTGAGAGGCCACATCCAACAAATTTAGAGCGGTGTTCAATACGTCAGAGCGAGGCAGCATGCTGAATGTTTCATGAGAGCTCAATCCAATGCTCCATTCTTCTGAAACAACGTTAATGTGGATCTTTAATTGTGACACAGGAAAACACATCGAATGAGAGCATGCAGTAATGTGCTGAAAAAAAAAAAAAAAAAAACTCTTCTGATTACAAACCAACTACAATACACTAACGCAAAACACCTCAGTATCAACAATAAAAAAAACATGTTTTTGATTTAGGACAGTCATAACCCTCTTAATACTACCTGTTTATACAAACGGAAAAACGAACTAAATTAATCTTCAAAGTATTTATGCATGTATTTTGTAATATGCATTTTTCAATGACTAATGCTAATAGCAGTAATTAGAGAGAAGTCGATTAAAAAAATACTGATATTATATTTTGTTTATATTGTAGTATAGGCTAAAATTTTTTAGAACAATAATATATATAATATTTTTGTATTACTACTACTAATAATAATACATATAAATAAAAAAAATCATTAACATGTAAATAATTAATCATAATATTTTGAGGAATTTTAAAATAGTAATACTAAAACTAATAATAATTATAATTATTAATATTATATAGGTAATATATAATAATAATTAAATGTTTGAATAATTAGTTGGAATATTTTAATAATTATTTTAAATTATTAAAAAATATTATTAGTATAGGCTAAAACTAGTATAGGCTAAAACAAATATTTTATTGAAATTTTAAATTAAATTGAGTAATTATTAGCACAATACAAGTAATATTTGTATTACTATTATTACTACTAATAATAAATAAACATTTCTACATTTCTTAATATGTGAATAATTAGTAATAGTACTTAAAATAATAATAATAATAATTGTATTAAATATTTTTAAATGACTGATGCTAATACCATTTTGTATCATTACATTTTAGTATAGGCTAAAACCTAAAAGATTAATACAATTTATATTAGATTCAAAATCCAAAATTTTACTCAAAATTACTTAAATATAAAAATATAATACAATTTATTAATTAATATTTAACAATATCATATTTACATAATTTGTATGATTGCTTTATTAATTATTTAAACATAAAAAATAAATTTCAATAGTTCAATTAATTATTTTAATTACTATGCGAAAAAATAAATAAATAAAAACTGCCTCAAGAGCCCTGCATTCTAATCGAGTCCCATTGCCCTTAGTCAGTTTTGAAAAACCATTTCCAATGTCCATTAAAAGTCCTGGTCCCCTTTTCATCTCAGTCAACCTATCAATACGCCCTATTGATGTCTTCTTTGAATCTTATGCATTCACCCGTGAATGCTTTTCATCTTAATATCTTGTTAGGAAATGACTTGTTTTCAATGAGATGTAAACAAGTTATTGATTATTTAGAAGATGAAGCTCCACTCAGCTTATGGACATTCAGCACTTAGAAATATCCTCATGTTTAAAGATCAATACATTATTATGCTGTGGGGGTTAAATAAAATATATATAAAAAAAAAAAAAAATATTGTAATATTAAAGTATAAAGTAGTACAAAATAATGATTAAAATAATTAATTAATATAAAACTTTATGATAGGAAAAATATAAATAAAAAACTAGTTAAAATACTGTAATATTATATATATATATATATATATATATATATATATATATATATATATATATATATATATATATATATATATATTAGTGCTGGGCAACGATTAAAATTTTTAATCGCGATTAATCGCATGGTTTTCCTGCGATTAATCGCGATTAATCGCATTGTTATGCGCAAAATTGAATAATGACTTCTAAAGTAGTGTATTGCGCACTTTTGATTTAAATGTACTGCTATATACACAAAAGTGCAATAACTTTAAACAAATAAGGTGCTTTTATACCAGCAGTATTCCCTTTACACAGTAATCTCAAATCTCAACTTAAACATTAATGTAATCAAATCAAATATTTAAACAAAGCTATTTGCCACTGCCAGGGCATTACCTTTTATCTAGTTTGTTAAAACGAGTCCAGTTTTCTTGTTTTTTTTCTGAACAGGTATCAACAGGTATCTTTTATCAGGGAGCAGCAGAAACAGTCTATGTAGTAGTCAGAGGTCATGATCACTACTATATAAGTCGACCAACGTTACTTATAGTAGCTTAGGTTTGGTCATGCCATGGTTTCCCACGTAAGATTACATTAAACAGAGTAAAAAAACAATTTATACTTTATACTCACGCCGTGGCTGTGTAGCGCGCGTACACTTCGGCGTACCCTGACGTGCACCTCTCCAAAAATGTAACGTCAATTCTACGCGTACCGCAAGCGCTGTGATTGCTAGAACCGCACCCCGGGTTTCACATGCTCCCTCTGCATGTGTAATTGCGCGTCAACGCGGACAACGAAGCAGAGATATAAATGAAAACCAACGCGTAGTCTATAGCGTATAGTCTTCGCCGTAAGTCCGACGCAGAAGTATAAATCAGCCAAGAGTGAGATGAAGTGGTCGAGCACAAGGTGCAGCGACAAGCGGGTGCGTTCCTGTGAAACCTTTGCGGTCATGCTCGCCTCAAGCACGCGCCCGCGCCCGCTCGTTGCCGAAGTTGAATTGTCTATAACTTTTTATAAAGGACGCGCAGCACAAATCATTAGAAGAGAGACTGATCCTCGGCTCGCTGTTAGTGAGGTTCCAGAATCTAAATAGTTATTATCTATAGGTTTTATAGGTACTATCCATAGAGCGCCTGTCATTCACTCGCGGAGCGCAACCCTTTAACTGTTCACCAGAGAGAACCTGCCTCTCTCCACTGCTTGTTTGGGTGGGTTATTTGCTGGCTGACCAACATCCCACCCCTCCTGTGATCATGGTTTGACTGTAGGCCTATGTGTATTCAGAGCCAGTGAGCAACGGACTTTCAAAATAATAATAAAAAAAAAACTGTGTTAACGTGCGATAAAAAAATTGTCGGCATTAATTAATAAATGCATTAACGCGATAATAACGCGTTAACTTGCCCAGCCCTAATATATATATAATAATATATATATATATTGTAATATAAATATTATATATATTTAACCAATTTTGCAGAGCATTTTGCCTCATTGTACCCTACCCGGCAACTTTATGTATAATATATAATTTAAATGTATATTTTGGTGACTAAGAAAGCTTTGATATGCTTTAAATGGTAAACGGACTGCATTTATATAGCGCTTTAACAGACCCATGGTCACCAAAGCGCTTTACATATTGCCTCACATTCACCCATTCACTCACTCATTCATACACCGACGGCGGTGTCAGCCATGCAAGGCGCCATCCAGCTCGTCGGGAGCAGCTGGGGTTAGGTGTCTTGCTCATGGACACCTCGACACTTGGTCAGGTGGAACCGGGGATCGAACCACCAACCATTCGGTTTGTAGACAACCTACATGAACCACTGAGCCACTGCCGCCCAAAAGGCCCAAAAGAAGAATTCTGCAGTGGAAAACTTTCTTAAAAAGTCCCAAATGGCAAAATTACAAACTTCAGTTAACATTCTTCTTGCGGTACACTAAACGTTCCCTGTAATGAAAGCCAGAGTGTTCCCTTGGAGAGGTAAATGGTAAGATTCAGTGCTGGACAGAAAATGGACAGCACTTATGCAAATTATTTCGGATTAATATAAAGTTAAAACGAGTTACAAGACAATTTGTCACGGCAAGATGCCACATGCTGTACTTGCCATTACAAACCTGAATTGAGAGACGTTACTAGCAATAACATGAAGACAAAATAAATTGCCACAAAATAATGAAAATACATATAAAAAGCAATTACATTTGAAATAAGATAGTTATAATATTTTATTGTATTGTTTTTAATATAGTTTAATTTCTTTCTTTTTTTTTTCAAATTATTCATAGTAATTAATTACAAACTAAAAAAATTATTTATGTGTGGTATGCATTTTTATACTTATTGAAGTATCACATCATTGGTTTAGCACCATGCATCAATTTAAAGTTGATACTTCTCAAGGAGCAGAAAAATACACTTTGTCTACAAGCCAAAGCTTGAATCCAGTTCTCATTACAGAGGAACACACTGCTCTTTAAAAACTGAGGAAAAACAAAGAATCTGCATAATTATAGTACACTAAATGTTCCATTCTGGGCCCGATGGAGAAGTTTAATCGGTTAGCTGCTCATAAAGCAAACACAATGCAACCTGACAACCCTCGCCCTGAGAACACGTTAGCGCTTGGTTGGACAGTTTTCGGCAAAACGTCTCTTAGCGCACTAGCTTATCCACAAAACCTCAAGATTAGAGTACTCGGTTATGAAAGCGATCTTTATTCATCTGAGTCCGCCCTCTGGGTAAACAGTCGGTGCAAAATTAAAGCAAATGGAATGTTTTAGGAGTTTTGACTCGCAGAAAATTGCACTGCATTTTAACGAGGATATTTCTGGACGTGATGATGAGCGTGAGGTGACGCGCGACGGACTCACCGCAGCTGGCCTCATCCGAGCCGTCGGCGCAGTCGGGGTCCTCGTCGCACACCCACAGCTTGGAGATGCAGTGCATTGTGGTCTTGCATTGAAACTGGGACGGCGAGCAAGTGTTCTCGGCTGGAGAAATAAGGACATCATGTGATCAAAACTCTGAGAAGATAAACCACAGAATAATCTCAAGTGTTTTATTCATATTCGAAAGTTGCTGAGCCTTTATTCTACTCGACACTTTTTGAAACACCAGGAGGGAGTAGAAGCATAAAGAATCAGTAACAGACTGCAGAATACGGTCCTTTAGTCTCCCCACAACACCTCAGAAATAAACTCATGGATTGTGCGTAATAGCAGGAACATTACTCGCAGCAGGCGATTTGAAGTCCGACAGTGATTGTCTAGCAATTGATTGTATATAAGGAGGTGCATTTGCACACAAGTGCTGCTTTGATGGCTGTAGCGGTGGAGCTTTAAATGAGAGGAATTAAGGATTTCTTAGAGAGGGTTTTTGGTGCTGACTGTTAATATGGTAAAACACAACACTCTCTGCATTTTTAAACACTCGCTCCTTTTATAAGTTAGTGGTACTGGTAACTTTATAGTGTTGTTTTCTTTTAATTATAGTGATATATCGCTATATGAACATGGCCATTAAATAATGGTTTGACTAAATTTGAGGTTAAATTATGGCTCAAATATAAAACATATCCCTGGAGAGTTTTTGTAAGGTTTGGATTCATTTCTGAACATTTGAAACATTGCAAAGCATGATTAATTCATGATAAAACAAGTCAAACCAGATTATGCACAGGTGGTCTATCTAACCACAGTTTCTTTCCCCTCACATCTCTATTTTCAGAGCGCTAAGCTAAGCCTAGACCCGGCATTCCCGGCGGTACGAGCGGCAATCCTGACCCACAGCGCTCTCTCTCCTTGGAGGGGGGAGGTCTAAAGCCGGCCTCTAATGCCATGCTCCATATGTGATTATCCCTGTTAAACCCTCCCTCTGTTTGGCTAATCAGTGCCCTGGGCTGAGCTCAGCTCCCCTGGATCCAAGACACTGTCAGACCCCCTCAAAAGCCTCTTAGAGTTCTGGGGGCCCTCCAGGCTCCGTCCCATGCAACGCTGTTAATGATTTTCCTCGTTTTTAACTGCTATCTTTCTGATTCTCTCTCGGAGAAGACAGACAGCTTCTGTTCTTCGCTCCCCCATAAGGGGCGTACCAGAGCTGGGCGTCTTATCAAAACCCAGCCAGATGCTCGACTCCGGGGAGGAGTGAGAAATTAGGCCCCTGCTGTGACTTCAAATGAAGGATTCTGATCTGAGCGTGGGTATTAACTTCTGCCAGTCTCCTTCTATACTGCCACCTAAAATAAGACTTGCATTTTGACAAGGATTCGATCACCATCGTAGAAAGTAACGATTACTCCTGCTTGATTTCTGAAGGTGACACAAGATGGCTTCTTAGCTTTCTGGTTAGTAAGTCTACATTGCTTTCTCTTTATTCATTTCACTCCTTTCTTCTTGCTGTCAGAGTCCTTTCCTTCAAGTAATTGCATCTAAAGCGCTCTGCTGGAAAGTAATCAGAAAGCAAAATAAAACTTTCGGCAAGGTTTACCAGGCTCATCAACTGATTCAAACTTTTTCAAACATTATGTTGAATTTGTCTGAGTTTGACCTTCACAAGCCAATAAATACATTCTGAGGAAAGAGATCTGAAGCGAAATCTAGCTTTGCTGAGGCTTTTTAAGGAACAAGCGAAAATGCAAACAAAAGGCGTTCACTGTCGGTCCACTTCAAACCTGAGAGAGAGAAAGAACGAGTCTTATTGTCTCTTACGGCAATCAGTTTCATCTTCACCGTCTCCGCAGTCGTCTTGTCCGTTACAGCGCAGGTTTATAGGGATGCACTTCTGTCTCTGTGTGCACTTAAACTGGCCAGACAGGCAGATATATGAGTCTGAAAGCATATGCAAACAAGGACATCTTTGTACATCATATGGCATTATGCTTGGTCTCCACTAATCTATCCATCAATCTATAATTACCACAGTTGGCTTCATCTGAGTTGTCTCCGCAGTCATTCTCTCCATCACAGATGAAGGGAGGAAGGGCGCACAAACCCGTTCCGCACTGGAACCTTCCGGGTTGGCATTTAAACTCCGCTGCGAGCGAAAGAAACGACAAATGAATAAACAAACAAACAAAAGAAAGAAAGGTTGAAAGAAAAAAAGGATGAAAGAAAGGTTGAAAAAAAAGGATGAAAGAAAGACAGACAGAAATAAAGAAACATAATGAACAAATAATAAACAGAGAAATTCCAATAGGGTCCTCACACCATCTGTGCTCTGGCCCTAAGAAATGCAATGAAGAAAGAACACATAATGACTGAATGAACAAACAAATTAATGAAAGAAAGATGGACAAAAGAATAAAACAAAAAATGAACGAATGAACAGACAAAGTAATAACAAAGAACAAGTGAATAAACGAGTAAATGAGCAACCGTTCAGCTAAATGAGCGAACCAAAGTTGAAAGACAGAGATAAGAGTGTCAAAAAGCCAGACACATTGTACAGGAATATTTTTTCTCCTGGAACACATGCAAATGTATTTTGTTTGATGTCAGCCTTGACATCTCTTTAGCATCTCAATATGCAATAAACTGCTAGTTGAGATACCAACATCTTTACAACCTGATCCATTTCTGCAGCTCTTGGCAGTAAATTAGACAATCCACCTCTCAATCAAACAAGCCCTGCTAAATTACAAATGACCCACTCAATGGGATTTGCAATACACTTGAATATAACCTTGATGACAGACAAATCTTTATTCAAAAATAATCGCTCCATGACCCGGCAATGAAAATTACAGGAATAAGTTGTGACAAAAAGATTTTCCTGTCCTCAACTCATGAGAGAAATGCTTCAAGTGTCCAAAGGATTTCTTTCTTTCAGCTGAGTTTAAAGAAATGGTGGTTGATTGTGGAGTCACTTAATGATTCACATTTTCCTGTCTGTTAACAATCTCAACCTAGGGAGCTTTTCTCGCTGTCTACTACCAACAAAGAAGCAAATCAGAACCGATTCCAACAGAGTGTGATGTTAGCATGTTCGATTAGGCTTAACCGCATTGAATGAAATACATGATTGGCATGTCTTATGCCAAGCTTGCAAAATGTTTTTTGTCTGAAAATGCCTTGCGAGGTAGTGTACATACAAGTAATATAAACCTCTCCAACTAGGCTCCCTAGGTAGGCAGCTTACTAGATTGTGAGTTGTAACGACACTACAAGGTGCTATAATGACGTATTTTTCACTGGTATTGCTCAGTTTGGCTGTTTGCCACCATGTTTGGTTACTTACGGCAATCTGCCGGCTCGTCGGATCCGTCTCCGCAGTCGTCCACTGTGTCGCATTTCCACCAGAAGGGAATACACTCATCCGTACCACAGCGGAACTACACACACACAGAGAAGTAATCTTTTGAACAACTATTTATCGAGTAGCACAGTGGATATAATAGGTAGTTTAATTGGTGCCAAGAGTAGTTGAGCTACAGTGAAATTCAGGCTCCTGAAGTAATTAGTAAGTCGCACCTGGCTGGCGGTGCAGTTAGACAGACAGGTTTTGTTGTCGTTTGCCAGGTAGAAGTGTGTTGGACAGGCACACTTGTATCCCGCACCAGGGGAAAGAAGGCATAGGTGACTGCACCCTCCATTAGTCACCTGACACTGATGCTTTGGGACTGAGGACAAACAACAAACAATAAAAAAACAAGCTCAAAACAACATGAAAGTCCTGACTCTAGCCCTGAAAACTTATCCAAGCTGAGAGAAGAGCTTCTCGCTGTAATACCGTCAGGCTGTCGGAGCGGATGGTAGACTTTAATGTCTCGAATGGTCTGCCAGGAGCTGAAGAGTTCTGTAAATTGTCCGCCGGACGTCTTGTGAGAGCGACTGAGGGTTTTCGACTTCTGGTCACTCCAGTAGATGAAGTCCTCAAACAATGCGAGACCGGTTACGCCACCTATGTCCTTGATGGGGACTGGAAATTGGAATTAAGAGAACCTTATCGAGGACAATTCGAGACAAGACTAGAGTTGATTCGAGACAAGACAACGCTTACCTTTGTGTCTTTTTGTACCATCCATATTCGAAAATAAGATATGGTTCTCATCAGCCCAGTAGATCTTTTTGTTGATGTGGTCAATGGTCAAGGCTGAGGGAGCACGAATTTCTGTATCAATTATGACACGTGGCTTGTTGCCGTCCATCCCGATCCGTCCAATTTGGGACTGCTCGCAGCAGTCGATCCAGAACACATATCTAAGGCCCCATGGGAATAAATGTGGCTTTAAATGGTGCAATGCTTCTTAAAGGTATTGTGGGATTGTGGATCATAAGTAATATTAAGCATCATTTACCCCGTCAGAGAGTCGAGAGCCAGAGCGGTTGGATTTCTCAATCCTGACCTCAGCAGTACGGTCGGGTAGAGTCCATTAGCTTTCGCCACCTCGAGGGTCTTTCTCTCGCCGTCACACCAGTACAAGTTCTTGCCTATCCAGTCGACAGCGAGAGCACTGGGGACCGACGTCCTGTGAACCACCTGAGAAAACACCAGTCAAGCACAGTTGGTCTCTTTTGGCTGGTTATTCTCATGGATTTATCCACAGCTAGTGCCGCAGGGAACAAATGCTTCCTGGAAGAAAAGCTCAGAATGGCAAGTGTGAGATGCAGCTGCGCACTGTATTTTGCTTGCTGAAGTACAGTCTTATAAAAGTCCTTCTTGTTTCTGCCAGCATTTGTCATGGTAGGAATTGAAATGCTACTATTTAACAGAATACATGAAAACAAACAAAAAAAAAACAAATATAAATTTGTGTTATAATCCCACTTGCTAAGAATGGCAGTTAGCCAGCACATTAGCCAGTGTTCGACTGCAACAACAACAGCATTCAACAAAGTCATAAACGTTGGATAAAATGTAGTCTTTGTTTTCTCGAACAAAACAAATAAAAGTCAATGGTATAATAACTTCTAGAAGAGTGGTTCACAACTGGTCCACAAAAAAAAGTTAGCAGAGCAGTTAGGAGCAAATTAGCCCGTTTTCACTGAAAAAAGTAAAACTACTACAACAGCGTTCAACAGCTTGTAAATGAAGGGCTTTGTTTATTTAAATACAAAATAAATTCAAGGCTCTGATAACCATTAGAGTTGGGAGGTTCACATAGCAACCTAAATCGGGGTCCTGAACCAATCCATTTGAGAACTGCTGCGCAAGACTCATACATTATTGCTAATTATCAGGGGGCTACATAACTGCTCATTAACGGCACTTCAAACTCCCAGAAAATGACTAGAAAAGTTCTAAAATGAAGAAGTTTTACACACAAAAAATGCACTTCACATCATTTCACTTCTCATACTGATCACAGAAACTGCCTGTTTGGCATAAACAATACTCTTCCCAGCTGGCAGACAATCCAGTGCTTTTAATCATTTTCGCTCTTGGTTGCTGGTGCCCCCTGCCTAGCGCTTTAAGAGTAAGAGTAACATTCAGCAAGCTGATGAACATTAGACATGAACATTAAAGACATTTTGCCTCAGACTGGGTTGTACCATCAGCGCTAATTAAAACTAGCCTAGCCGTGATAATTTTTGACATCACAGGTTTTGTTGATGCTGTGCTCACCGGGAAAACGAGCATTTTCAGGTTAATGTTAGGAATATGCCACAGGGTGAAAGTGTATATAATTTTGAACTGGGAAAGCAAAAGATAGCAACAAGATTGATGAACTCAATTATGTGAAGTCAATTATTTGCACCTGCTCTCTATGATGTTTTAGCATTTAGATTCTATGATGATTTAGAAGCAATTACTGTATTTTCTAAAACATAAGTCACGTTTATCATCTGAAACATTCTGCGACTTGTATTCCAAAGACTTATGCAATGCGATTAATGTGAGAGAGGTACAGGAGCCCAAGTTCATTTGTATAGCGCATCTCCCACACGCCGGTAGTTTCGATTGAAATAAATTTGTCTGGGCTTGCCGTATATAGTAAAAGTTGTTTATAATGAATGTCACTATAATTTATGTTTGTTTTATATGTACATTTTTCATTCTGGTTCTGTTCTGAATACCGTTAAATTTAAAGAATTTGTTGTGGAATGAGGTGAACGAAAAATGTACACGTTTATAATGTGTAAACATTTTGTTTTATTTACCAGTATTTTATATTATTTAGGAATGTAATAAAAAAAATGTGTTTGCATGGCACAATTTTCAAAATTTACATAACATTTAAGCTTAATAAAAATAAAAAAGCAGGCATGATTGCCTAAAAAATACTCACAGCGCTGATATCAAACTAATCTTATTAAAAATCATTGGCTGCGTCCGAAATTGCATTCTCTCTTTTGAGTAGGTACTTATTTTGAATAAGTATTTCATAACCGCTAAAAAGTATTTTGCTGTCATTATCATGTGACCTACCAGCATCAGTTGCGTCGCTTTGCTTCCATTCATAAATCCTCTCCCGTGAAATCATGGGAAAGTAAAGTGTCCATCAAATGCTTGTTTGAGTGCTTTTTGCCTACTCTTTTATGAGTACTGTGAATTCGGAAATATACTACTTTTGTCACATACTGTTTTTGGACTACTATATAGTAAGCAAGTAAGCGATTTTGGATGAAACCATTAAAACTGCACACACTTTTTGGCCACCAAAATAAGTTCATGCTTTCACAGTGGTTGAAACTGGTACTGCTGCTACTATCTTCACGCGGTACACTGCACAGCTTGCTTTAAGTGCATGTGATGTGATAGGCACATAGCGTAGAATGTTCGTAAAGTTTCAACGTCTGTGAAACTGCGATAAAAACAAACAAAAACATTCCAAACTCATTTGCATACATTCAAAGCATTTACCAAGATCATGTTTTTACCTAGCAATGTAAAATACCCCAGCAGTGTCATTGATTCACTCTCTGAATCTTTCGTTTTACATATTTATCATATTCTGTTCATCAATGTCCTATAAAAAAAAGCTCTATTATCTATTGTGAATTCATTTTGCCTCTTTAACATTGAGAGTGGCTTTTATCACCTAACTTCATTGCCTTCGCAGAAGGTCTCTCTCTCTCTTTTCTCTCTGTACTATAGCAAACTATCATAAATCAGTTCAAGATCCAAAGTTCAATCAAGCTTAATGAGCCATTATGGCTCGATATTAAACATAACGAGCTCTGGCGGCCCAGCAGGGCAAGGCTGGCACACTATGCCCGTTTTCCGCCCTGAGTAATATACACAAGGGCATTGATGAAGTGAAGTGAGTAGACATACAGCCTCACACATACACACACATCACACTGTCTGTCATTGCAAACCTGACTCATTTCATACCAGAAATACCAGTTATTTTTAGAAAGGGGAAAAAAAATCAAATAAGCTTTTATTTATTTGTTGGAGTGATTTTCCCTATTGGAATCCATCAATTACACAACATAAATTGCCCCCATAAAGAGATGACGTGAATCAAATTTACCCAGGGGCAGAGGCTATTTGCACATGTCAATCTAGGCAATTCTGGGTGATTTCAAGAGTAAATTTAGCATAAACACACACACATTCTCATGGATGTACCTTGAGGTCACTTCCATTCAGGCGCATTCTGTTTATTCGGCGTCCGCTGGGTCTGCTAGTGTCAATCCAATAGATCAACTCTTTCCTGTAGTCAAAGTCTAGAGAGATGACATTACTGAGTCCCTGCAGAGAGAGAAAGACAAAGAGAGAGAGACAGTCAAAGTGTGAGATTGACAGATGGGATTTTAAAAAGAGACTCAGTAAGGGGATTTATCTTTATTTTTTTAATAGTGGATACATTCTCACTTTGCAGTTCACCTGAATAATAATATTGAAATAATGAGATCCAGGCCATCCGTCTTTTTTAAACTTTAAAATATAAATATTAAATGAAAAACTAAAACTTAAAAAATGAAAATGGACAACTACAGTAACTGAAGGAAAATAAGTCGAAGTACTATATATAGACTAAAGAACTGTAGACTGTAGAAGACTAAATATAAATATTTTAAAAACGAAAACAAACTAACAAAATGAATAAAAGCACATACAATTACTAAAACTTAAACTGGAATTAAAAATCAAAATAAATGTGAATTCAAAATATTAATACATAATATAATAGTATATAAATAATACTACAATATCACTGAACATAAATATTAATTTTGTATTAATGGAAATTAGGAATTATTTATTTTATAATTTATAAAGTTTTAGAGCTTTGTGTAATTTTCCAGTTTTTCTGTTGACTATCTACCATTTTTTACCAAAAAACTTTAAATTATTAAAGGAATTTAAATGTTTCAAATGTAATAGCACTCAAAAAATGTAGTTATAATTAGGGCTGTCAAAAGATTAATTGCGATTAATCGCATCCAAAATAAAAGTTTGTGTTTACATAATATATGTGTGTGCACTGTGTATAATTATTTTGTATATATATAAATACACACACATGCATGTATATATTTAAGAAATATTTGCATGTATATACTGTATATATTTATATATAATTTATATTATATATAAATATTTTATATATAAATACAAAAATCTTAAATGTATACATGCATGTGTTTGTATTTATATATACAAAGTGCACACACATATATTATGTAAACACAAACTTTTATTTTGGATGCGATTAATCGCGATTCATCTTTTGACAGCCCTAGTTATAATATAATAATGTAATTTATTATTAATTTAATTTAATTTAATAAAATTGAAGAGAAAGCAAGTATAAAGAGGACAGAGAGCGATGGAGTTTACAATCAGAAAACATTGCAAGCCAGACTCGAACATCCTTCGCAAACATGAACACTATTTGCTAGGCCACGTCTCTAAATCATTTGATGTTTTCAAATCCATTCAAACTATTTCATTTAAGCAAACAGAAGACCTTTATAAAAGTTAATAAAAATAAATAAAAAAACAACATCAAACAGCAAGTCCAAACTCATTATAGCATCATATATCCGCTTTCTCGATACCTGTCTTATAGGCTTTTTATTTTCACTACATTCGTTAATTCGTTAAAAAAAGAGCGAGACTTCCTCCGTCTGACAGAAACTTCCCATCATGCACTGCTAAGACCGGAGCCAATCACTTTCTCAGTAGGGGTCTCTCACATTCTCCTGGCGCTCTGTCTCGTTGTCTCAAAACCACCCGCCGCGTTCAGATCTAATTTGCTGGACTAGACCTTTTAAATCAAACTGATAGAGTCTCTGACTGATGAATCAACCCAAGCGTGCATTTTTAACTGCTCTTTCGATGGCAAGCCGCTCAATCTCTTCACACACGGGCTTGTGAGAGGGTTTCTTATCCGACGGTCCCTTCAGAGCCAAATCCGTCATGGTTCCTTTTGCACTGACAAGGGGCTTCATACAGATTTAAAGACTATAACTGATTGTGTTCAATCAATATCAACTATGGTGAAGATACATTTACCAGTTAGGAATGATTAAAGGAGCCATAATTTACACTTTTTCATGATCATTTAAGAAGGAATAGTTATGATTCCAGTCACAATATGACCTTTTCCGCGTGCAAATATTCCCAGGCGTCTATATCCACGCCCATCAAGTGTTTAAAACGCTGTTTCAGACTCGAGTTGAGCTTGTGAATTTCTATAAAGCATCACAGGTGGCTCTTGATACCGTGCTTCCCTCTGAGCTTTTGGATGGTATGTCTACATTAATCTCCATATGCTCTGAGGATGTGTATTTTTATGAAATTACATGGTAATATGGAGTTATGGGACATTGTTAATGGGTTTAATCTAAACCGGATGGCATCTGTGAGGACAAAAATGACAATAAGAAGTGATTTTTAACAATTGTATAAGAAGAAAGTTGTTTTAGAGAGCTTTACTTGTCATACCTGTTTAAGAAGAGTGTAGTTTGATCCATCCAGACTGATTTTTCTGATTTCATGGTGGTCAGCAAGAATAAGAAAAGGCTCCTCCGCTGGAAAAGAGAAAAAAAAAAAAAAAACTTTATATATTTTATAATTATTTTATTTATATTATATTGTTATTTTATGTTATGCTAGATAAAACATTTTCCCCCAAACTATTTCTTCTTCTTCAAAAAAATTATATATACTGTATATATTATTTTTGAAGAAGAACTATTTTGTGTGTATATATATATATATATATATATATATATATATATATATATATATATATATATATATATATATATACATATATATATATATATATATATATATATATATATACACGTGTGTGTGTGTGTGTGTATAAATAAAATGCAATTAATACTTGTTACCCACAAAACATTGTCTTACTTTAATCCTCTGTGACTATAAGTGAAAAAAAGTACTTTGGAATTTGTAATATTCCGTTGTATGGATATACTTGTATTTCAAATACTTTAAAAAGCCTTTTAATAAGTGTTTGTGTTGCTCTATGGATTATTCTGTCTGCAAGACATGACTGCAACTTCAGTTTGATGACTTGAAATCGATTTCCTGTGAGCTGCCAACACTTGAACATCCCCTTCCTGTCAAGACTGGGACTTAGACATGTCAGTCATTCGCTAACAGAGCTTTATTACTTGAGTATGCGTGTGTGTGAGTGCTTATAGGCGCATGTCTGTGAAGGAGAGACATTGACAAAAAAGTACTGCGATGGTACCATGGTACAGAGATGGTAATACCACGGTACTTGATATATACTATGATACTAGTACTTCAAAAAATACTGTGGATCATTCTATGAAAGAGCATTTTTCTGTGTATAAATAAACACACACACACATATATATATATATATATATATATATATATATATATATATATATATATATATAAATAAATAAATACATTTTCGGACTTAATTCCTTCAAAAAAGGTTCAAAAATGGCTCATGATGGCGGGGTTAAAAATTTTAGGATTATATTTGACATTACAAACCTTGTGTTCAAGGTCATGAAACTAAAACCTGCTTATTAGAAAGAGAACTTTATTGATACTTTGACATATGTTTTTCAAAAATATAAATTGTTAACTATAAAATAAATATGGAAACAGGGTTGACATTAAGACATTTTAAAAGATAACACAATAAAATGTAAGTTTCTTTAGACAATTAAAAAAAAAAAACCTTAACAATTCTTGTATATATTCTAAAATTATATATTATATTACATTTTAATTATATTACTAAAAATAAATATCAATTGTTCACTATACATTATCATGGTATCAGGGTTGATAATCGTTTAAGATACTTAAAAAAAATAAAAAAAATAAAAATATATATATTTTAAAAATGTTTTGTCTAAAGAAAATTATTTTAAATATTATAGAATTATACTTAAGTTATATTACTAGAAATAAAATACCAATTGCTCACTATACATGATCATGGTAGCGGGGTTGATGTTTTAAGAAACTTTAAAAAGATAAAAGCAATAAAACTTACTTTTCTTTATACAAAACATTTTTAAAACATTGAAAATTATTTAAATATTATATAATCATATTTATATATTAATTATATTACTTATAAAATAAATATCATTCACTGTACAGTATCATGGTAACAGGGTTGATATTTTAAGACGCTTTAAAAAGATAAAGCAATAAAATGCAGGAGACTTTAGCTTGTCTTTGAGTACAATTTGTGAAAGTATTATTATAAAGCATAATTATTATTATTTTTATTATTTATAAAACAGGTCATTCATGTATAATGGGGAAAAATGTAATGGTAACAGAGTTGACAAATAACTTTCCATTTTTTTTTACTAATACATTGTCAATTGAAATCTAAACATCTAAACCAAACAAACAAAAACAAACAAAGAGAGAGAATAAAAAACAAAATACAAGCTTTTATTCATATTTTATTTGCAAAGGGAAAAAAAATTATGTGGACAGGTAAAAAAAAACAAAAAAACATCGGAACCGCTTAATTTTACAGTACGTTAACTTCCGTGTACTTACAGTGTACTTACCTAAGAAAGTACTGGGTAATAACGCTTCATTTTACAGTATGTTAACTTACGTGTACTTACAGTGTACTTACCTAAGAAAGTACTGGGTAATAACGCTTCATTTTACAGTATGTTAACTTACGTGTACTTACAGTGTACTTACCTAAGAAAGTACTGGGTAATATAAGGTAAGTACATGGGTTAAGGTTAGGTTTAGGGGTAGGTTCAGGGTTAGTACCTAGTTATTACCCAGTTATTGTAATTACTATAATAAGTACATAGTATGTACATGGGGAACAGGACTGTAAAATGAAGCGTTACCCAAACATCAATACATATACCTTGTTTTGTAGAATGAGCCATATGATATTACCATGTCCAAAAAACATGGTATTACCATAGAAGCATGTCAAAAATGCAATCTTTTTAGAGTCTTTGGCAGTTTTTATTAGTGGCTTTGCATGTCAGTGGTGTTTGTGAGCAAGCACTAAATGAGTGTCTTTCTTTTATGCAGTAAATAACTCGAGGCAGATGCCATATGTCACACCTGGATTTGCTCTTAGCCAATCAGAGCTCATCTCCAGCTGAAGAACTAATTGTCTTCAACCTCCTGTTGCTTTCCTCTAAATATAAGTCGCAACAAGGCTCAGTATGTGTGTTCTTGGTGTGTTTCTGTGAAAATATGACAGTAAAATCTTTGTGAGGGTTCACGGGAGCTAATTCACACCTGTGCTGCTGAATGGAGCAGACGTACCTGAGAGAGACCTGCAGCTGTGTGGGTTACTGGCGGGACGCTGGTACCCATCGGCACACAGGCAGTGAAAAGATCCGTAGATGTTGATGCACTGGTGACTGCAGGGAAAGTTCTCGGAACATTCATCCACGTCGATACAAGTCCTGCCGTCGTTTTTCAGACGAAACCCAGGCCAGCACGCACACTAGAAAAAAAACATACTTGTGGATGATTCTTACAAAAAGATCTGTCAAGAATGTGTGTGGGTTATTTCACCACAAAAAAAAAAAAAATTAATGAAATTGACAACTAATGAAAATCCCAAATTCAGTATCTCCGAAAATTAGAATATTACTTAAGACCAATACAAAAAAAGGATTTTTAGAAATGTTGGCCAACTGAAAAGTATTAACATGAAAAGTATGAGCATGTACAGCACTCAATACTTAGTTGGGGCTCCTTTTGCCTGAATTACTGCAGCAATGCGGCGTGGCATGGAGACGATCAGTCTGTGGCACTGCTCAGGTGTTATGAGAGCCCAGGTTGCTCTGATAGTGGCCTTCAGCTCTTCTGCAATGTTGGGATTTAGCATATCGCATCTTCCTCTTCACAATACCCCAAAGATTTTGTATAGGGTTAAGGTCAGGTGAGTTTGCTGGCCAATTAAGAACAGGGATACCATGGTCCTTAAACCAGGTACTGGTAGCTTTGGCACTGTGTGCAGGTGCCAAGTCCTGTTGGAAAATGAAATCTGCATCTCCATAAAGTTGGTCAGCAGCAGGAAGCATGAAGTGCTCTAAAACTTCCTGGTAGACGGCTGTGTTGACCTTGGACCTCAGAAAACACAGTGAACCAACACCAGCAGATGACATGGCACCCCAAACCATCACTGACTGTGGAAACTTTACACTGGACTTCAAGCAACGTGGATTCTGTACCTCTTCTCTCTTCCTCCATACTCTGGGGCCTTGATTTCCAAGGGAAATGCAAAATTTAATTTCATCAGAGAACATAACTTTGGACCACTCAGCAGAAGTCCAGTCCTTTTTCTCTTTAGACGCTTCTGATGCTGTGTCTTGTTCAAGAGTGGCTTGACACAAGGAATGCGACAGCTGAAACCCATGTCTTGCATACGTCTGTGCGTATGTGGTTCTTGAAGCACTGACTCCAGCTGCAGTCCACTCTTTGTGAATCTCCCCCACATTTTTGAATGGGTTTTGTTTCACAATCCTCTCCAGGGTGCGGTTATCCCTATTGCTTGTACACATTTTTCTACCACATCTTTTCCTTCCCTTCACCTCTCTATTAATGTGCTTGGACACAGAGCTCTGTGAACAGCCAGCCTCTTTAGCAATGACCTTTTGTAAGTTTTGTCAGTGCCACAGACTGATCGACTCCATGCCACGCCGCATTGCTGCATTAATTCAGGCAAAAGGAGCCCTGACTAAGTATTTAGTGCTGTACATGCTCATACTTTTCATGTTCATACTTTTCAGTTGGCCAACATTTCTAAAAATCTTTTTTTTTGTATTGGTCTTAAGTAATATTCTAATTTTCGGAGATACTGAATTTGGGATTTTCATTAGTTGTCAGTTTTAATCATCACAATTAAATGAAATAAACATTTGAAATATTTCAGTATGTGTGTAATGAATGAATATAATATCCAAATCTCACTTTTTGAATGAAATTACTGAAATAAATCAACTTTTTGATGATATTCTAATTATATGACCAGCACCTGTATATGTATATATATATATATATATATATATATATGTATATATATATATATATACATATACATATTAGTGTGTTATATATTTATAGTATTAATTTAGCAATTAATAATAATAGTATTTATAAAACAATAATAACAATAATAATAATTATTATTATTATTATAAATAATTAAGTAAAATTAAATAAATAAGTGCAAAGCAAATATTTGTCTGCAAGTCTCAAACAAATATTGCCCATCTGGTTTATATTTCATAAATAAATAAATAAATAGTAACAATAACATAATTCGAATTACATCAGATTTCTTATAAAATAAATTATAATTATTGTTATAAATTTTAAAAATTAACTAAATAATTAACATGTTTTATATTATATAAACCAAAAATTAATATAATTAAGATTTAATTATTGTTATTATAGTCAGTATTATAAATAAATAATTTGCAATGCAAAATTGTCATTAATGCTTAATTGTCATTAAAGCCAAATATGACCATGTCAAATTTTCTTGAGATGCACTCTAATACTAATAAGAAATGTATGGACAGGAAGTGAGCAGTGAAACAAAATTATGTTTACAACATTTCTAGATCATTCGTTTATTCATTAGTCCATTACAATTATGCTTTTTATATTCATTTTGCTGTAACAGAAGTTAAAAAAAGCTAGAAAAACACAATAATTGTATGCTTGGAGCCGCAGTGCCCTTGACTGCCTGTTTCTAAAGTCAGTGTGGCTGTCAAAGGACCATGCCAGTATTCTGAGACATCTGCCAAACGAGGCTGTTCGATCTGCCACTCGCTGTGTGTGTGTGTGTGTGTGTGTGTGTGTGTGTGTGTGTGTGTGTCAAACTCCCACACAAAATAAAACACTGTGCCTTACATGTCATTCTCCTGCTGTTCACTAAATCAACTGATTTTCTCAAGCTCTAAATATCTAACATACACGCTTTAGCACACGTGTTTATACATTCAACGGTTAAAAGTTGTGAAATGACTGGACACAGGATCATAACATTTTCCACAGATTTGGCGCCAAGTACTATTAAACCTCTGCGGAATGTAAAAAATGTATATTATTGCTTTGAACTATTTGTTTGTGCAGAATTTTTCAATATTGTCGTAGCAACTAAAGCCTGCTAATGAGGTTTACTGAAGATTTGCTGGAAAAACAAAAACATTCCATCGCATTTGTAGGTTGACGTTCATTCTATCATTTCCAATTTTGGAAGTTGTTAGTGTGGAACGGACCTCAAGTTGAACCAGACACTTAATTCGTGGGAAGAAAAACCTCATAGAGCATGAGAAATGTGCTCTCTCACATACCTTGTATCCCACGGGTAGGTCTTGACAGTCCTGGGTACAGCCGCTGACTTTACGGTTTAAACACTCATTAACGTGGCAGTTTCTCTCGTCCGATCGGTCCCCGCAGTCGTCATGCTGATTACACACGCTCCCCAGTGGAACGCAGCGGCCGTTTGCGCACATGAAAACTGAACCGTTGCACAAACTTTCTAAAACAGGGAGCAGCGAGAGAAAAAAAAGAGAGACAGAAATGGACAAACCCATCAGATGACAAAGAACTGAAGTGGTGTTCTGGGTGGACTGTAAAAAAAAAAGTTGCTGCCTTCAATTTTTAAGTAGAATCAACTTGGTTTTGTAAGTCATGCCAACTTAAATTATTTAAAAAAATAGTCGTATCTTGTAATAACTTATACTGATGAGTAAAGCAATGCAAAAACATTAGTTGTCATAACTTATTGATCATATAATGTTTTTACTGTGATGCACTACCTAGAGTTACTATGCGGGTGCTAGGTGGTTTTTAGGGTTGCTTTGCACTTGCTAGGGTGTTGAGGTTGGTTGCTAGAATGGGTAACACTTCATTTTACAGTACGTGCACTTTCAATGTACTTACAGTGTTCTTACCACAAAAGTAATGAGTAGTGTAAGGTAACTACCTGGGTTAAGTTAAGGTTTAGGGGTAAGTTCAGGGTTAGTACCTAGTTAGTGTCATCACTACAATGAGTACATATTATGTTAATGCGAAACAGGACTGTAAAACAAAGTGCTACCCTAGAATGTTGCTAGATGATTGCCTCCTGGTCCAAATGAGTGTTTTAAAGTTGTACTGTAAACATGTTGTAAACATCTGAATTGAATTTCCCCTCAGACATATAAACATAAAATGTTTCTTAATGAGCTTGGCTGGGAACAGTAATGGCATCTGTTAACATGAATGGCATATGTTTGCCCTGAAACCAAAAACTGAAGAACGGGGGCGCAGCAGTTTCATCAGCACCTCTCTGCCCACCTCAGGTGGTACTGGCAGGGGTACAAGATACAAACGGGGAGGACCAGGTGTTCTGACAAATCCCATATGGGACGGAACCCTGGATCCTGTCAGTCAAACGGGGTGCTTGACATATGAGAGGGACTCGCCTGCAGCGGAACACTTTGGGTTGAGTGGCAGCTCGTCTGATTGGTCCAGACAGTCGGGGAAGCCATCACATTCCCATTGGGCTCTCAGTAAACACCGCCCGTCTGCGCAGCGGAACTCCTCCTCTTTGCATAAACGGTACTCTGGAGAGAAAGAGTATGACAGGAAGGGAACACTGTAATAATTTAAGGCAGCAACTTTTTTTTTTACAATCAACTTGGATTTTTAAGTCATTTCAACTTAAATTACATTAAACTGACTTAAATGAGTTATATTTTGTATTACTTATAAAAAAAAATTAAATTGCTTAACTTAATTTGATGAATTAAAGCAATGTAAAAACAAGTCATAACTTACTGATTGTATATATATTTTTTACAGTGAATGTAAAACAACGAGGCAAAAAGTTACAGCAGTTACTGTTTCAAACATGTATGCGTGATATATCAGTCACCATATTACTGAAATAACCCTTATTATTGAGATTAAGTTAATACTGTATAGAATTATAAAAGAAAGAAATATTGTCTCTGTATGACAAAGTTGCAATTGCAAGATATAAAGTCACAATGCAAGTCACACTTATGGGAAATACTCATATAGAGTCACAATGGGAGACAGTCGACATTGCGAGATATAAAGTCGTATTGTGAAAATAGTCAGAATTGTGAGAAAGTCACATGAAGAGAGAAAAAAGTCGCAAACTGCAAGAAATTAAGTAATATTACGAGATCTAGTCATACTATGAAAAAGTCATGATTGCAAGATAAAAACTAATTGCGAAAAAATCTACAATTGTCACACTGCAAGATAAAAAGTCCCATTTTGAGATATAAAGTCACAAATGATTTTTAAGACCATAAATGTTGCATATTAGCGTTTTTTAAATAACAGTTTTTTCAATCAAATTCTCATAACTAAATGAGATAAAACTACTGTATTAAAGCATCATGACAGAATTTGTTAAACTCACTTTAATTTACGCTGATTTAAAAGGAAAAAAATTCTATTACAGTTATAAAACACATTTTATGTAAAAATGTAGTTTCCTATTGTCTCTCTTTCGAATTTTGTAGTGAAATGTAAGATGACCAGGTTTGTGAAATTCATCTTCAATCTAACAACTAAAATGAAATCAATGAACGGATATATTTTAGTTAATTATTGTGAGTTAGCATGTTTATTCTTAGATCTGAGGTACACTAAGTGCATGCATTCCAACCATCGGAACGTCCAATTAATGTTGTGCCAGCATAATTACACCACATTAAACCAGGCGCAAAGGGATGGTCCTTTTCAGCAGAAACTAATGAATCGAGAAACACGAGCTGCTTACCGCATTCAAGAGACTCGTCAGAACCGTCTCCGCAGTCGTCGTCATGGTCACACACGAAACGGCGCGGGATGCAGTTCTGGTTCCGACACTGGAATGTGCTTTCAGTGCACGTGTTGTTTGGAGCTTATTAAAGAGAGGAACAGGAACAGACAGGAAGTTAGTTATGTGTTAGGATAAAAGGAGGAGGGTGTAATAGACACCTGAGACTTGCCTAAAATCCCCAATTATTTTGGTTGTGAGTCGGAAAACTCAGGGACAGCAGATAAAAAGACGACATATCTGCAAAATCTGACACCTTAAAATCCAACAGTGTTAATTCGTGTGCATAGAATAGAACAGAACAGAACAGAACAGAACAGAATAGAATAGGATAGGATAGGATAGAATGGAATAGATGCCTGGATTACTTTTCTTCTACATTTAAGAAAAAAAGTGAAAAAATGAAAATAAAGTATCACGTAAATAGATGTTAGATAATAAATCAATATAAACTATGCCTGGATCGCTTTTACAATTACATCCTGGATTTTTACATTTAAAGGGATGGTTAGGAGTAATTTCAACCTAGGGTCCTTTGCACCATGACCTCGAGCCAAATTGGAAAGTTTGTAAGTGCATCAGGAGTTTATTTAAATAACGCTTGCCTGATGGCTTATGCTACCGCTAACCCGGACGTCGAGATCACTTCCGTGATTTGGGAAAAGCCCGTATTTTTGCAGTAAATTTAAGCAAAGTACGGTAGGCTAAATGTTAACATTGTGTGCCCAGTTTTTCTATAGGCTAATTTAGAAAGCCTATGCATGTCAAGGTTATGTGTCTTATACTTCGTGTTATTTTAATTTGTTAGTAGGCCTAGATTTATGAACTGAAAAAATAACAGTGAAATAAATGAAACTAAATCATCGTAAAATTGAAACATTGCCGGGACTTGGTAACCGATGTTAGGCGGCAGCATTTGTGTTTTAGCATTAATTAAGAATTAAATAGGTGTACAGGTTGTTACGATTAGCATCATTTTCTTTAATAAATGATGAAAACATTTCAACAGAAAAATGTCACATCAATGAGGCTTTGCGTAAGCATAAGAGGTTAAGCTCAAGCTCATAACACAGAGATCAGACGATAGCTGTGTGGTCATCGCTTTAACATGTGCGTTGCGGTCCTTCAAGCGTTCTGAGTTCGAATCTCAGCTCTACTATCCTCGTAATTTTGTTTGTAGTTTAAAAGGCTATTTTTCAAAAATAAAAACTTCCCGAAATGTTCTTTTATTGATTCAAAACACTTTTCGGAGCTTTGTTATTCATTGTCTGTCATTTTTTATTAATAGGCGTTTAGACGATAACATTGAAGCCTACATGCTGTTAACCGATGTTGGCCGACAGCGTTTATGTTTTACCGTTCTTGATGCTCAAATAGGTAACATTATTAAAGTCAAGCGTTTTGTTTAATTAATAATGGCACAGTACAACATAAATTTGCTACATTCCAGTAGAGCCTCTGTTGCGCTGCACAGACGACAAAACCCAAAGGTGCTGTTGAAGGAGATTATCAGCGGTTGGCCGATCGCACCAGAAAATGAAGATGATGAAGCTAGTCTTTAATCTGCTAAATTATTATTTTGTGAATCATTCATGAAATTGAGATGACTGACAGTGATACCCAGCCATAGAAACGAAAGAAAATTTTCAAAACAGATCCATACATTGAACAAATCAGAAAAAAGACATAACAGACTAACTTAATAGTATTGCTTTCAGTATAAAAACCAATGAAAATGTAAAAGAACACTAAAATTAATTCAGTTTAAAACCCCATCACACATTTTAATGTTTAAATAAAGAGTCAGGACAGTTTATTAATTTAAAACAAGTCAAGTTATTCTTGCGAAATTTTTAATTTGTATTGCCAAAGAAATTGCAGCTTTGCTGTGTACAATTAAAACAGTACAAAATTAAAATAGTACAAAGCAACAAATTAAGATATTTCATTTTTCTTTGCCTCTCTCTCGCAGATGCGCTGGATCTCTTTTTAGCAAGTTTCTTTTGTCTCCCTCACTGTGCGCGCAGGGTCTCTACTGAAAATGAAATGTTTCAGGGTAGAAACACATCATACAGCTGATAATACTGTATATGTCACTGCGTGTCATCCACACCAATTACAAAAAAAACTACTGGAACAAATGATTTAGCCTTTGTTGCTTCAAAGAAAAAGAATGCCTTGTTGAATTCACCTTAAGCTACAATAAAGCGAGGTTAATCGTTAATTAAAATGCTCTATATCGTTTAGTTGGCATGAATGCGTTTCGTCAACAGTTCATGTTTAGATGAGGCCAGATTGTTGACAATCATACACACTGCTCAAACATTCTAAAACTCTACATAACCAGTTGAAACAACTTCAAGTGGATTGAACTTCAGTTCTGGATTGAACACTTCAATTGATTTTTTTTTAAATACATTAGCTACAATATTTATAATTTAATTAAGATGAGGCGTATTTGGGCACATCAGGAGATTTATTCTGAAAGGAATTTTGCCTTTGCCTGTACTGTACTGTATCATTAGGCTGGCTATCCAACACTCTCCATATGAAAGACGGGCCATTAACACCTATAGGCTATTGTCCTGCACCCCCACAATAAAGCCACTGAACTGCCCCTCCAAACCCCCCACAGGCTATCTAAGAGGAGCGTCTGAGACAAAGAGAAGTCACAATACACACTTAGACATTAGCATTATTAAAGTGTTGATAATGAAGGAATTAAAACATTTAGGCTACATGTAGTTATATTTCTGTCATAAAAAAAGTTTAACAACTAAATATTTCAATATTTCAATAGGCTGGAATTAAAACGCTAGGCCAAACTTCAACCCGTTCAGATGTTCATTTGTGGTCATGAAAAAAAAAATTCAACTCAATTTTAAATTCCACAGGGATCTTTGGATCATTAAAACCAGGGTGCGATTTGCGAATTAAGCAGAGGGAGGTTATTTTTATTTATTCTAATACATCTCGAACCACAGTGGGTAGGCTATTTCGAGCTGCTGTTAAACTAAATAAAGCTTTAAAGCTTTAGACATATTTCTTATTGTGACTGAGCTGAGGCAAGTGGCTTTCGGTTCATTTTTGTGACGCGCAGTTCCTGGAGACAGAGACCACAGACAACGTTTTGTCGTTAGCCTATGGTGAGTGTACATGAATAAAAGTTTACAGTTTCGAATGATGTACTCTTATCTGTAAGACCAAAAAATGGAGGAGTATATTAAGTTGTTGTAGCTGTTATGAGAATAATAAATCCAAATGAAAGCGCCGCCGCGTCTGTCGAACACTAATTCAACATCCCAGAATAAAACCTGATTTTAGAACAATGCGTAGCGAATTAAATACTTAATTATACAAATACAAAATACTTAATTATAAAGTTCAATGTTTCAATCAAAAAAATCCCAAAACGCTTTGTGACATTTTGAAAAGCCATGCTTGCATTAAGGCCACTGGAACCAGGATCGAAATGTGCTGCATGTTATCTCTTAATACAGGAGCAGAAGCACTGGTTCTGATTTTATTGTTTGTTGTTTAAATGTGCGCGTTGCATATCTTTATTTGATATATTTGATATGGTTAATTGGTGAATTATAGCATTGATTACTGTGGAGCGGGGGCTATTATTATAAAAATAATTCTGCAAAAGCAGGGATATTTATACCAGAAGGAATTCCCCTTACCCCTTGGCAAATCGCACCTTGCTTACAACCATATTTTTAAAAACTCTTTCTGTATAGGGAACCCCATAAAGTGCTTTTGAAATTACGATTGGAATTATTATACAAATGTAAATTCAGTCATTCTGTTGGATACTATTTGTTCCTTAGTGTGAAATGGAAATGCATGGTGGTCATTTTATTTTATAAATATAAGCCAAAAAAAAAAAAGTTTTAGACCTAGACAAATCTCTTTGCATTAATAAAAAATTTAAATTACAGTAGTCCATGTTTGTTCGGGATTTGAACCTGTCATCTAAATAATCAAAGCCTAATTTCTACCGCTCGACCACAAATTTACTAGAAAGCCCAGAAGTTCGGCTGTCCAGCAGTGTGTGTGTGTGTGTGTGCGCGCGCACACGAGAGAGAAGCGCTCTTCATTCGTCTCATTCCTCAATAGAATAATAAAAATAATCAGCGTCATTGCACCTAATTTATTTTCACTGACTGCGAGATAGGCCTATGATGGTCTTTTGGTACATTTTTGTTTGTTTGTTTGTTATCGAGCTGCTCCCCCGATGAATAGGCCTCTGTTGCCCACCAATTTGAAATATAGGCTATATTGTTGTCGTCTCTATTTTTAACTTTTGATTCTATTTTTCTGTTCTAAAAGTTTGTTCTATTCTGTTGAAAATTTACTATTACATTTTTTTTTTCTTTCGTTAAATTTAACGAATTCTGTTGTAGCTTAATAGGCATAGGCTATTTATTTATTTTTGTTAAGTTTGTTCTATTGTTTTGTTTGTTTATTTTTATATATATTTAATCAGTCTCATTCTTGTTGAAACAATGAACATAATGAACAATGAAATTTTTTTTTTTACAATATGTTATGCTGTGTTTTTTTTTTATAAACAGATAGCCTACAAATAGAGATATATAATAGTTCATTGTTCGTTCAAATAAATAGTCTATATGTATTAGGGCTGTGAAAAGATTAATCGTGATTAATCGCATCCAAAATAAAAGTTTGTGTTTACATAATATATGTGTGTGCACTGTGTATAATTATTTTGTATATATAAATACACACATGCATGTATACATTTAAGAAAAATGTGTTATTTATATATAAAATATTTATATATAATATAAAGATACACAGTGCACACACATATATTATCTAAACACAAACTTTTATGTTGGATGCGATTAATCACGATTAATCTTTTCACAGCCCTAATATGTATGTATCGTTTGTTTAAACGACATTAACCAAAATGTCTTTCTTTATTTAATAACCTAATATTTGCAGTTGAAACTACACGTTATAGTAATAATTGTATTGTTTCATTGTTGTACAGCAAATGTCAATAGCTCTTTTTTTGATTTTTCATGTTTGTTGTAGGATTATTTGGAAATTACCATAGTTGTAGTATTTCATCCTTAGGCTACTGTTAATTGACATTAGCCCCACTTACGTTTCAAAATGCGGCAATTGCAACTGTTTTGAAAAATGTCCATTGCGCCACCTGGCGGTCATTTCGCGAACGACTTTGAAATGCCATTTTTGACCGGCTAGCGTGGCGGTAATAGGCATTCTGGTTGACTACCTACTGTAAACACTGTCAAGGAATTTAAACATTTTAAAGTATTCATGCCTAAATATAAGAAACATAAATTCATAAAATTGAATGTTTCCAAACTTTAAACTGATACATTTATTTAATAGCTTCATTAGTAATACCAAAAGGAGCCATTTTGTTCCTACAATGTGGTTTGGGGTGAAAACAGAAAATGTACAAGGAAGTTGCTGGTTTTGTGGGAGGAAATATCATGGTTGAAATTACCACAGCCAGCTACCGCTAGTTCATCGCTGCCATCAGGACAATCTCTCTCCCCATCGCATAACCAGTTCCAAGATACACAAGCGTACGATCCTGGGCAACTGAACAAGCCAGGGGCGCATGTTGCAGAGCCTGTCAAGAGAGAGAATCAGTAAGAGAGAGAATGAGAATCTCAGTCTCAAGCCAACATGCTGCAATGTCATTAATGAATATTCATGTATTTAAAAAAAAAAAAAAACTTCCTCCAAGTAAATAAAAAAGGTTTAAGCATTGTCTTAAAAACTTGTTTAACAATCTGATTGGGTTTGACCTTTGCGGAACCTGAGGTTTTTTTTTTTTTTCAGAGCCCATATGTTAGGAGCACAGTTTGGCCATAAATTTGTAACTATGATGAAACCGCAGGCCAATTTTTCTTTCTGCCTCTTTCATGTTGATTTATATCCTTCCTCTCAGAGAAAGTCTTTCACTGTGTGGCCTAAATGCAAATTCGTGCTTCAGAGTTTTACCGCAAATTTCCTCGCTTTCGTCCAATCCGTCACCGCAGTCGTCCTCCCCGTCACAGAGCCATTGCTTGGCGATGCACTTGTTTTTCGAGCAGGCGAACTGATTCCAAAGGCATGATGAATCTAGAGGGAAAAGAGTTAACTTTGAAAACAAACTGAAGGTAGACCGAACCCTCAAGTGCTTTTTGGCCATTTTAGACCAAAACATTTCAAAACGTTTTTTTTTAGAATTATTTACTTCATCGGAATAGTACGAAATTTGGTAAATGTTTTGGCACTTGCTATGTGAACACACACACACACACACACATACACACACACACACACACACACACACACACAATAATAATCGTGGAAACGATTTGAAAAGGCTAAATGGTCCTTAAAAAATATAGTCACACTTGTGCTCCTCACAGTCAAAAATTACCGCTTTGGGAATGAATGGGAGACAAATTTCATCTAGTGAAAACTTTTGGTACTGCGGGCAAACAAAATCTTACTGAATGCTAATTTTTTGAGATATCAAGATCAAATTTGGAACACAACCTGTTTAAATGTATGGCTTTGTAAAAAAAAAAAAAAAACTGTGTTTTTGAAAATATATTTTTCATTAAAATTTTTTTTTTATAGTATTCATGTGCATTTTCCATGAGCATCAACATAAAATTCTGCAACTTTTTAAAACTTTTTCACTTCAGCAATAATTTGCTAAGTGTCGTCTTTGAAAAGAGATCAAACTTAAGTATGTGCTCCAAAGCATTGAAGATTTATGGGAGTTTAAGTTGGAAATTAAATTTCAGATCTATGCTCAAAAAGTAAATAAATGGATTATAAATACAGCGTAAATATAATTTAGTACCATAAAATCCCCTAAAAATACAAAATATCAAATGTAAAAACCTTATCGAACTAAAATATAGTACATTCATTTCACTGAAATTATTACTTATTTATTTTTTGACCGCCACGCGAAGAGCACTAGAGGGTTAAAGGAAAATTACGATTCTGTCATCGTTTATTTAGTATTCGGTTGTTAAGTCTGACGTCACGCGTGACGTTTAGCCTCTTCCGGGCCCAAGCGCTCCGCTCGTCCACTCCAGATCCTAGACTACATAAACCCTTTTCTTAAAGGGCTTTTTTTGCTTCAGTGCCAGTGGGTGTTACTAGGGATTAAGGGATAGCACCCACTGGCGCCAAAGTTTCTTCATTCGTTTAAGATTTGTAACTTAACATATCAACTGCAGCCATTTTCTCTTATCTTTCTCGTCACAGGGAAAGCGGTAGAATGACAGTTGAATGTCACTTGTTTTTTTTTAACTCCGATCTATTTAAACAACATGGGAACACGTTAAAACTCGGGCGAAAGCGGTAGGTAGGTAGAGAGGACCCGCCCTTTGAACCCGGAAACAGTATTATCGGAGAGTGGTTACGTCACGACTTAACAACCGGATTGAACCACTTTGAACCCGTTCTTCCATAGAACACAAAATATGATATCTAGGAAATGTTCACACTGCTCTTTTCCAAATAGAAAGGATCATCAAGCTGTAAATCGTGTTCAAATTCTTTAAAATATTTTATGTTGTGGTCCAGGGTAGAAAGAAAGTCATACGGGTTTGGGACGACATGAGGGTGAATAAATAATGACAAAATTTGAATTTCCCGGGAATTATTCCATTCATTAATTTAAAACTAAGAAAAAGAACATGTATACCTTATAATAAGCAAAATGAAAGAGACATTCAATAGTTAAACTTTTGCCTGTGAACGCCAAATTGCAGGTGGCCTCTAAAAGCTCGCTTCGCCCTTGTTGAGATTAGAGATTCAACTTTGGGAGACGATCCTGCTAGCAAGCACTTTTAAAGTAATTGTCCGCTTGCATACGCACGCAAGCCACGAAAGGTGCGAGCAAATATGCCCCTCTCAGCAGACTGAAAGTTTGTTTGCTTTTGCGTTTGCCATCGATTTTGTGATATCTGGGCAAAGCCACCAGGGGCTGAAACAGAGAGACCAAGGTCAGAAAGAGAAAGGTGTGACACCAAAAGGCTGAAGACAATAAAACTGAAGAGGATGAATAGGTAAATGAGGGTGATTCTTCAAAAGGAGCTGTAGGTGAAGTCTCGAAACAACAAATAACCAAAATAAAATGTGAAAAAGTGCAGGCGCAATTGTCAAGATCAAGGACACGGAAATAAATCTGTATTACTTCTGATTTTGGGTCAGTGAGTATGAGTGCGCTGTGCGGTTCAGAGTTGCTCTGGCTACACGGGAGCTTCACTCGCAGATCAGAGTTCTTGTTCAGAACACAACGCTTTGAAGCGGAACCAAATGGATTCCTGCCATGGGGTCGGGACAGAAGCAAAGCAATGATTGGTAGCAGCAGGAAAGCAGAACTTCCTAGAACTTCCTACCTTAAAGTTCTGTTCACTGCGGAGGTACATAACCAAGATTGAGATGGAATGAAACATGAATGTCTATAAGATTAATATTTTATACGGTATATTCAGGGTCCGAAATTAACTTTATTGCTCACCAGCCACGGGGACTGGTAGATGAAAAAATCCACCAGCCAAGCATATTTTTTACTGGCCAAAATAATAAACAGATTTTTTGTGTCACATATATACATTAATTTCAGTACATTTAATTGAGATAAGGTATTATGTTGAATGAATAAGAGTACATAGAAGTCAAAACAGAGCAACAAATAGTAAGACATGGAAGATGTGAGCATGGAACTAGTGCTCATAACAGTACATTTGAAGGTTTTGTAAAACTATCAGATACTTAACCAAAAGTAAAACATTTTACCTATTAATACTATCAGTTAAACGGTTTAAAAGTAAAAAAATGTTTTATATATATATTATATATATTTAGCTTTTTTGTTTGTTTGCTGCATGGTTAAAAAAAAAAAAAAGTATTTGTTAAATCACGGGGCGTGTCGACACGCGCAACCACACGCGCCTTAAGACATATTTCACTGAGCAAGCACAATGAAGCGAGTGAAAAGAAGTAGCTACTGTGGGACCATTTCGACAGAAAGAGGAACGAAGTTACTTGCTAAATACAGGGTTCTCAAGTCTCACGCATTGGCCGTGAGACACACGCAATTCAACCAGTTCACACGCTCACACGCCACACCGTGTATTTCTTCTCACGCTGAAAAGGCAATGCCAACCAAGTTGTCCTGCAAGCTTTATATATAACGTTGTATACGAGGCACAGGAACACAAAGTGAAGTTTCCTGGCGCCAGCACGTATCTCGGCCAGATTGCGTTTGTTAACTTACTAGCAACATAGATGCCCGAACACATGGAAGTTGACGGAACATTCTCGGCCACCGTGCGTTCGTTACTAGGTAACCAACATCGAGCGAACACACGTCGTGATGGAGAAGGTAAGTTGGAAGAAACCCCGTCTAACATTTTTAGGCTAGAACATTTAATATATAGCCCATCGTATACATTATTATTGATGCAGTCAAAAACTCTACAACTACTTTGCAACCAGGCCAGACGCTTTGGCTCAGTTTGGCTAGCTTACGTTATCTGAAACTAAGGGAAATGTTAGTGGGTATGGGAAGGAATGAAGATGTATTTCTTCATTTTATTTTAAATGATATATTATACTGTATTAATAGTCTTTCTAGTTACATTAAGGCTACATGTATTAAAGTAGAGTGCTCTGGGTAATATTTTATATCATGTCAAAACATATTTACAATTTGTTATATTTTTGTAATTTTTGTATATTTGTAATTTTGAAATATAACTTTAAAGAGTATATTTGATGTGATGAATTGCTCTGTCATTTATCAGATTTACCAAATGTTATTATTTCAAATTGTGTTGGTTAATTATGAACAATGGGTAAAATTGGGGGGCGGGGATGGGCGGGGTGGGGCTCCATTAGGGCTCCTCCCCTAACCGCATGTGATCTCACTTCAAGCTTTTGACCAAACTTGAGAACCCTGTAAATATGCTACGCGGTATTAAAATGAAGCAGTAGGCCTAGTGCAAGTACAATGCAATATCACTAGCGTCCACAAGCAAATTAAAGGCGCTTCCCGAAGTTGGCCACTCTAGTTATCTCTGTATTCCCGGGACATCTGTGCCATCGGAGACCCAGACTCACCCCACATCATGTAGACATGTTACTTTTTTTAAAGTAAAAACTAGACAAGCTGTGGATTGAGGTAGGCCTGCTATTTTTATTTGACGAAAAAAACGTAGTCTGATGAAAAAAAAAACGTTTTTTAAAAGCTTCAAACTGATTCAGTGTTTTCTTTTTGTCATCTTAATTTAATTATTTAAGTTAAAAAAATATATTTAGTGTTGGTCTATTTTAGGTGTGAAGGTTCACACACGCTTCATGAGGCACACACGCAAGGTCTCTCGCTCTCTCCCTCTCTGGCGCGCGCGCTACACGGTTTGAAATTCAGTATGTGCGCTAGAGATGCGCGGATGGGCTATTATTTCATCTGCAACAGCATCATAAAACTCATCATCCATCCGCACCAAAATTTTTGACCAATTTTCAAAACCGCACGCGCCCGCCATCCGCTGATTGGGCGATACAAGGCGCTGCTGATGACAGCCGCGAGACTAGAAAGCTCTCAGAATATCAGCAGAGAACTCCGTCTCCGATCGGCGCGCAGGGACAAAAATACATAAAATAGCCTAAATTAAACGCACTTCGGCAAACCTGACCTTATCTGATCAATACTGTACAATGTACAATATTGTATAATGTAATATATCTGTACAATATTTTCATTGTAGCCTAATAGAAAACGCATTTTGGCACATAATTTCAACATGCTGCTATTGTATGGGGCGCGCATTTGTAAAGCGGCTCACGCTGAAAATAACAGCAACATTGTCACATTCAGCTTCAAACAATGTTTAAAAAAACTGGTATGAATTTTTGACGTCACTTTTTAGCACATTTACAACAATATTTGTCAACTTAGAAATATTTTAAATAGTTAAATCTAAATATTAAATGTTACACGTAAATGTTAAATCTAAATGTTAAATCTAAATCTAAATGTTAAATCTAAATCTAAATGTTAAATCTAAATGTTAAATCTAAATCTAAATGTTAAATCTAATGTTAAATCTAAATGTTAAATCTAAATGTTGAATCTAAATGTTAAATCTAAATGTAAATGTTGAATCTAAATGTTAAATCTAAATGTAAATGTTGAATCTAAATGTAAATCAGATAACTCAGATAGTCAGATAACAATATTTAACAATGTATACATATATTAGAGATGCTCCGATCAGCATTTTTGGGGCCGATCACCGATTACCGATCACCAAAATCATGATCTGCCGATTGCCGATCACTGCCGATCACAGAATGGCAGGGGAATGGGAATCTTTTATCTGTAATCTAGCAGAGTTTGCACCATTTGTAGAAATGTGTTTATTTAATTGTATTTAGAAAATGAGATGTCTTAAGGCTAAGGGCAGCTTTCCCAAATAAGGCAGAGTAACATTAAATTATTCCAAACAAAGAGGGGTCAGGCAGACCAACACACATCAGATCAGCCTAATGGGAGGGGATCAAGTTACACTTAGGCATATTTGGAAATTGTAGCCTCTTAATACACCCACTACATTTACTAATTGGCAACAAAATGTACAACTTGTTACACCAAAACTGGCTACTGATAAAAGGACAAAACTATGGCAAGTTTTTTTCTGTTATTATTATGAACGTCTGATGTAGTTGAGCAGAATGCTCTTTTATGAAGTTACTTCATTAAAGGACATATTTAATGAGATTATGCCTATAAAGGTTTTGGATTTTTTATCATATGTTCATTTAAAAATATATATTGTATAAAATGACTACTTGTTTATATTTGTTTTGTTTTATTGTATTTATATGATATTTGTATTTTTATAATTTAATTTTTGCCATGAAAATAGCTTTGAATGCTGACATGGCATTAAATAAAATAATCTGAATCTGAATCTGATGTAGTTGAGGAACCAACTACGTCAGATCAAAAAAAAATAAAATACCACCACCACTTTTGAAACATCTCATCTTTTTTGATCGGCGCTTTTGGGGTTCGCCGATCAATCTATTTTTAGCCAATATCGGCCGATCATGATCGGCGTCCGATCAATCGGAGCATCCCTAACATATATTTTTCATTTGATTGGTTCAACCGCCCACCACCCGCCCGAATTTAATTAAAATATTTTTTTTCGTCACGTCATCCGCCCGATCCGCGGTTTATCCGCGGAGTCCGCAGCTGTAACCGCCAACCGCGCATCTCTAATGTGCGCGCTCTTTCTCGCTCGCTCTAGATTCCGAGAGATTTGAACTAATTTGCGGGCATCAGGGAGCCGCTATCAATATGCGGGAGACTTGGGATATCTGGAAAATTCACCCGCCAGTGTGGCGGATAGCCTTTTGAGATTTACTCGCCAAACGTAAAATCTACCCGCATTTGGCGCTTGGCGGGTGTTAATTTCGGACCCTGGATATATTACAGCAAGGTGTGGATGGAAATTTTTTTTACTAAGATTTATAAAGAAGAAAATAAAGAAACTTTATATAAAGTCGCAATTGCAAAGTCGTGATAATGAGAAATAGTCCCAATGATAAGATTATTATCCCAAATATTTTGGGATATAAAGTCACCAAGGGAGATATAAATAAGCAAATTGTAAGAATTTTTTTTACAAAACATAAATGCACACTGCAAGACATAAAGCAGAACTGTGAGATATATAGTCATATTGTAAGATAAAGCAGCAATTCGGGGGGGAAAATCGGAATAACAAGAAAAATAAAGCCACATTGCGGGATTTTAATTCAGATTGTGGGATATAAAATCACAATGGGAGGTATAATTTAGCAAATTGTGAGAAACAAAGTTTCATCGTGAGATATAAAGCAGCATTACGAGTTTGTGAGGTTGCAATTGCAAGAAAAAAAAATCATATTTTGAAATATAAAGTCATAATTGGAACTGATATAAAGGTGCAATTATGAGAAAAAATTCAGAATTACTGAGGTGAAAATGTACCAGATTATCAGCCATCTACAGTTATTCATCAGGGATTTCAAATAAAAGAATAAGACAGAGTAGACAAGAAACAAAGCATAACAACTGTAACGCTGTAAAGCCAGGAATGTCAAGCAGCTAAACTCCCACATTTAGCACTTATCACATACTAGCCGTGACAAGTGGATCAATAGAGTAAAACAGCACTTGCGCTCTAATGTGGATGGTTGCGCGTGACTGGAAGATAAATAAAATCTTTAGAAGTGAATATATTCATTAGGATGACATATAGAGTGCAGAATGTGTCCAGCAGGCATGATTAGTTGATACATATAGAGGGGCTTTACCGCATTGAAATTCATCGGCTCCATCCTCGCAGTCTTTCTGTCCGTCACACAACCAGACGCTGGAGATGCAATTTCCACTGGGACACGCGAAATGGCCGTCCTCACACGTATGGACTGCAGAAGCTGAGAGAAACGGACAAACGGAGAGGATAGGGGTTTAGATAAACCTGTAGAAAATCATCTGTGATTCCTTCTGCCTGATATCACCAAAGGGTTTGCCAGGTTCACCAGCACTTCGAGAAAACGATGAGAACATGTTGTAAACAAATCAATTGTCCGACCTCTGAATGTCTACCTCAGCTTCAACCATCCAATTTGTAATCTGTGATTTTATATTTGTGTTTGGTTTCTGATTTGTAGATCAAGGTCATTTTAAACCTGCAACAGTGTACCTTGACTGGAGAAACCACAGCATATGTCAAGAGCTGAACAGTCTTCATATTTCTATTAAAGGTTTGCTCTTCTGCAGTAAAGTTTTCAAAGAACATACACGTTTTTTGGAGCAAACATTCCCAGAGAATCAGTGCTAGCAACTTTAGCAAACAATCATATATTTTGTATGGTGTATTTCAGCCTTCAAGTCCTCCAGGGAAGATTCTACTGTATAGAGATGTTTGGAAATCATAAATGGGTGTGTACAGGCACTTTTATGTCCCAAAGCATTGGTTTTTATTAAAACATTTTTCTTTTGCAGTATAAAGACATTAAAACTGTCAAGGAAACTGTTTACCATGGTATAATTTATATTCTCTACTTTTCAAATGCCCTTATATATTGTATGTTTTGTGTGTGTGTGTGTGTGTGTGTGTGTGTGTGTGTGTGTGGGTGTGGGTGTGTGTGTGTGTGAATTCATCAATATCAACACACGGAATGTGTATAAACTGAACCGTAGAGTCAACATTCACAATTAAACTTCAGTTATGATCGTTAGCAACCCTTTCCGCCATGATTATTTCATTGACATGTCAAAACTTACAGGTTTCAAATAAAATCCAGAGTTTCCAACTTTTAATTATGATATTATGGTGTTGCTCAACTCATAAATTCTGACAGGACCGTAAAGTTCAGCACAAAAATTTGACATATTCATTGACTTCCAGAGTTGTGCTTTATTTAACCGAAAGGACTTAAGTCACTAAATATTCTCAGTAGGACCTGGTCTAGGGCTGCACGATATTGGGAAAAAAAATCACATTGCGATATTTTATTTTTCTGCGATATATATTGCGATATGAAAATTTCACCAGATTACTTTATTAGCTCTCTTTGGAAAGAATGAATCATCTGAATGACTGGGGTGATTTTGTAATGGAGTAAATCTGCACAGCAACTATTATAGTTAACTAATGTAGTTAACTAGAGTTTAATAAATGGAACCTTATTGTAAAGTGTTACCGATTTGTTATGCCTCGTGAGTTCAGTGTTGGACAGGTCAGTTGTTTTAACCATTTATTAAAGTGAATCGGTTCAAAGGAGTCATTAGTTCGCGAATTGGAGGTGTAATTAACGGACCACGGCAGACGTTGTGTGTGATTATCCCGGCAGTTTAGGACATCGCACAAGATTGGTCTCAACACAGAAAACATATCATCACTGGATAGATTTTTTTTTATTTTTTTTATTGAAAGTGTGGTTTATCTGTGTGGAACACTTTTCAGAGAATATTTTTTTAGCACAATTCACAACCAGTAGTTCAGGAAAAAAATATTTCCGAATGCTTCACGTGAAACTTCGTTCTTCCGACCTTTTACCATCGTGTATTCTCAAAGATATTCGGTCAACTCAATTCATTAATATGCGCGAGAGAGGGAGAGAGAGAGCAAGACAGTTTGAAAACGGTGATAGTGCGCGCGCGCGACCGGGGCTCTCTCTCTCTCTGCTCGTTCTCTGTTAGGTTGATGTTACAGGACTTAAAAACACATGCAAATGATAAACTTTCACTATACTATGGTTAAACTTTGCAATTAATCCAAGAATCGCAAGCTTTACGGGCCGGGGAGCTGCTGGCCCGTACTGATTATGAATCACGGATCAATTACGATCCCTAAGGCTTACATCGCAACATCCTGCGATGTGACTATCGTGGATGCGCACATCGCGATATCAATGTTAAAACGACACATCGTGCAGCCCTAACCTGGTCCTTCTACATATATCATAAATATCTAAGCATATTACTGTCAAAAATTTGGCAGGACTCAGTGTGATTGAGTAAAAAAAAAGCCATCATAAAAGGCACAGGCGATGTGAGCCGTCACTGCACCGCAATGCGAACTTTGTAAAAATTCCCTTTGTTCCCAATGCTATTTTCCATTCTGAATGTGACAATCTTGTACTTTGAACACTAACAAACAAGAGAAAGACAGATTGAGAGAGAGAGAGAGAGAATGCAAATGCATTTCTACCGTGGCAGTGTATTTCGTCTGCGTAATCCCCACAGTCATTGGCTCCGTCACAGATCCAGGAAGGATGAACACACAGAGACGTGGAATTGCATCTTAGAAACCTCTCGCTTTTGCTGGCGCGAGCACCCAGTCTGTAGTATTCCACGCAGTCTGTGCTATCTAGAAACACAGAGTGGGCAATGAGACGAGTGTTTCACACGCTCAGTGACACGTAAACACACACCATCAGAAGTGCGAAAAGGCTAGCACACCCTTCACATGTTAATCTTACTACAGATTTTCTCGTCCGATGCGTCAGCGCAATCGATGATCTGATTACACCAGAATGATGAAGGGATACAGGAACCATCTGCACAACGTCGCTCAGAAGACAAACACAAGGAATCTGGAACCACAGGGGAAAATGTAGATGCTCTACATTACCCTTAAGACTTTATTTTATTGGAATTGAATGATAATTGCCCCCAAAATAGTAAAATATAAAATAATGTTACACAGTTAAATAACGTCATAGTTTAAGAACCTCTAACTTGATTCATTTCAGGGCTCTGAATGTAGTTCACAAGATTTTTGGCTCAAGTGTGAAAGCTCTGAATGAAGCCAGGCACCAGAAAGCTTTAAATGAAGTCAGAACCCTTTAAAGCAATCTGAATTGAAATCAGTTCAGTATGTAATGTGAACGCAAAGTGTTATGTACGGTGGCCGAGAGGTGCAAAACAAATCACAATTATAAAAACAAAATAACAAGTCAGAAAACACAACGACAATTCAGAAAATAAAATAAGTCAGAAAACACAACGACAATTCAGAAAACAAAATAACAATTCAGAAAACACGACGACAATTCAGAAAACAAAATAACAATTCAGAAAACACAACGATAATTCATACAAAACGGAAAAGGTAGGTACATTTTGAGAATGGCAAACTTATCGCTGATTGGACGAGACACCTGTCAATCAAGCTTTACAGGAAGTAAGAAATTTGTGATCAACTTTGTTTTGCTAAATGCGAAAATGGAACACATTAAACATTATTTTGAAGAAGGACATTCATATGCCGTGATTTTGGACATGCTGGCGAAATACCACGACATTAAAATGAGCTTGCGCTCAAATGGCTTTAGTTTATCGTACTCATCAACATGACAAAGATAGTTCGGTCCCATGGAGTGATATGCAGACATCCCAAGTCTCCCGGGAGTCTCCCGCATATTGATAGCGGCTCCCTGATGCCCGCAAATTAGTTAAAATCTCACGGAATCTAGAGCTCACGGGCTCCAAACCGTGTAGCGCGCGCACGGCAGAGAGGGAGAGAGCGAGAGACCTTGCGTGTGTGTGCAAATGTGCGCGTGTGCCTCATGAAGCGCATGTAAAGGTTTTAATGTCGTGGTATGTAGCCAGCATGTCCACAATCACGGCATATGAATGCCCTTCTCAAAATAATGTTTAATGTGTTCCATTTTCGCATTTAGCAAAACAAAGTTGATCACAAATTTCTTACTTCCTGTAAAGCTTGATTGACAGGTGTCTCGTCCAATCAGCGACAAGTTTGCCATTCTCAAGATGTACCTACCTTTTCCGTTTTGTATGAATTGTCGTTGTGTTTTCTGAATTGTTATTGTGTTTTGTGAATTGTTATTTTGTTTTCTGAATTGTTGTTGTGTTTTCTGACTTGTTATTGTGTTTTCTGAATTGTCGTTGTGTTTTCTGACTTATTTTGTTTTTATAATTGTGTATAATTGATTCGTTTTGCACCTCTCGGCCACCGCAGTTATGGGTTAACTTCCCTTATACATTTTCATAATTCCAAATTTTAAAGAATAATAAATAATTTAAATAATTCAAATTTAAGCAGACAATGTTTAAAAATATGTGTAAACAGAAACTAAACGGAAACTTGTTTACAGCAAAATTAGATCTACTCCGTTTTCAGGTCCAGAGATAGTGTGACTATAAAACTTGTGAGAAGATAAAAAATATAAAAAAAAAAGATGTGAGACATTTCGATTCTGCATTGCTGTCAAGAGAACAACTTTCATTGGCCTTCACTGACGCTTAGTATAGAGATCTGTGGTTTGTACTGTCTACATTATAGATGTTTCTGCATTAAAGCTTAATGCTGTTATTTAGATGTTCAAACAAGTGCAATGATTCAAGGTTGTATTGATTAATGGTCTGAATTTCTTTAGTTGTGTAGAACATTGAAAAACTAAGATTCCTGGACTGACCAACACTGGACTAAGCATGCGTTTCAAATATGTAAGAAGAAAAAATACTCACTGTTACAGTAAGCTTCATCTGAGTTATCCCCGCAATCATTCACGCCATTACAGAAGTGATAGTTGGCCACGCAGCGCTGGTTATAACATGATTTAAAGCCGTGTCTGCAGTTCCGGTTTTCTAGAATATGAAAAAGTTGAGAATTAGGCATAGGACTTTACAATAACATGTATGTAACTACAGCAATGCCATTTAAGATGGATGGATGGATAATAGTGCAATGTAAAGTTTGGATGGCAAAACTATCCAAGCACAACTGCTTTATGTGAAACTCTTGAGAATGTAAGGACAGAGAGAGAGAGAAAGAGAGAAAGCAGCAGTCAGTCTGTCACATCACTCGCACTCATTATGTTTTCGCCAGACTGCTTTAAGCTCGTCTTATTAGCCCAAGTCACAGGAGAACAGGAAGACCTTCGGTAGCATTCCTTCATTCAGTTCAGAGATGAAACCTGAGGACTCAAACATAACATCCTGCCTGATTGGATTCTTACCGCAATACTGCATCTTTTCATCCGACCTGTCTTTACAGTGTGCGATTCCGTCACATGTCAGCTGGTAATCAATGCATTCCCCATTTCCGCACTGGAACTCAGAGTGGATGTTACATGAGGAGTTCATGGCTAGAAGACAAGAATAAAAGAGATTTGAGACAGTGGTGATGTAAAGATTAGGGAATTGCATTGACTGCTTGAGTGTTTGACAAATAATCAGCCAAGGGCTCAAGGTCAGACGTGGCAATAGAGCAAGTTCCATTTGCACTTTTCTTTTTCTTTTTTACTGTTGGTCTATTTACACAAATGTCAGAGCCATCTCTCCATGGCCTTTTCATCGAGTCCCTTGTGTTCTGTTCTCTTCCATCAGATGCACTATGTCTAGCTGTTCGAACACAAAAACACATCTGTGTATAAGCCCAGTAATCCTCTCCAAGAGAGTGTTGAGCGCTGCTGCAATTTCACTGTGTCACTGTGTATAGTGTCTGTATAAAGCTGTCCTGAATCTAAGCATCGAATCATCTAATGTTCTTAAAGTATGGAGAGAGAGAGAATAAAAACATAAATAAAGATCCATTCCAGGTTGATGGATGTTTCAGTATCAATACCTATAGGAGCACCCTCAAGTCCAAATTTAAGGTATCCATTATCTTGATTACTAGTGTAGCAAAACATCTAATATCTAGATCTAGCCAAAAGTATCAACTATGCAGCTGTGGAGTAAAGACAGAAGTATCTAGACTTAAAGCAGTGTATAATACTTTATATCCAGACAGGATCTAAAACTGCCATCCCCTTGGCATTTAAAGTGTAGCAAAACTAATTTGGACCACACTCTGGAATAAGAATTTATTCCACAATCTGAAACAAGAATTTAGATCACAATCTGGATTTATAATCTATATTCATAGTAAACTGAATTTGGATTACAATCTGGATGTACAATACAGATCATAATCTGGTTCCAGAATGAATCCTGATTTATACTATGGATTATAATCTGAATCCTGATCACATTCTTGATTTAGAATCTATATTCAGAGTAAGGGAAATCTGGATTACAATCTGGATGTACAGTTGTCTTTCATAATATGGATCCTGAACCTAAGTTATGAGCAAAACAAATCTGAATCTGAAATTTAGAATCAACATTCAGAGTGAGAATGATTTGGAATTGCAAAATGAATATACAATGTAGATCATAATCTGGTTCCAGAATTACATATTGAGTTTAATCTGAATCACAATCTGGATTTAGAATATGGATCTGAATCTAGACCACAATCTTGATAAAGAATCTATATTCAAATCTATATTCAGAGCAACATGAATCTAAATTAAAATCTTGATGTAGAATCCAAATCACATTCAATTCAGATACAGAATCTTTCTAGAGTTCTTACTAGTGCACTAACTGGACCTACAGAAGGATGGTAAAGTAATAAAGTTGTTTGGCCACAGCATATGAACTTAACCACATAACTCAAAGTACTGGGACAAAGTACCGGGCGATTTGAAAAAAAAAAGTCCAGGAAAATGAGCTAGGGAAACAGAGAGAGAGAGGGTACAGGACTTACATACACATCTGTTATCATCCAGTAATATCCGTTCCCCACGGCAAGTACAGTTTACCACACCAAGCGGAGTCAAAAGGCAGAGGTCATGGCACCCTCCATTATTCACGCTGCAGGGGGACGACTCACCTAGAAGTAATAAGAGAAATCCTTGATGACAAATCACTCGTAACAAATTGTGACACCTCCAACTGTTTGACAAGTTTTACAGCTCATTCTTAGGGTAAGGAATTTACAGTCACCATGAAATCAAAATCGACAATTCTTATATTTTTATGGAATATTGCTGTTCTATAAATGATTTATCTGTGCACATCACATTTTTTTTAAATCATCTGTAAATAACTTCCCCTCCCTCTTGCAGGACATCTCTTCCTCCGTTTGCTCTTGTTCGAGAAGCCTCGGATATATCACTCGGATATATGTCACAATAGGCAAGAAAATACTATCGCAACTTCCGCTTCATGCCGACTTTAAACAAGCCCTACGTTTGGCACCACATTTGAATGTGTTTGAAAAGAAGATGGAAAGAAGGAGCTTGGACAGTAACTTATTTTGTTTTCCATGGAAGAAAGAAGGCAAGGCAGGTTTTTTAGGTGAAAGGAAATAGATTTTTTTAATTAATAAAAAGAAATATTACAAAAAAATGGCACTTGGATGTTGCTGTTTGAGCATAAAAAGATCTGCAAGGCTACAAAGCTCAAAGTCTACTCCAAAGGAAGATATTCTCTTTCACAGAAAACACTTTTCAAGAAACGGCTTGTTGGGACTATAACGCGTTTCTACCGGATCTTGTGAAGTCACAATGTTACTCATTTAAATAAACCCCACCCACGGAATACACACAAAAGGGTAGATGCCTGGTTAAGCTGTGCTAGAGAAGAAAAAGAAGACCTGCTTTAGTAGCATGGTGTCATGTCGAAGAGATGCTGTCTTTTTCCACCCCAGTTTTTTATTATTTGTTATTGTTTTCTATTAACAGTTCCAATTATAAGTTATGTTGTTGCAACGATGTAAACAAAGGGCAAAGCTGTTTGGCTCCGCTAACATGCTAGCCAATATAACAGTGTTGATGTAGCGTTTAACTATGGGGCTCTTGCTTTTGTAAGACTGTCAGTGTTCACCATAAGACTGTATAAAACAATGGACGTAGTGTCCATGTTACGTGACGTCACCCGTAGGTTTCTAAAGAGCATTTTTGAAGCCCAGAGTGTGTGGAACCGACCGTCGCCATTTTTCTAGCGTGTCACTCCCGTTTAACCGAAAATGGGCAAAGAGGAGGGATTAGCTGAGATGACGTGTCGGCTAACAGACAGCAGACAAACGGCTAGAAGTGACAGCAGTGGCAATCCACCTGTCACCTGCCACCCACCTTAATTATGCAGAACTTTAAGGCTTAATATAATATAAATGGTTGAGTTATAAAAAATTTCACCCCCCTTAACAGTTGTCATAAAGGGCAAAATTAGCTATATAGACCAAAACCACTTTTTGTACAAGGCTATAAACATTTTTTCTGCAGTAAAGTTGGGCATATTACCATGGAGGTCTATGGGATGGACTCTCTTTTGGAGCCTGTCTCTAGCGGCCAGTCGATGAATGGCAGTTTAAGTCACTTCCATGTTGGATTCAAGAGAGAGACCGGAAGGTTGCCGCTTGGTGTTCACCAACACTTAAACGTCCTGTCAAATCTGTGCTTGAAAGGGTTCTGCATGGTCCTCTTACTTGCAAACATTTTAAATTGGAATGGCAAAATTGACGCCACCTGAGCAGATGTAACTCGCAGTTGTGTGTGACATTTCCGGAACATGCTCTAAGTGGTACGCCAATCACAACACACTGGGCCAGCTAACCAATCAGAGCACATTTCGCATTATTTTTCGCATATAAAGGAGGGGCTCCTTCAATACAGGAACTAAACAGGGCATTTAAGACAAACTGGGAAGAGACCTGCAATAATGTAAAATATGTGAAAAAGAATGTGTTTTTGGAACAATCAAGCATGAAAACCTATTCTAGTACACCCCATAAACAAAGCCAAGACTTTGTAAAAGGGCACAATAGGACCCCTTTAATGCAACACATTTTGCCTGGCACTGCAGACACACACACATGGTTTGAAGGGCACTCTTGCAGTGCCAGTCAGAGGGTTGGGCTCCTCAGCGGGTGTGAGTTTGAACTGTGTTTGGCACAGACGCTGGCGTGGAGAGCGGGTCTCTGAACCGTGCGCTATCTACACACACACGACTGCCAGATTCTAGAGCCTTGGGCCGAGTGTATTCCCCTGCACAAATGGTGAGGATTCAGATGAGTGCATTGGGCCAGCGTCTTTCACCGTAGCGACATGAGGCTTCAGTCCTGGGAGGCTTTTGCTTATTATGGGATAGGGCTTTAAATAGCTTGGACTCATCGATGGCTGATTTCTGTTGGCCGTTGATTATAAAGGAATGTTATTAGTTGGAATAAAAGGAATTGCAGATGGTCCCCACTTTTAAAGGGACAGTTCACCTACAAAGAAAATGTTTCATTATATTCATAAGAAAAGAAAGTCAAAATGGTGAAAAAAACTATGATAGAAAATGAATTACTTTTAAGCCTGGCTTAGCAGTTTTTACTCTTTTATTTGAGTTATGACTTAAAAAAGAATGGTATGGGAATGACTGTGGATATGTTTTTCAGCATTTTATAACACAGTCTGAGTGAATTCCCTTAATAGAGTCATCTGCGGTGTATAGATAGGAGGAACGGTGGCCACCGAGGTCCAAATCTCCAAAGAGAGGCCTAGGATGAGAAAACCTCCATTTGCGGTTTAGGATGCCAAGCATCTAAGCTGCTTCCATTAGAGTCATTTGAAACACAGAGGCTTGAACCGCAAACAAAGAAATGTCTCTATCGAAGCCAAGAAGGAAGCGGAGTGGAAAGCGGGCATTCTATAAATGTGTCACGTACTATAAATTCTGCTAATTCTGTAAATTTCATGGTGCAGTTTTACTTCCCGGGTGAACCGAGTTTGGTTTCTACGCATTAAGCGATTTGCGCCTAAGGCACTTGAAATGTGGTGCTCCTTGTGAGTTGTAACAGATGCAATTACCAAGCACTGCAGGTGTAAGTTTCGTGGTCGGGACACATAAACATAAAAGTCACCATTCTCACTAAACAGAATTTATGTAAATGTACTTCCAGCAGTGCAGGCCAGGCAGGGCATTTAGCGGGATTTTTGTCTCAAGAACCCCAATTCACAACTGAAAATGCACATTTAAAGCATACAAATATATACACTTGAATTTTTCTTCTTCTTTTTTTTTATATATTTATAAATAAATCAAATAAAATGCACACCTGATGCCCATTTCTATATCTCTTATTTAAAAAAAAAAAAAAGGGGGGGGGGATGTACAATCTTAAATAAAAAAAAATGTAAATTAAACTAAATTTAGTTTATTTAAACTAAATTAATTAAAAAGGAACATGTATTTAGAGTCTAAATCATTATTGGAATCTAAATCACAATCTGGATCTTAATTTATGGAAATATATCAGCCTTTAATTACTGGATTAAAGTCCCCTCCGATGTTGTAAAGTCACTCATTAATATGATTTGTCTCTGTACTTATCATACTGTGCTGACATAAATCCAGCTTGCCACAAAATACGTAGAATCAGCAAAGAATATTGTGAGTGCGTTCAGCTTATCTGACCCCAATGTCAGAATGTGTTGATTTTGTCCTAGCTTCACTGTGCACCCATCAAAAAAAGCCCCAAGTGACTTGTGACGCATCTAACATCAGTGACTTAGGATTGTTTTTGCTGTCATCACAGAGTAAGCATCTCAGACCCCTTGTGTGAATAATACAAACATGCTTTGTGTGACTAATACAAACAAGACTGCAAATCATCCGGTACGTCAACCAAGAACCATGCTCATATGCTAGTTTTCAAGAACATTCTGTTTGATAACTTTCTTTGATTCAAGGTTTTTAGAAATATACTAAAATGGTTTGTTGTCACTGCTCTAATTAAAGTACAAACATTTGGTTTGAGTTCAATGCCAAAAGTTATTTGATGAAACAAAGGAAATGAATTACATACAGCTGTTGGTGTCATTGGAAACAGCGACGATTCCCATCGGTTGATGAGGGATGTCCGCACGGAGTACTTTTGTATTGGCTCCGGTGAACTTATCAGAGCGGATCACAGCCCGCTGAGTCCAGTCGGACCAGAAGATGAAGTCTCTGTAAATTGCCAAGCCAAAGAATGTTCCGGGTCCTGATTTCACAATGACCTACAAATTTAAGGGGCAGAATTTAGGTGAGAGAAATAACCTGGTAATAAAAAAATGTTTTTTAAAGGAGCACTGTTAAATATTCCAGTTTATAGACAAGAGTCAAAAGTTTCGTTATGCTTGGGTGAATATGTTTCTCATGACCTTAAAGTTTTGACCTAAGGGCTTATGCTTGAAATGCATTTTTTTCAAATAAAATCCTGAAAAAGATAGACAGACAGACTGACAGACAGAACAGAAAGATGGAACGATTGATCGATAGAACGATAGATAGATAGAACGAATGAACGGTAGATATAACGAATGAACGATAGATATAACGAATGAACGATAGATATAACGAATGAACGATAGATAGATATAGATAGATAGACAGATAGATAGATGGAACGATCGACAGACAGACAGACAGACAGACAGACAGACAGATAGATAGATAGATAGATAGATAGATAGATGGAACGATCGATCGATAAAACTAGATAGATAGAATGAATGAACGATAGACAGATAGATAGATTGAATGATAGACAGACAGACAGATTGATAGACAGACAGACAGATAGATAGACAGATAGATAGATGGATAGATGGATGGATAGATAGATGGAACGATTGATCAATAGAACTATAGATAGAACGAATGAATGGTAGATAGATAGATAGATATAACCTTGTAAAAATCATTCAATAACTTAAGCAGCAGTAATTAATAAAACAAACTATCTCTCATGTCGTACAGGACAGTTCCATCAAGCAGTTTACTTTTTGCGCTTCATCACAAAGGTGCACAGACCAAAATAAACCCACTGAGGGTCTGTATAATTCACTCACACACACACACACACACACACACACACACACACACACACACACACGGGCCTGGCCAGAGCCGGAGGGGGAAACCACCGTGACACCCGAAGGACAGCCCTCCTCCATTATCCCTGACATTATAAATGATTAACCCAGATCTGCGGAGAGTGTAAATGGAATCCCTGCCATAACAGACACGGGATACATCACGCATGACCTCGGGGAGGAAGCTAAGTTGTGGAGAGAGGGTCTGTTCTTCGTGTGCCTAAAGAAAAATGAACGGAAATCAAAATTAATTGATTAGAATCCCTCAGAAACGCTGAGATGGTAGAGAGGGGAACAAAGTAGGTTTCAAAATAAATACTCAACAAATGTGTGTAATATTAGGCTTTGGTAAATAATTCACCATTTGATTACAGCTGAAAACTTTCACTGAAACAACACTTGATTCATATCAAAAACATGCAAACTGTAGTGATTTAAGGCCGAAATTCTTATCCGAAATTTTCGCACGTAAAGAAATAAATACGGCCTCACGTTGTGTCAAACACGTTTACACACTGCCTCAGCATGATTTTTCAGCATTGTTCGTAGCAAGCATTTTGATAGGCGTTTTGACAATTCAGTCACCGGATGACGAATACGAAAAAACGCTTACGAAAATTTCGGACTCAGTGAGCAAGGACTTTAACTCAGTGGAAAATGTATCATCATATGTTTGACACGTTTTCATCAGAACTCCAAATGGTGCAGAACTACAGAAAGGCTAAGGTTACACATTTAAATTTGTTGTGTGTAAAAAAAACCCTGTTGATTTCTAAAATTCATACAAAAATGTATAAAAAAAAGTTTTGCCCAGCAATAAATATATAAATAAAATAAAATAAAATAAAATAAAGGCTGTTCCAGTTTGGTAAAAGTTTTTCTTTATTTTAAAACAATCAAGAGAAAGAAAAATACAAAAATCAAGAGAAAAATGATAGAAAATCAGTGAGGTTTTTTTTTTGTGCCCATTTTTTAAGGTGGTACACAAATTATTAATATGCATTATATACTAATTATAATTATTATTATGGGGGGAGGGGGGGGGGTCACCTCAAACTTCATGTGAGGTAAACTTTAAAATGTGCACAAAAAAAAACAGTGCAAATTCTTCATTGCAGTTTCTCTGAAAACTGCATGTAACCAATCAACACAAAAAGAGGTTACACACATTTTCTCCAGCTTTAAGAGCTTTTCACAGACTCTGCTAGTTATTTCCGAAGGCTTCGTGAGCCACACACATCTGTTATGAAGTGTGGCATTAACCGCTCTTCAGCAACACACACAGACACAGATGTCTCTGAAGGGCCGTCTGTTTGATTGCCAGAGTTTTTCTGTAATAATAGGAGGCTCGGCGCGTGGAGAGCGAGGCTCGCGCTTTAATCCTTGATGACAACATGTCAGACACGTGTTCTCACCCTCTCGCAGTCGAGGCGTCTTTATTCCCAAGTGTTCCTTCGCTGCCCGTACGTCTGTCTCTGAGCATTCTAACGGTGGGGGGAACACGATGAAAGATGCAGGCAGACACATCTGCGTGATGCTCTTATATCAGAGCCGTCGTCTCGACAGGTGAAAAACCTCTTTGTGATCTCTTAAGATCAAAACTTTTTAGCATTGAATTACAAACCAGTGGACAAGAACATGACATTCCTGCTCCGTACGCAGGCTTACAATTCAAGAAGCTTATAAGCAGGGATTAACTTAGACTTTGCTACCCAATAAAGTGACGAAGCGTTACTCAAACACAAAGTCAAGGTGCAGAAAGCTGCTTCTGTTTTATTTAAAGCTATATTGTCCACTTGTTAAGCTCCGCCCCTTTCTTACTTACAGAACATCCCATAGGACTGAATTGGGAGAGTTCTGTAAAAAGATCTATTTTCAATCTAATGTGCTCATAAAGTGGTCAAAAATGGTTGGATATTCTTTTTTGTGCAGGCTGGAATGAATTGCAACATTGCAAAACTTGAAAGTGAAAAGCTTAATTTGAAAGTGAGACTGAGAACACTGTAATGTTTCTGCAACACATTCACTACTTTATAGAAATGGTTAAACGACACATGATTCAAAACTGTGAAGACCACACATCTGATTTGAGACAAATGGTTCTCACAGTCACCAGTAAAAATAAATACCTTATTTGAATGCACTTACAAGTGAAAACATTAATGTAACATTTCTACAACACATTCACTGTGCTACTGTGAAGAACAAGGAAAATAAAACACAAAACAGGCAAGTTTTCTGTAACACTTTGAAAAGTTGTTTTTGACAATCCCGTTGGGTGATACAAGTAACTCGTAAATTGCACACTTTCCTTTAGGAAAGTAAATAGGGTCATATTTCAAGTGTTGTTTTATTAAGAAAGTTTCATAAGGGAGAATCCAATTTGCATGATTAATTTTGAACTCCTGGGAGTTTGAATGTGTGGCTCAGACTATGTACGTTGAAGATCCAGCGCGTGTCATTTCCTCTAGAGGAAGTTTGAAAAGGCTACGGATCTGTCACCAGTAACCTAGATGGCACTACCTCCTACAGCGCGCTCTGGCAGGATCCCGCCTCTCTATCCTCTGTATCTGTCTGACACACAAGAAAACAAATGTTTCTTTTGTTCGCCCAGATCAATTTTCACCTTTTAATAGCCTAGCGAGCAGATAGTTTCATTAGCTGGCTAGGAGCCGTTTAGCGCGCCGCGGCATTGTTGGCGGTTGTCAAACCCTCTTACCTGCGGTTCCTGGCACTTGTTGGAAGTAAACATAAAAGCAGGTTTACTTAGAGAGTTATTAATAACTTGTTTGAGCTTAATCAATTAAAATAATTGAAATAACTCCATGAACAGTTAATTTTACTAAAACTGTTAACGGGGTCACGGCATGAGAAATCAAATTTGCATTGATCTTTTGACATTTAAGGGGTCTTTTTGTACATCCTGCAAGTTTCATAACTTAAACCGTCCTCCTCATTATAAACAAAGCATTTATTTAATCAAGCTATTTGAATGTGAGCGTCACATTGGTGCATCCTGAAGGTGAATGGAAGACCTTAAATGCTGAAAAGACAATGTTACCTTGGACAATGTTCAATGATTGTTTAACGACGCTAGGACCTTTTATTCAATCCTCCCGGCCAGAGCAAATTTTTTATTTCAAGTGACAATGTATTGAACCCAAGTGACCTGTATTCCGTGGATGGGATCGAACTTTCTTTGTGTCCTCCTTCAATGTCTCACCTTGACAAAACAGAAAAGCTTTACAAAGGCTGAAAGATGTTTCCGGCACTTTTAAGACACAGCCTCTACTTCAGCTAATGCACTTCCATGCATTTTTCAAAAGTCACACAAAGCGCTTGCATACTCACGTATCTGTGCGAGCCATCGTAATCGCACCTCTCGATGTGCCCGAGACTGCCATCCGAAAAATACAGCTTTTCAGCTTTGTGGTCGATGGTGAGTCCATTAGGGGTGCTGACATCCACGCTAACAATGACTCGGATGTTCCGGCCGGTTAAGGTCGACCTCATGATGCTCGGCCTCTGCTCATTCCAGTTAGTCCAAAACATCAGGCTTTGGGAAGTGCAAACACACTGTTAGCAGTCACATCAAACTATTTTTATAATAAAATTGTGAGCTTAAAGTACTTGTACACCTAAGTCACTAGCTATCCACCTATTTGTATGCGCAAATGCCAAGATGCACATATAAATATCTTGCCTCAGCAGATTGGATAACTGGATGAACCAGCAGAACAATTTCACTGGACAGCATCTTAAATGTTAATTTGATCATTTAGAAACACCTGAGCCAAAGTCTGTTATCAGAATGATTTGGTTAATCCTTCCCAGAAGCGTCTAACAAACACCAGGTATCCGAACGCAAGATAACATGCCAGCATTGATTCCGTTTCATCCTCACGCTTTGAGAAGCAACATTTATGATGTAGAAAAAAGAGCCACAGTGGCTTCTTACATTTTTATTACAGATATTTTGTTCCAATTTCCCAGGAAGTGATGTTTTTGTAATCTTGAACACATGGAATGGATGCGCTGCTTCATTCGCAAATGTTTTATGTGATATTCCAATTTTGCGTATAAGTTAAATCCGCGACTTTGGATGGAAACACATCTAAATGCCATTACATTATATGTCAATCCTAATTTATGCTAGCACTTTTCTCAGGACTAACATTACTTTTCTGAGCAGTTAGTTCTTCAAAATTGTCAAATTTCACACATAGCCTAAATGTTAGCTTTGAATGCCACAATAAAATGACATATTTCACATCACAAAACAGAAGAAACAGCACATTACACACGAGTATGATCAATAGCGTTATTCATGGATTATTAAGTAAGGTAATTAACATGTTAAACTGACTGTGTTTGTCTAAAAAAAGAATGTACACCCTTGATGCTGCAGTACGCTAATATGTTAGTTCGGTGAAAAGCACTAGAATGATTTGTTAGCAGATGCCACGAAGTTTGACAGTATTTAATGTAATGACATTAAGACATTTTTAAGGGTGACTTAAGTACTACACAATTGATGATAGACGTATAAAAATGCCTGTTTCTGTCATATATAAGTAGGGCTGTCACTTTAACATTAGATACCATCAAACTTAACAGCATTTGCTAACAAATAATGGTAGTGCATTTCATAGCACTTTTCTAAAGCATTACATCTTCAAATTTGTTGCATTTCAGACTTGTTTTCTTTGAATGCCAATCTTAAAATGTAAAATTTTGTTTTAAAAAACAGGTTCCTCTTAAAATAGAATGTACACCCTTGATGCTACGCTATGCTAATAGCCTCATTAAAAATTTATTCATCTGCAATTATAATCAAGAAGGCTACAACCTAACAGCATCACCCCATTTTCTTTAATGTGGCAGAAAAAGACTAGTCCCTCGAAGGACGAAGCATGTCCTTGTGTTTGAGACGAGTGTGCTAGCCTGGCATGTGACGGCACTGTGTAGTGTCAGCCGAGTGTGACTCCTAGTTGTGATCTTTGGCAGCTTTTGGATTGGTGGGACTTCTTGCTGACAGCAGCAATCACTTATTGCCGTCCTAATGCTCTAACAGGCTAATGCGGTGCCTGCTACAGTCCAACTAAGTGTTCTCAAGGTATAAAATGATTAAATGTTCCTTCGAGAACAAACAGCTGTGTTCCTGCTATGGATGAAAGATAGCTTACTGTGCTTTAAACCATTGAAAAGTTACATAAGAAATATGACGGTTCGCAGAAACCAACTTCCTACTTGGAATAGTGAAGAGAACACCTGTAGAATCCTGTTTAACTAACAATTACTATGTAAAACACAGTAAATTATCCTGTTTATAATCATACACCTGAAGAACACAAGCTAACGTTAGCATAGCATTGTTTACCCTTAGCAATTTGACAAAAGCTATTTTTTTGTATCTATATAAATCATTTTTCAAGCATCAGGCAATGGAAAGTGTAAAAGGCCGACATAAACAGGAATATCTCACATCTGACTTTGAATATCATTTAACATAAGGTGGTGGGGAATTCAATTTCAATTCAAGTCAATTTAAATGTAGATTGAGGCATAATCATATAATCTCTTTCATATAACCTCAAGTAGTCTCAAAATATCTTATAATTCACAATCAAAGGTTCCCAACTGCTGTTTAACATATATTTACTCTGTAATTAATTATCCTGTTTATAATCACACACCTGAGGAACAGGTGTTAATGCTAACGCTAACGTAACATTGTTGACTCTTAGCAGTTTGGCAAAAACTAATGCTGGCATTGTCATTTTGTGTTTATATAGATAATTTTTCAAGCATCAGGCAATGGAACATGTTGAAAGTCAGACATAAATAGAAATATCCCATATCTGACTGAATTAATTTAACAAAGTCAATTTAATGTAGACAAATGAGGCATAAGTAAATAAAGTACATGATATCTTTCATAAGCTCAATTAGTCTCAAAATATCTTGTAATTCATGATCAATGGTTCACAACTGGTCAGTCGTGACCATAAATGCGTCATAAGTCCTGATTTCAGAAAGCAGGAATCTAAATGCTAAATGATACTAAATGGAAAAATCAATCAATAATCAACAATCACAGGTAGTAAGAATAACAAAAAAAAAAAATAATAATACATTTATCAACTTTTGACGAGAAAAAAAAAAGCTTTTGTTTTAGATGTTAAAAGTTATGTGCATTCAGTCAAACTTTGCCGTTTTGCTTTTTTTGAACTATGAACAATTTAGCAGCTTATAATAATACATTTTATTTAATATACATTTGATTTCACTTTTGTATGGGTCACACTTGATGTCTAATGTAAAACCTAGTTAAGAATCACTGCGCTAGATTAGCAAGCTTCAGCAAGTTCAGCAAGGCAGCAATTTGTGCAAGTAGAAAAAATAAATAAATGCATAAATGTGCAACCTAATTAATGTTTTCTAATTTGAAAATGAAAGGAAATGGCTAACTGAGATCAAGTTTGAAGATTAATATCAAATTTACTGTGAAGCTCTGTAGCACAGGTCACACTGTTTTCCAATCTGAATCTTTTAAAGCTCATAACTCACTGAGGTAAAATTCATACACTCTATGTGGTCTGGCAAGTAATTACTATGAAATAATTAGAGGATCCCTCCCTTCATCGACCTTTTGGAAAGACAGCCATCAAAGCAAATTTATCAACGCGGGTTATTTTGAGGAGAGGTGGAGTTAGTCCAGAAACATTTTGACACTTGAGATTTATTTTACTTTAATGAAAAGTAAATACTTTTGGACTTTTTAATCACTGAACAAAATATGAATTTAATTTCACAAGCAACCAGTTATGAAAATTACATCCAACTGGCTTAATTTTGGTGGAATATGAAGTAGCATAAAACAAAACAAAAACGTTCCTTTAGAAATGTATAAAGGTAAACTTCAAACTCTTGACTTACTTCTGACATTCGTCCAGAGTGAGGACGTGCGGATGGTCCTCTTCGGACAGAGAGACCACAGTGTCTCTGTTGAAGGCGTTTGGTCTGGTCTGGTCGACGTTGTGGCGGGTGATGGTGGCTGTGGTGGAGCTTGTCCAGTAGAGAACGTCCCACACTCGATGGTACGCCAGTCCCTCCACAGAACCAACATCTACAGAAGGGGACGCCATGTCAATGCAAAATGCTCAAATATTATAAAAGGAACGTGCAGACGGTGACCTACACCTTTACATTTTCCAAGGTTTTACACACACACAGTCTGAAAAGGATTTCAAAGCTTGTATCAATCATAAAAGAAAGCATTGAAGTCCACACAAATGCAACCGGTTGACCTGAAAGCTATAAATCCGGATGGCAGGCAACAAACTCCACAGGTTTCAGAAGTGATTCAGAAAGAAGAAAAACGGACAGATGGTCGATGTGAAAGCAAAGGTGTCAGCAAAGGTCAAGATGTGTAGTGGAAATCTAATCGACACCATAAAAAATACACCTTTTTTAGCTCTTGAAAACACTGGGAAGTGCTTGACTATGCGTGTGTCTATATGTGCCACTTCAAAAAGGAGCAAAAACAATTAACAAATACATATTTTTATAAAAATATATACATTTTGAGACTAAAATTGTAATTAAAGCATACATTAATATATTATAATTTTTAATAATATTTGTATATAATATTAGATTAAACATTTTAATTTCATGTTAAAATAAAAATCAATTAAAATAAAGTCAAAGTTTTGAGAATAAACGTGTAACAGTAAAATCTGTCATACTTTGTGAATAAAACAATATTTTTAATAAAGAACAAAGATTGTTTTGGCTGTACAGAAAGTCATTGTCTAGCGGTTGTAAAAAGTAATTTCAGATGTGACACGCGGAACAACTTAGCGGATTCACTCGCATAATTAAAAGTGTTTGTCACTCCTTAACTTTGCAGTAAACGTGGATGTCGGTTCTCTTGGAAGCATGACAACCAAAACTTTTCTTCAAATTGTGAATGGATTATACAGAAAGCGAGCAAAGTGCACTCCCTTTATAGCACGATTGACTGAGTTCACTCACGTGAAAACGATTATAACCAATGAATTAACTACACACGGCACAACGCATCTCTTATTTACATTGTGATTTGGTGTTATAATGAGAGGATTTGCGAGCGTGTAAAATGTAGTCAGTGAACTCGAGTTAAACAAAAACTCGTTTAGAGTGAATTTTGACTTACCTACAGTAAACATTGGCCATTGCTTTCAACAGAGATGCCGTTGCCGTAAAAAACGGCAAAATTTCACCAAAAGGTGACAAGTTTCTCAAAAACATAGTTTTCTTTATATTTCAATGTGTCACTAAAATTCTGTTGGTTAATATGGTATAATAATATATTTTTTAATTTAAGAAAAATGTTATTCTTTTCTCTATTCATTTGCCAAATTATTATTATTATTTTTTTTTCCGTTTTAAAAAGTTTTTTTAAAATATCACAGTAGTTGAATTAACAGTCGTCTCATGTATTGGCAATATGCAACCATATCATGTACGACCCGGTGCATACAGTGCATTTTTATGACCAGCTTGGGCCTTTTTGTGAAAAACAAAATCATGCATTGATCAAAATACCATTCAGTCTTTTTGATGTTGCAATTGCATAATGGAAGTTTATCACACTGCAACCTGAGCACCATTTTTTAAGTAGCTCTGCAGAAATATTTCACATATTGCAGGATGCAGATCCTTATCCTCATAACACCCGTACAGCCTGACGGTTAAAGTGATTGGAACCGTATAGGATACAGAGGCTCTGCTAGATTACTTGGAGTGAACATAACAAGAACTTAACAAGCGTAAAGGGGGACGCCGACTGCGCTGATGAAGGACAATACGACAATGGGTATTTCAGAACCAGCACAATAAATTGCTTTAGAACATTTGCCATTGACTTGATTTTTTTTTTTTTTGGCCAATACGGTCACTATCATAAAATACGTTTCTCCAAGACGGTAATGATATCAAATGAAGAGCAAACTGACACTAAAATCTCCTGCTTTTCTGAAAAAAAGGGCCCTGTAAATACACATGTGTCTCCTCTAGAGCTCCACAAGAGATCTCAACAAACTATGTTACAAAATGAAGGTTAGCAAACGTTCTTTGCTGCACAGAAACAGAATTTTCAATGGACGCTGTTTGATTTTATCTAGCAATAATAGGCTGGAATAGTGAAAAATGGGCATTTTGTATAAAAGAAAAAAAATCTATATAAAAACAATCATGCTAAGTGTTATAAAACATAAAAGAGAATGCAGTGCAGTACTGGTGCGCATCAAAAAGAAACAAAATTATGCCAAAATTACTGTTTTGTTGAGTATCCTCGAAAGCACAGTCTTAAATTAGTTAAAATTAAGTCTTAAATAGGATGCAGATTGGCGTCATGTGTAGCAGGCAGGGTCCGAAATTAACTTTATTGCTCACCTGCCACAGGGACTGGTAGATGAAAAAATCCACCAGCCAAGCATATTTTTTACCGGCCAAAATAATAAACGGCCTTTTTGTGTCACATATACATTAATTTCAGTACATTTAATTGAAATAAGGTATTATGTTGAATGACTAGAGTAGAAGTCAAAACAGAGCAACAAATAGTAAGACATGGAAGATTTGAGCATCGAACTAGTAGGGGTGGGAATCTCTAGGCACCTCACGATTCGATTCGATTACGATTCAGAGGGCTGCGATTCGATGCTAAAGCGATTATCGATTATCTGAATCTTTTTGTGTGTGTGTGTGTGAATATAAATACTTTGCTTTAAAAGTACAAAGTAATGACCCATAAAGAATTAACGTACAATATATTTTATTAACATTGCAAAGAACCAACAGGAAAATAAATGTGTGCCTGAACTAGCAGCATACTTGTAGTAAATTAATAATATAACAACGACCACTGTTCTGACGATTCATGCTACCCATCGAGATGTGCTACTTACTGGTTATGCGTATGTGCAGACTCATTTTCCTTCTGCTTACCACGCCCATAAATCTATGCATCCTTGCTGTGGAGACTTGTAGGAAACTTTGACAGGTCAAAGATGAATATTTGATGATAATTTTTACTTTTCACACCGTTTTAAAAATGAAAACAGTACAGTATACTGTACACTTAACTTTTTATTATAAAAAGAAAAAAATTATTTTATTATAATTGTATTTCATATAATAATGTCATTTTTACTTGTTATATCAAATGTGATAATTGCTAGTTCATTTAAAATATCAAAATATGCTCCTCATACACTTACCCTAATTTAAATGAAATAACTATGTCATAATATTGTGAGATTTACACCATTATGGAAACAATAGAGAATGAATCAACATTCTCTGTGATCGATTCGCGCTTGGGTAGCATTTTTCGACAAGGCAGCACAAAACCGAGTGTTTTTCCTCCTCTGGTTGGAAACGTGTCATATGGCTTCACATATTTGTCGTGTTTCCGAAATATTTTAGTTTTATTCTACAAAGCTTACAACTAGTGTGGCTCTTGTCCAGCTCCTTTCCCCCTTCAACTTCATAGAAGCCAAAATATTTCCACACGTCAGCTTTTAACGAGGAGGTTGTTTGGATTTCGCGCTCAGCCTTCGCGTCTCTGTTATGTGCACACGCCACAGACAGTCCGGGCACTGCACTTCCGCGCTTCAGAGTTCCGTCTTTTGCGTTCCGTCAATATAACGTTATTATAAATATATATCTAAAAAAAAAATTTTTTTTTTTTGAAAATCGATTTTTGACATTTGTGAATCGATTCAGAATCGTCCACGTCCGCATCGCGATGCATCTAAGAATCGATTTTTTCCCCCACCCCTACGAACTAGTGCTCATAACAGAACATTTGAAGGTTTTGTAAAACTATCAGATACTTTACCGAAAGTAAAAAAATTACCGATTAATACTATCAGTTAAACGGTTTAAAAGTATATATATATATATATATATATATATATATATATATATATATATATATATATACACTTTTAAACCGTTTAACTGATAGTATTAATCTGTATTTTTTTTAAATATATAAATATATATATATATTTTTTACTATATAATATTATAATATAGCCTATTATTAATAATATTACTATAAATATATATATATATATATATATATATATATATATATATATATATATATATATATATATTTAGCTTTTTTGTTTGTTTGCTGCATGGTTAAATAAAACAGTATGTAGCCTATATTTGTTAAATCACGGGGCGCGTCCGTCGACACGCGCAACAACACGCGCCTAAAGACATATTTCGCAATTCGCAAGCAAGCAAAGCAAGCAAAATGAACCAAGCGAAAAGAAGTAGCTACTGTGGCACCATTTCGACAGAAAGATCGAAAATATGCTACGCGGTATTAAAATAAAGCAGTAGGCCTAGTGCAAGTAGGCTACAATGCAATATCACTTGCGATGCAAACATCCACAAGCAAATGAAAGGCGCTTTCCGAAGTTGGCCACTCTTGCAAGACGTTATCTCTGTATTCCTGGGACATCTGTGCCATCGGAGACCCAGACTAACCCCACATCATGCAGACATGTTACTTTTTTTTTAAGTAAAAACTAGACAAGCTGTGGATTGAGGTAGGTCTGCTATTTTTATTTGACGAAAAATACGTAGTCTGATGAAAAAAAAGAAGTTTTTTCGAAGCTTCAAACTGATTCAGTGTTTTATTTTTTTCATCTTAATTTGTTAATTATTTAAGTTAAAGAAATATATTTAGTGTAGGTCTATTTTAGGTGTGAAGAAGGTTCACACACGCTTCTTGAGGCACACACGCAAGGTCTCTCGCTTTCTCCCTCTCAGGCGTGCACGCGCTACACGGTTTGGAGCTCAGTATGTGCGCGCTCTTTCGCGCTCACTCTAGATTCCAGGAGATTTGAACTAATTTGCGGACATAAGGGAGCCGCTATCAATATGCGGGAGACTTGCGATGTCTGGAACATTCACCCGCCAGTGTGGCGGATAGCCTTTTAAGATTTACTCGCCAAACGGAAAATCTACCCGCATTTGGCGCTTGGCGGGTGTTAATTTCGGACCCTGGTAGCAGGTCTTAAAGTGACAGCAGCCTAATAAACCTGCGGCTGGCTGTCATTAAGGATTAAGGAATCGAATCACAAATGTCAAAAATCGATTTTCTAAATGTTAATTGATGATATAATGTTGACGGAACGCAAAAGGTGCCTGGACGGTCTGTGGCGTGCAGTTGTGCACATAACAGAGTAGGGGTGGGAGATATTGACAAAAATGAATATCCCGATATTTTTTTTTTATATTTCGATATCGATATTCAGACAATATTTTTGCAATCCTTCAAAGAAATGTGTGCAAACTGGCAAAGAAGGTTCAGTTGGTCTTTTGACTTGCTGCATTTGACCTATTATTGTATAGAATTACTAGTACATAAAGATATGAGACATTATTGATTATCAAGACTCCTAAACCTTTAAAATAATAAAATATTATTCAATAAAGTCTTTATTGTTCTTTTATATTTTTAATAGGGGTGTAACGGTTCACAAAATTCACGGTTCAGTTTGATACGATACAGAGGTGTCACGGTTCGGTACATTTTCGATACAGCAAAAATAAAGAAATGCCATAGAAATTTCCTATTTATTAAAAGAAAAATTATTTTTAAATAAGTGTGAGTTTCCCTACATCTTGAAACTTTTAGTTGTATAAATGGGGGTAATCTTTGAAGGATGAAGAAATAATGTTTTGGTCATGACATTAAAAATAACATTTAAATAACATATAACACTTGAGTTTTGAAGTGCTGGAAAAAGATGTGTGACGTACTTGAAAGCATTTTAATATTTCTGCCAAACTTCCATGGTTACAAGTTAGTGTTACTACATTAAATCCATGGTGAATGATCTGTGGACTTAAAACCTATAACTAGTTCATTCATGGAACGATGTTTCTCCTGGTTTCCACGTCAGTGCTGTTTAATCAGTTAATAATGGAGAAATTGTAAGGCTTCTCCCTAGATCTCGCAGCGATGTTATTACTTCAGTGGTGAATTCAAATGCTTTGTTTACTGGATCTCTTATGTAGTAACGGTGTCGCTTAATCAAGATCGGCTCGCGCTGCACTGACATTCGTCCGAACTGATAAACGGTCCGTGAAGCACAAAATAATGAGTTTCGTTCCGCTTTCATTACATTTGCCATTTGATGTTGCGCAACGTTGTGGTGTTCGCTCCACCGCGGATTTTGGTCAGCAGGAAAAATGGTCCAACCACCGGAATGGTTCGGTTTGTAATGCGTACCGAACCGATCTCTTGGGAAAATGTATTCCATCTTTTGGACTCATTATACAACGCAATTTTCTAATGATGCAATCACAAAGCTCGCCACTTGAGGACGCCACAGACATTTAAGAAAAACTTTTTAACTTCAGACTTAATTTTTCCGCAAACAACGCATATATTGCCTTTTCTAGCAGCTATTTTATTAATCGTACATCGGCTTTACTCTTTACAATTTTTGATTGTTGCTTCAACCTAAGAAACGTCATAACACACAGGTAAGAACTTCGTAACAGTTAGTTGTAAATTGCAAATTAGATGCAGCTTACTCTCGTGCAATTGAGGAACGATCGTGATTTTGTACAAAAAATGTAATAAAATACAGTCAAACAAACCCCTACAGAATTAAAATCGCTACATATAATTGTTTAGAAGGTTATAGTGTGCGTTATTTGTTTTCTCTTTAACTTCCTTCAGCTCTTTTCATGTTTGGGGGGTCGGATTGTACAAATTATGAAATATTCGATATCCCAATTTTGCATATAGTCCAGACAACAATTTGGATATTATCGTCTAAACGATATATCGCCCACCTCTATAACAGAGACGCATGATGTTTGAGTGAGAAATCCAACCGGCACCCTCTGCATTAAAACCTAGTGTAACTTTGGCTTTATGAAGTTGAAGGGAAAAAGGACCTGGACAAGAGCCACACTTTATGTAAGTAGTGCTCCACACTGCGACCAAATGGGCGACAAGAGGTCCAACTGATAAGAGCTGCAACTTCTGTTACATACGAGAAACATCAGACGGCAAATGAAACAAAAGTGAAACGAACCCGCGCTATTCGTTTGAGCTGCGCGGAACGTCGAACATGAGCATGAAATGGCGCAAGCTCAGAACAGGTTTACTCGTGGGCCGATCTCAATCATGTGACACTGTTATTACACAGCGCTGGAAGATCCAGTGAGAAAGAGTTTGAATTCACAGCAGAATTAATAACATCGCAGCGAGATCTAATTGACCTATGTCTAAGCCACGCCCCCAAACGCGATGAGCCAATCAAAGTGCGCATAGCTAACCCAATACACTCGGACATTCTCTGCTTCCTCGTCCATTGAAATACATTGCAGTTAGTCAGTTTTTATTCGTTTTTATATGTTTTTTCTTGTCATTTTAAGTTTAAAATGGTCAAACAGTATGCATGGGGTACAACTCCGACACTAGGTATCCCGAGAGGCTGGGCGACGGAGTGTATTTTTTACCCTTTCCCAAGCCACATCTCAATCGAGATAAGTGTCTGGATTAAGTTATGCGGTAGACCAGAACACCAACTAAACGTGGATAAATTAAACAAGGATGTCTACATCTGTTCTAAGATAAGTCAACAACGTATTTGAATGTTATCTTTAACATCTCTAACGTAACGTTAGCCTAACATTAGAAAACGTTAATGTTAGCTTCTAGCTGCGTTGTACATCATGTCACTTAGCTTCATTAACGTATCTCTAAATAACCGAGATAACAAATGTTAGCAATGTTGTGCTGAATGATTCATGTAAATACTGTAGCACCAAACTAACGGAGATGTACTCTCGGTAAAGATGGTAAAAAGGCTTGTCCTGGAAACGTATGCAACTTAGACCTGTACATATTTAATTTGATCATGAACCATTAATTATACTGAAGCACAACATTTCAGACAACTTTCTACCATAATATAATCTATATAATCTTTCTGTCTCCAAAAATCATCAATTGCCTCCTGTGAAATGTCTCCTACTGTGACAGCTGCCATAGCGCCTGTCACCGGATGTTGACTGTTTGTCCAAGTGAGTGGAGAGGGCGTGGCTTAGCCATAGGTCAATTGGAAGCATTCAAATTCGGAGCAGAAATCTGTTATAAACCACAGATATCAGATCAAACAGCGCTGATGTGGAAACCAGGACAACCTTAAAAGCCTTCACCCAACTCGGAAAAGGCGAAGCAAATTACAGACTCTATCGCAACATTTATTGCCAAATCACTTCCATTAGTTTAATAAAATATATTAGAAGTAAATTAATTATGGATCATTACAAATACTTTGCTTTCAAGCTGGCATTTATAAAACCTCTTATTAAGAAACCACAATTAGATCCAAATAACCTAGCAAATTACAGACCCATTTCGAATCTTCCATTTATGTCAAAAATATTAGAAAAAGTTGTGTCCGCTCAACTCGGCTCTTTCTTGCAAGAAAACGACATCTATGAAAAGTTTCAGTCTGGATTTAGGCCACATCATAGCACTGAAACTGCACTTGTTAGAATCACAAATGATTTACTTTTAGCTTCGGACCAAGGCTGTATCTCAGTACTAGTTCTCTTACGAGAGTATCTCTCGTACTGCGTAATATCTTACGCTATGGGGAAAACCTCTTTTCCACGAGATATTGAAGCAAAAAATTATCCTTAATTTTGAATTAATGTAAAACGCTGTGCAGCAGCATGCAGATATAGGCAGGACGGCTTGCGCGCCTATTGGCTGCCCTGCGGCAAACAGCAGCAGCCTATCGAGAGAGGTGCTGCGTGACATAATCCTATGGGGGCATTTCGCGCCCATTTCGTCACGTCCAGCCAGAAAAGGGCGCAATTTCGCGCTATAAATATAGCTCGATAAGGCTGGTACACTGATTTTCATCTCTTCAGCGAAGCATCACGCATCGCTGGATCCGGAGTGAGAAGCCACGCCGTCTGAGAAAAAGCACACAGCGGGACGAGCCATTGAGTCTGAAGTCGCTGGCATCGCCGCCTTTAGCCGCCGTACCTGCTACGCTTTCCGGCATTATATCCTTTTCAAACTGTGTGTGTGTGTGTTCGCCGCTGCGACACACATTTTTTCACTGTCTGTCTCTCTGCTAAAAGAGCTGCGTCTTTTTCAAGATGCAAAGATCCTGCGGCTCGTGCCGAGCCACACTCAGCGACGGGGACCGTCATGTTATCTGCGTTTCCTGCCTGGGTGAGGATCATGCGGCTCTCGCTCTCGTCGACGGCGGATGCCCTCACTGTGAGCTACTGCCTATGGTGAGTCTGAGGACTCGCCTGGCATCCTTCTCAGAGCCTGCACTTCAGCCCGCTGTAGCGCCGCGCCGTAAAAAGCGCCGTGCTCAGCGCGCTCCCGAGCCTTCTCCTGCCCGCCAAAGCTCGCCGGTTCGCCCGCCAGCTTCGCCGGCATCGCACGAGTCCCTCACCGACGGACAGCGGCCGCCGTCTGCCGCCGCTTCCTCCATTGAGGTCGACGAAATAGCCCCGAGCCTTCTCCAGCCCGTGATAGCTCGCCGGTTCGCCCGCCAACTTCACCAGCTTCACTCGAGTCGCTCGCTGACGGACAACGGCCGCCGCGCGCCGCCGCTTCCGCCATTAATGACGACGAGATAGCTGCATCTGTAGAGAAGGCCAGCTTCAAAACCGCGGCTAGCTTTCTTTACGTTATAAGAAAGCTACCCCGCCCCCCGTGGGCATGCGTCACCGGCGAAATGAGGAAAGAGTGTGTTTTTAGTCCCGCCGAGGCCGGGCCAATCTCCTTTTCTCAAACATTTCTCAGCTCCTCTTGGTTTGAGCGGCTGAAAATGTCAATATTGCAGCAATGAGCCTGTTGTATTACACGCACGCCTGCAAACAAACGCCGACGCACACAAAACTGTGATGACGCTCTTTATCGTCTTGGGCTATTTTAAGCTTTTGTCGTTTCCCCCTGTGGCTCAGTGGCGAAACCCAAAGCCTTCGCACGGGAGACCCGTGTTCGAGCCCAGCTCTCGCAGCGGATAAAAATTTAGTCTCGCCGCAGCCAGACTTACACCCAAACTTTTCACTCGTTCAGTTCCAAGAAAATGCGACTGTTCCAGTGTATTTTGCAGTAAACAAGCCGGTAACATGGCCCGCTTGTCTGCACACAAATGCCGTTTCCACGGCGACCCAGAAAAATCATGTAAGCAGCGTATTTTCTGGTATTCCGGCCACAGCCGATGGTGTTATGAGTGTATTAAAAATGCCACAGCCCAGTGTTCATTTCTACACACAAACACAGCCCGCCAAAGTGCAGGGCTCGCACAAATGAGTTCGACTCATGTCAATTGTGCATTAATTATAGTGAATGTGCCCACAACCCAGTGCCCACAAACACTACACACTGCATGTGCCACGTTTTCTGTAAAAGAAACCAACACACATACAGTCAGCTAAGGCCCACGGTGTTTAAGTCTCGCCGCGGCCAGACTCTACCGAAACTTCTCGCTCGTTCAGTTCCAAACAATGTGACTGTTCCAGTGTATTTTGCAGTAAACAAGCTAGTACCACAGCCCGCTTGCCTGCACACAAACGCCAGCTTTAAGGCGACCCAGATAAATCCCAAAAAGAGTGTATTTTCTGGAATTCCAGGCCACGGCCGATGGTGTTATGAGTGTTGTAAGAATGCCCACGTCTCAGTGCCCATTCCCACACGCAGACACAGCCCGCCACAATACAGGGCTAGCAAAAAAAAAAAATAATAAATAAAAAAAAAAAAAATAAAATCGACTCATGTCGATTGTGCAATAAATGTAGTGTACGTGCCCACAACACAGTGCCCACAAACACTACATGAAGCATGTCCCACGGTTTCTGTAAAAACGAAACCAACACATTTTCAGTTGGCGCGAGCCGACATTGTTCTCAGTGCAGCGAGTGTGCCCGCTATCCCGCGCCCACATTCCCTCACAGACATGCCGAACCCCACGGGGCTCGCTCCGCTCGCCTTCTCTCCACATCCCGTCAGAGAGAAGCCTAGCGTGGTCAGGCTGCCCGCTGTGATCAGCGCACCCCCCGCCTCGCACACTATAAACACAGTGTCTATTTCTCAGCACACCGGAGCTCTCCGGCCGCCGCTATATCACGGCCAGAGCCCAGATTTCATTCTACCTCTAGCTTTTCATGCAGATGCGTGGGCAAAGCTTCCCGGGGTATCAGAATGGGTGCTGAACACTATAAAAAGAGGCTATTCGCTGCAGTTCGCTCGACACCCCCGCCGTTGCGCGGCGCAAGTCGAAACGACGGTAAAAAATGAAGTATCTCACCTACTTCGAGCCGAGATAGCGAAACTACTGAGCAAAGGGGCTATAGAACCTTTATCTCAGGCTCAGAGCGAAGGGGGTCTATCCAGCAGGTATTTTCTGGTACCGAAAAAAGACGGGGGTCTCAGACCCATTCTAGATCTGCGACGGCTGAACAGAACGCTCACGAAGCGTCAGTTCAGAATGATTACAACCAGGAAAATCCTCGCGCAAGTGCGCCAAGGAGACTGGTTCATGTCGATAGATCTAAAGGACGCTTATTTTCAAATACAAATAGCGTTACGTCACAAGCAATTCTTGAGATTCGCCTTCGAAGGCCAGGCATACCAATACAAAGTCCTGCCGTTCGGCCTGTCCCTGGCACCCCGTACTTTTACGAAGTGCATGGACGCGGCTCTCCCACCCCTGAGACTTCAGGGCATGCGAATTTTGAACTACTTGGACGATTGGCTGATTCTAGCTCGATCACAATCAGAGCTCATAGAACACAGGGCCACATTACTCGAACATCTCTAGAATCTGGGTCTCACAGTCAATTGGGCGAAGAGCTCGCTGTCTCCCAGCCAGAAAATATCTTTTCTGGGAACAGTGCTGAACTCGCTATCTATGACAGCGCATCTGTCGCCAGAGCGCGCACAGGACACTCAGCGCGCCGCGAAATTTTTTTTATTTATTTTTTTTTATTTTATTTCAAGGATAGCCCCTTGAGATGAACCATCTCATTTTCGAGGGGGTCCCTTCTTTACAACAAACAAGATCATAGTCGAAAATCATAAATAAAGTAAATACAACACAGGACTATTACAAACATTTAGATACATTGACATTCTCATTCATAAACACACACACTCAAACAATGCTCTCATAAACTTACTCCCATCCCATTTGTCCCATGCCATCATCAAAAACAGGTCAATAAACCATCTGCGAAAACTGAAAATACACAAACAAGATATGGATATGCTTACAAACATCCATAAACGTTTGATCCGAAATCTTTTCGCCGCGGCTCAACTGTCCAGCTCAAAAGGTTTCAGAAAATGCTGGGTCTCATGGCCTCAGCAGCTTCAGTGCTCCAGTTGGGGCTGCTTCGCATGCGCCCACTGCAGCTATGGCTGAAAGCGCGGGTTCCGCCCAGGGCATGGACCGCTGGTCGTTTCGCCTCCGGGTCGGTCTGAAATGCGTCTCAGCTATGGAGCCTTGGAAGAAAACCGACTGGTACCAGTCAGGTGTGAGTCTGGGGACTCCCTCGAGCATGAAGGTGGTGTCCACGGACGCCTCCACCTCGGGATGGGGAGCACTGCTCGAGGGCAGACCGTTCTTTGGCCAGTGGTCAGAACGGGAAAAGCTTCTACATATAAACTGTCTGGAAATGATGGCAGTCGACAACGCGCTGCGGCGCTTCTGTCCCCAGATAAGGGGTCACCACGTCTTGGTCCGGTCGGACAACATGTCAGTGGTGGCGTACATAAATCATCAGGGCGGCATCAAGTCCCGAAACCTTTACAGGCTGACGGAGTGCCTCCTGGTCTGGGCTCAGCACAACCTGCTTTCACTGAGAGCAGCGCACGTGCCTGGTCACCTGAATCTGGGACCAGACAGGCTGTCCAGAGACAATGTCCCAGCAGGGGAATGGTCGCTGCACCTGTAGACGATCCAACTGCTGTGGGAGACATTCGGCAGAGCGCAGGTGGACCTGTTCGCGTCCAACGAGAACGCTCACTGTCCGAAATATTTCTCCAATAGCAAGGACGCGCTGGCCTACGTTTGGCCCCGCTGTCCCCTCTATGCTTTCCCCCCCATCTCGCTCCTGCCTCAAATGCTGGAACGGATCAGGTAAAATGGATGCCCAGTGCTGCTTGTGGCTCCGCTCTGGACAAACCAGGCTTGGTTTCCAGTCCTGATGCAGCTGACCAGCACTGCCCCGTGGCCAATACCATTGAGGAGAGACCTCCTCTCCCAGGCCAAGGGCTCGATTTGGCATCCTCGCCCCCAGCAATGGTCCCTGCACGCATGGGCCATCAACGGGTACCAGCTATCCTCCCAGAGGGAGTGCTTAAAACGATCACGCAGGCAAGGGCCCCGTCTACAAGACGGCTCTACTCCTAGAAATGGTCTGTGTTCTCTGCCTGATGTCAAGCTCAGGGCTTTTCACCCGTAGACTGCGGAGTCACGGAAGTGCTTTCCTTCCTTCAAGAGCTGCTGGATAAGGGCAGAACCCGATCCACGCTCAAAGTGTACGTGGCGGCTATAGCAGCGTTTACAAAACCTGTGTCTGGCCAGTCACTGGGGAAGAACGACCTAGTCGTGCGATTCCTCAAGGGAGCTCGGAGGTTGAACCCTCCTAGACCTCCATCAGTCCCGGTGTGGGACCTTTCTAAGGTTTTGGAAGCCATGAAAGGTGCCCCGTTCGAGCCAATCCATTTGTCAGACATGAAGCATCTGTCTTTCAAAATGGTGTTTCTTTTGGCTCTCGCTTCAGTGAAGCGCATAGGGGACTTACAAGCGCTTTCAGTAAGCGCATCATGTATGGAGTTTGGGCCTAATGACTCAAAAGTCATACTCAAACCGAGGCACGGGTACGTGCCCAAATCCCTCAACACACCGTTCAGAGCCCAGGTGATTTCCCTGTGTGCTCTCTCGGTTCAAGATGAGGAGGAGGATGCGAGTCTCCTTTGCCCTGTCAGGGCACTGAGAGCTTATGTGTCCCGCTCGTCTGCCTTCAGGCAGACCGAGCAGCTCTTCGTTTTGTTTGGCGGACGTTCCAAGAGACTGGCCGCATCAAAACAGAGCCTATCCAGATGGATAGTCGATGCCATAGCACTGGCTTACACTTCTAAGGGCCTGCAGTGTCCTTTGGGTGTCAGAGCGCACTCCACGAGAGGCGTGGCCTCGTCGTGGGCATGGTATAGTGGCGTTACCTTGCAAGATATCCGTACGGCTGCGGGCTGGGCCTCGCCGTCTACATTTATAAGGTTTTATAACCTAGAGGTTCCCGACTTACAAGCCAAGCTTCTGTCGGTATAGAATTCAGTGTTATCTGCCCCGCTGTGCCAGCCCAGATGCTGAGTTTTGCTTGTGCATCGCTCACTGAGCGATAACACGGCTCGATGGGTGTTGAATAACCCGTAATCATAACCAGTTCAGGCTGAACACGTTCACCCTGTCTGTGTGAAACACTATTAACATAACTAGCCCCTATAGGATCCTATTTCATGGGGAATGATGCTTGCAGCCTCTCTTCTCCGACTCTCTGTGAGTCTATGGTGATTATGCACTACATGAGCCCCGGGCTACTGCCCTTGGGACTTTGGTGTCGGATCCCAGTACGCACGGCGTTTTGCATTGTGTTCCCCATAGCGTAAGATATTACGCAGTACGAGAGATACTCTCGTAAGAGAACGTACTTGGTTACTAACGTAACCTCGGTTCTCTCTAGAGAGGGAACGAGTACTGCGTATCTTGCCGTGCATACACAGCTCTGGTTCGCTTCGGCGATGAAAACCAGTGTCCCAGCCTTATCGAGCTATATTTATAGGGAAAATTATAGCGAAATTGCGCCCTTTTCTGGCTGGACGTGACGAAATGGGCGCGAAATGCCCCCATAGGATTATGTCACGCAGCACCTCTCTCGATAGGCTGCTGCTGTTTGCCGCAGGGCAGCCAATAGGCGCGCGAGCCGTCCTGCCTATATCTGCATGCTGCTGCACAGCATTTTATATTAATTCAAAATTAAGGATAATTTTTTGCTTCAATATCTCGTGGAAAAGAGGTTTTCCCCATAGCGTAAGATATTACGCAGTACTCGTTCCCTCTCTAGAGAGAACCGAGGTTACGTTAGTAACCGAGTACGTTTTACTTGATCTTAGTTCTGCGTTCGATACTATAGATCACACAATACTCTTAGATCGACTACAAAATTACACTGGTGTTCAAGGACAAGCATTAAGCTGGTTCAGGTCATACTTATCTGACCGCTACCATTTCGTCTACTTAAATGGAGAAAAATAGATTATAACTTCGGAAAACTATGGAGTGCCGCAGGGATCTGTGTTAGGCCCTTTATTATTCTCAATATATGCTGCCACTTGGTAATATTCTAAGGAAACATGGAATTAGTTTCCATTGTTATGCTGATGACACTCAAATATATATTTCATCACGGCCAGATGAATACGCTAAATTATCCAAATTGACAGATTGTGTTAAAGATATAAAAGACTGGATGACGCGTAATTTTCTTTTATTAAATCCAGACAAGACAGAGGTAATACTTATCGGTTCTAAGAACCGTCCACAAAACCTTTCACAGCACGACTTTAACATAGTAGGATGCCCTGTTACTTTATCTGCTACAGTAAAAGACCTGGGTGTTACATTAGACTGCAACCTGTCTTTTGAAAAGCATATTTCATATGTTACAAAAACTGCCTTTTTCCACCTTAGAAGGATTGCTAAGCTACGTAATATGCTATGAGTCTCTGATGCAGAAAAGTTAGTTCATGCATTCATGACCTCGAGACTAGATTACTGTAATGCTTTATTAGCGGGTTGTCCTGCATCTTCAATAAACAAGCTACCGTTAGTCCAAAATGCAGCCGCTAGAGTTCTTACTAGATCAAGAAAATATGATCATATAACACCGATTTTATCATCACTTCATTGGTTACCTATAAAGTTCCGTATTAAATACAAGGTATTGCTTTTGACTTATAAAGCTCTAAATTGTTTAGCTCCAGTCTATTTAACGGATCTTCTATCGCCTTACAATCCATCGCGCTCTTTAAGATCACTAAATTCGAGGCTTCTGGTCATTCCTAGGATATCCAGATCCACCAAAGGAGGCAGAGCCTTTTCACATTTAGCTCCGAAGCTCTGGAATAGCCTTCCTGATATTGTTCGTAGCTCAGACTCGCTCTCCCAGTTTAAAACTAGACTGAAGACGCATCTATTTAGCCAGGCATTCATATAATTTTTTTATCTTACAGTTACTGTAAATTCGGCCTCTAGTTCATAAACGCCAGAGGAGAACTGGCCCCCGACTGAGCCTGGGTTCTCCCAAGGTTTTTTTTTCTCCATTGGGTCATCTGATGGGGTGTTAGGACACCATTAGGTCACTGGATGGAGTTTTTCGGTTCCTTGCCACTGTTGCCTTTGGCTTGCTCAGTTGGTGATATTCAAATTAATTAACCAATCATACCATTGATCAGCTCTACCAAACTCGGATGTCTTTTTTCCAGTAATAAACAAACATTGTTAAGTTGTTTTGATTGATACTGTGAAGCAGCTTTGATACAATCTGTATTGTGAAAAGCGCTATATAAATATATTTGACTTGACTTGACTATAAAAAGTATCAAGTAGTCACACAGTGAGAAAAAAGAAAATCTGTATATATATATATATATATATATATATATATATATATATATATATATATATATATATATATATATATAAAAAGCACTCTGAATCGTAATCGAATCGTGAGGTGCCTAAAGATTCCCACCCATACTAATAAATGTTAAAATTGACAGCTTTAAATGAAACTGTAATGCTGAATGCTTATAATTAATGGCAAAAAAGAAAGAAAAAAAAATCAATTTCATAGAGACATCAGTGGCAGTATTGGTATTGGTGATACTGGCCTTCTTTCATAAAACATGCCATAGTATATATTTAAAATATAGGCTACTGTCTTAATATTTTTCTACATTAATGTGGAGATTAAATGTGAAATTATTACAATATAAAATATACAAAAAACTTGAAATGTTAGGTGTGATTAATCACGGTTAATTACATAAAAATGTGTGATTAATTAGTTGTTGTTTTATTAATCAATTGATTCATATTTTGGTCAAATAAGCTAATAAGTATTTTCATAAATACTACAAGTAAAGTTATAATGGGAACAATATTATAACGTAAAGTATGAAAAATGGATATTCATTTTTGAGATTTTTTTAAATATTAGCCTACATTTAACAGTGTTTTTTTCAATTATTAATGTTGGGTGTTAAAAGACGGCAAAGCTAATATAAAATGCAAAGATTGTGAAAAAGAAATATGCATGAATAAATAAATAAACAAAAACTTCAATGTGGTACTGAAGTGCATCACTACAAAAATCGCTCACGACAAGACCAGGAACGTGCTAAGAGAGTAAACTTGACTTTAAACAGCAATAACTTGGTATTTGTTCATCATAGGTTATCAGGAACATACCCTCCAGATGAAAATTTCAGAAATTACTTGTTTTAGGAATGAAGGTGACATGATATTTGCACGCTGAGACATACGCATTGCCTTGGAAACGTTTCCTGTATTATGTGCGTGTCAAGAGATCAGATCCTGTCTGCGATCCATCACCTTACTCTGGCTAACAAAGACAGATTTCCCCCCGTGGAGACGCAGCATTGGCCTTGCTGTCTCTATGGCTGTGTCCGAAATCTCCATTCAAACCACTACTCCCTAACCCCTATGTAGGGGGTAGGGAGTAGAGCACTATATAGTGAGCTCACCAGCATAATAGAAACACCACTTTCGGACACTACTCGATCGTCTCTCGGCACCGTTGATTACGTCATTACTGTCGCACTATTTAAACGCGCCATCATCTGTCAGCTGGTGCCGAGCCAGCTCTGGGCTAAATAGATTTTTTTTTTTATAAATACATTACATTATATTGAGCTTATTTCTCCAAAATTGTAAAATTAAAAGTAATTTCTGGCCGTTTTTGTTATAATGCGTTACTCCACACATGATTATAACTTATAAACATAAATAAAATTAATACACATATTACATATATTTTCATTTTCGCGCCACACCGTTTTCTCTTGCCTGTCGACATTAGGAAAAATACCTTGCTCATAATACTCTTAATAAAACAGCTTTTATTCCCATATTTTATTCCCAGGCACATTTTGGCAATTCCAAACCATATTACTCTTAAAAACAATAGGTTACTGTCGTAACCCCGGTTCTCTGAAACATCGAGTGGAGAGATCCACTTATGGGAAGGGCATCCGTACCTGACCTCTGTAAAAGCATCCAATGGCACCAAGTCTAGCTAACAGACAGAAGCCCGCAGCCACTGCCAGGTAAGGTCACACCCCCTTACCTACGGGCATATAACAGCTGGGCGCGCTGCTATTCCTCAGTAAGTATATTCGCTTCTCGTGCGGCAAGCGGGGCAAAGCTGGTGGATCTCTCCACTCGATGTTTCAGAGAACCGGGGTTACAACAGTAACCTATTGTTCTCTTTCATCATCTCGTTTCGAGATCCACCTATGGGAGAGACATGGACAGCTCCCCGATTGCCCAATACACTCACAGTGAGGTACTGAAGGCCAGAGAAGGACGGTCACCTCAGAGAGGCGGTGCCTGACACGTCCCACACACATGACCCTGCAAGTTTTCCGCCACGCTAAACTGCTGTGGACAAGCAGGGCATGAAACATGCATGAGACACATACATGATAATGGCCCCCGCACCACCAATGCACATAGCTAAACCCAAGAAGGAATGCGAATGCTTGGTGACAGGAATGAACACGGCCAGCCGGCCCATTCACTCCTCGTTGGTTAACCAAACGGGGCTGTGGGAAAGGGCTAAGAGGACCCTAACCCTAGGACCGAGTGTGCCACCGAAGTTCTGGTGACATCCAACCGGTTGTAACGCTTAAAGGTATGAGGAGAGGCCCAGCTGGCCGCAGAGCAGATGTCCTGCAGTGGCACTCCCCTGAACAAAGCTCTAGAGGCGGCTAAGCCCCTTGTGGAATGAGCTCTGATGCCACTTGGGGGCTGCACTCCCTTTGCTTCATAAGCCATAGTATAGCGTCCACAAGCCAATGTGAGAGGCATTGCTTTGAAATGGAACTCCCCTTATGCAGGGGAGCCCTTGAAACAAAGAGCTGGTCGCTCTTGCGGAAAGCACTGGTCCTGGTCATATATGCTTGCAGAGCACGGACGGGACACAGAGCACTCAGCCCCTGATCCTCCGGGGAGGCAAAGGGTGGAGGGTGAAAAGCGGATAGCTCCAAAAACCTCCGAAGTGAACGCAGGGAACCATTTCGGCATGAAGGCCGGGTTAGGCTTAAGGAAAACCTTATCTCCACTTAGGGAGAATTTGGCGCACGAGGGGTGAACCGAGAGCTCACTGACCCGTTTAGCAGATGCCAAGGCCGAGAGCAAAGCTGTCTTGAGGGACAGCAGCTTAAGGGAAATACTCCTCAGAGGCTCAAAAGGATACAGAGACCTCGCTTCCAGCACCATGGGGAGGTCCCACTCTGGAACAGATCTCCTGATGACCGGCAAAGAGCGGCGTGCACCCTTCATAAAACTGAGGGTTAGAGGGTGCTGCCTGACGGTGGAGCCCTCAAAACCCACATGACAGGCTGAAAACGCAGCCAGGTAGACCTTAATAGTGGAAAAGGACCTGCCTCTTTCCATGAGGTCTTGAAGGAAACACAAAATATCAGGCACCGAGCACTGATAAGATGTGAGACCACGCCCATCATACCACCCTTCGAACACTTGCCACTTACAGCCGTATAGGGATCGCGTGGAAACGGCCCTGGTATTCTGAATAGTGGCGATTACACGCGGCGGGAGCCCCAGTGCATTTAGGTTCGTCCTCTCACGGGCCAGGCCCAGAAAGCCACCCTGTCCGGGTGGGGGTGGTAAATCTCCCCGTTGGCTTGGGACAGGATGTCCGTGCGAATGGGAAGGCGCCATGGCTCGGCGTATAACAGAGGGATTATCTCTGCCAGCCACGGGGCTTTGGGCCACCTGGGTGCTATCAGAATGAGAGACAGGTCGTGCTCTCTCACCCTGGCCAGTGTGAAAATTATCAGGCACAGGGGAGGAAAAGCATACAGCAGCACTTTGGGCCATGGGTGGGCCAGTGCGTCTGCCCCGAGGGGCGCGTCCACGTCCTTTAGCGAGAAGAACATAGGACAATGGTGATTTTCGCGCAAGGCGAAAAGATCTACGGCTGCCTGTCCGAATCTCATCCATAACCTCTCCACTATCTGCGGGTGAAGACGCCAATCCCCGTAGATTGGGTTTCCCTTCGATAGCAGATCCGCGCCTCTGTTCGGAATGCCCGGGACATGAGTCACGTGTAATGACAGAAAAACCTGTCTGCTCCACACCAAAAGCCTGTAAGCTAGAGCATGGAGTTTCGACGAGCGCATGCCGCCCTGACGGTTGATATAAGCCACTGCCGTGGTATTATCGCACCGTACTAGAACGGGATGTCCCTGCAGGCAAGGCAGAAAATGATTCAGAGTTTTCCAATTGGTAAAAGCTCTAAATAGTTAATGTGCGCTGAACGTAGTCTGCTCAGCCACAGACCGTTCACCGCTCTGCCTTCCTGGGTGGTTCCCCAGCCTGTTAAGGACGCATCTGTCGTCACAACTTTCCGCATCGTAACCGTCCCGAGGGGGGTTCCCCGTGCGTAAAAGTTCTAGCTCTCCCAATGGCGCAGGGCCGCCGAGCAGGCGCGCGTCACTGTTAACGAGCGGCAGAGATCGCGAATCGGGCTGAAATGTAGTGACAAAACCCATTCCGTGAACGCTCTCATTCTCAGGAGACCAACGGCACAACTTGGATAGATGAAGCCATGAGACCCTGCAGCCTGAGGCATGTGCGATATTGTACTCTCGCCCCTTCTCTGAACTGCGACAGACCGTTCATCAGAGAGCGAACGCGCTCTTGAGAGAGACGCGCTCGCATGGAGACTGAGTTCAATTCCAAGCCCAGGAAAATGACATTCTGACTGGGCGCCCAGCTGTTATATGCCCGTAGGTAAGGGGGTGTGGCCTTACCTGGCAGTGGCTGCGCGCTTCTGTCTGTTATCCAGACTTGGTGCAATTGGATGCTTCTGCAGAGGTCAGGTACGGATGCCCTTCCCATAGGTGGATCTCGAAACGAGATGATGAAAGAGAACTACTATTAATGTTGTATTTAATCATTTATTTATTTATTCCCAAAATGTGCCTGGGAATAAAATATGTTCAGAAAATCAACGTGCCTAATAATTCTGCACACACTAACGTTATACAAAACTAAATATGCATTTTGACAAACAACAAACAAATCTGTCAGTATTATTAACGATGATGGCAATGTAGTCAAATAATAAAAGGTATCATTTCACGTATATGAATACTCAAAATACTCCTTCGCAAGAATTTGACACAACTCACTCCCATCCAGCTGCCGAGGCAAAACGCTTCCCTGAGAAGAGGTGGTCCTTCTCTCTTCTCAGGCGAATAAATGTGGCCACATCATCGTCGGTCCCTGACGAGATCAAAATAAATTGACAATCCATTCTTGCTTTTATTTGTGTTCAAATATGTTAGTTTAGCGGCGTGACACATTTGTTAATAACGTTACTGTACAGTAGAGGGCTAATGTTAGCAAGCTGGGTCGTTAGGCATGATTTGTGCGTAATGGGGCAATACGTGCTTACAAACAATTTATACATGTCTGACAATATTGTAGAACTACTACATATCATAAGTTAAACGAGAAAGAACATTACTTACATTTGTATGACAAATTCGTATTGTCGCGCTGCTCTCCTTGACATCCATCCGCAATTTTTACGATCAGCGCAATGCATGATGGTATGTAGGGCTTGGGTTAGTGACCATCGGTTGTACACTACTTTTCAAAATGCATTCTGGGATACATTGAGTGGACTATATAGGGTATAATAATCATCACTATACATTCGGACAGCACTACAAAATGGCGAGCTCACTATATAGTCCACTATATAGTGAGTAGTGGGAAATTTCAAACACAGCATATGTCTTTCTCTAAAGATCTGAAGGCTGATCATGTGGCATCGAACCCCTCTGGAACTGTTCACTCTCGCTGTCTTTCTAACGTCTCTCTCGCCAAGCCAATACTCTCTCAGAAACTCTCTTTCACCTCTGACCGCAATCGATTTTCCTCACACATGAATAAAAAAGCCTTCAAGGACTCGATGTCTTGTGCGCTTGTGGAGTCTTGACTAAGTAAAACCTTTAATTCTTTCTAATAGTCTCTCACAGATTCAAGTTGAATTACAATGCCCATTCTCTTAATTCATAAACCAGACATGTCTCTAATGGCTAATACTTTAGTGTTGCTCTTTTCTCTTTTTTTGTACCAGACTACATTGATTACTATGGAAACTTGTTTAAAAAAGGTATAAAAAAGGTAATTGAGACTTTTAATATCACAATTCTGACATTTTCCTTTCAATTGCGAGATTATAAATGTTATAAACTCAAAAGTAACTGCGAGAAAAACAGTCAGAATTGTGAATGTATATAATGCAGACTTTTTTCTCTCTTTGAATTGAGAAATAGTCAGAAATCAGAATTGTAAAATAAAAAGTCGCAATTGCCTTTTTTTGCGAGTTTGTATCTCACAATTCTGACTTTTTTCTCAGCATTGCGAGTTTAAATCTCACAATTCTAAGAAGAAAAAAAAAGTACTGCAATTTATAATCTCGGAACTGCGAGAAATAAAGTCTGAATTGTGGGATATAAACTCGCAATTGCGCGATATAAAGTCGCAATTACTTTTATTTTATTTTTTTTTTTCTGTGGCAGAAACAAGCTTCCATACATTAGTCATCAGTTTTTAACTCACCTTAATGTTGTTGATTTTCTTTCTTTACCAATTTTCTTTCTTTCGAAATTTTAAAGAATTCTACTAATCACTCTTTTTTGTACAATTAGGCTACAATAAATCAGTACTGGAGCTTTAAAGCTTTAAAAGGGATGCAAATGTACTCAGTAAAAAAATATATTTCTAAGTTATTTTGGAGTAAAACATAATTTGATTATTGGAGTATGTTTACAAGAAAATACAATTTCAGACTTCCTACCTCAAAATTTTATGTTAAAAGCTACAATCTGTAATTTGTTTTTGCCGCTAGGGGACGCAAACCTCTTACAATCACAAAGATTGATGACACAGTAAATGAGCGTGGAATCATGAAACTTGTCGTCATGCCGATGGATCTAACGTTTATAATGTTTAAGGGGAAATAATGTTTATGGATGAGTGAAAACATTCATGTTTTTTAACATGACTGGTACAGTATGAAGCAGGTCGCGATTGCTAATGAGAGACAGATCAGCGCCACACGCGAGTCCTGCTGTTATAAAGGAATGAGGACATTTAATTCTACCCAACTACACGCAAGTGCTGAATTACTTCTCACACAGGTCAGTTTATTTGACGAATTAAACTTGTGAGGTAACGCAGCACTGTATCAATGGTCTAACGTTACACTATCATACTAAACAGCATTTGATTGAGTTGAAAGTTATAATGTTATTCTATGTGTTAGTTTGTTTGCTATATGAGACTAGCAGTAAGCTAGATCAACATTAGAATAACATACGGATCATACTCTAACATTTCATCATATTGAGGTATATAACATTGATTTGTTTTATGTACATTTGCTCAACTGTCTAATAAAGCACATGCTTTGTCACGTGAAGCATTGTCGAGTCGAAGTTAATCACGGACGTGATGCTCTCGGCATCTCGAAAACGCCACGCCGATATTGATCCATGTTTTATTTCTCCTTTTGTCCCAAAGCCTGCTTGCCATGGTCCATTATGTTTGAACGAAACAACAGCAGCGTGCCGCTAAACATTCCGCAGTTGTCCACATCTGTTGCCATGGTTACTATGGCAGTACAAGCGGAAACCAGGGATAACGCGGATATTACATCATTGACAGGCGACAAGTGACAGGCACTATTTAAAATTGTGAATTTCTCTGAATTTACAAATTCTTGAAAACATATTACATTAAGATAATGTAAGTACACAATTGAAAGAAATATATATAAATATATTATATATAAATATATAATAAATATATAACACCGTTATTTTTTGGATATTTTGATACAACATTCTTAAATTTAATTCAATTTATTGTAACACAACCTTGAAAGCTCCAACTTACAAGTAGTGCAATTTACAGTAAGTGTAAAAGAAACCTTAGGCTCTGTTGCGAACGCAGGGAGAGGGAAGCAGGGTGCTAGTACAAATGAAAAGCGAGAAAGATTAGGTGTGATTCCTCTGTCTGCGAATCTTGCGAAAAAGGGTGAGCTGTTATCAATAAGAAGATTTGAGTATTGTTAAGTATGAAAAAAGAAGTCTCTAATAATCAGCACTGGTGGAAACTATAGACCTTATTCAGAGCAGCGCAATGATAGAATTTCTGGGAAATATATTTTTGCAGTGTTTTGTCAGCAGAGAACAATCCAACAACACATTAAATAACAGTATAACCCACTGAAGAGATGAATGTCTATCCCTCACAGCCTCGATTTCATTCCTGTTAAAAATCAATGGTGTGAATGAGGTCTATAGAGGTCTGAATAAAAATCAGCCAGTCAGGCAACAGTCTGGTCTTCAACTTTGATTTGGAGAAGCACCAATAGTATGTCGGTATTGAAGTGTCCTGTCAACAAAAGCTGGTCTTAGGAGCTGTTCAAACAACACACAGTTAGGGGTGGGAGATATTGACAAAAATGAATATCTCGATATTTTTTTTCAATATCTCGATATCGATATTCAGACGATATTTTTGCAATCTTTCAAAGAAATGTGTGCAAACTGGCAAAGAAGGTCCAGTTGGTCTTTTGACTTGCTGCATTTGACCTATTATTGTATAGAATTACTAGTACATAAAGATATGAGATATTATTGATTTAAAGACTCCTAAACTTTTTAAAATAATAATATATTATTCAATAAAGTCTTTATTGTTCTTTTATATTTTTAATAGGGATGTAACTGTTCACAAAATTCACATTTTGGTTCAATACAATACAGTGGTGTCACGGTTCGGTACGTTTTCGATACAGTAAAAATAAAGAAATGCCATAGAAATTTCCTATTTATTAAAAGAAAAAATATTTTTAAATAAGTGTGAGTTTTCCTACATCTTGAAACTTTTGTTTTGGTCATCACATTAAAAATAACATTTAAATAACATTTGAGTTTTGAAGTGCTGGAAAAAGATGTGTGACGTACTTGAAAGCATTTTAATATTTCTGCCAAACTTCCATGGTTACAAGTTAGTGTTACTACCATAGACTGTAAAAATATATTAAATCCATGGTGAATGATCTGTGGACTTAAAACCTATAACTAGTTCATTCATGGAACAATGTTTCTCCTGGTTTCCACGTCAGTGCTGTTTAATCAGTTAATAATGGAGAAATTGTAACGCTTATCACTAGATCTCGCAGCGATGTTATTAGCCTACTTAAGTGGCGAATTCAAATGCTTAGTTTACTGGATTTCTTATGTAGTAACGGTGTCGCTTAATCAAGATCGGCTCGCGCTGCACTGACATCGTCCGAACTGATAAACGGTCCGTGAAGCACAAAACAATGAGTTTCGTTCCGCTTTCATTACATTTGCCATTTGATGTTGCGCAACTTTGTGGTGTTCGCCCCAGCGCGGATTTTGGTCGGCAGGAAAAATGGTCCAACCACCGGAATGGTTGGGTTTGTAATGTAACCGATCTCTTGGGAAAAAGTATTCCATCTTTTGGACTCATTATACAACGCAATTTTCTAATGATGCAATCACAAAGCTCGCCACTTGAGGACGCCACAGACATTTAAGAAAAACTTTTTAACTTCAGACTTCATTTTTCTGCAAACAACGCATATTTTGTCTTTTCTAGCTGCTATTTTATTAATCGTACATCGGCTTTACTCTTTACGATTTTGGATTGTTGCTTCAACCTAAGAAACGTCATAACACACAGGTGAGGTAAGAACTTCGTAGTTGTATATCGCAAATTAGTAGCAGCTTACTCTCGTGCAATTGAGGAACGATCGTGATTTTGTACAAAAAATAAAATACAGTCAAACAAAACCCTACAGTATTAAAATCGCTACGTATAATTGTTTATAAGGTTATAGTGTGCGTTATTTGTTTTCTCTTTAACTTCCTTCAGCTCTTTTCATGTTTGGGGGGTCGGATTGTACAAATTATGAAATATTCGATATCCCAATTTTGCATATCGTCCAGACAACAATTTGGATATTATCGTCTAAACGATATATATCGCCCACCTCTACACACAGTTATAACTGAGAGATGAAATGTAAAAAAAAAAAAAACCAAACAAACAAGGTCAGATTTCACCCCAAAAAAAAAAAAAAAAAAAAAGTTATATTCTGCATTAAGCAATTTTATTTTACTCAGCCTATATTTTAGGACAATTGAATTGACATTGTTTTCATGACAATTAAGCAAATTCTTCCCAAATTCTTCCCATTATCATAATGTATTTTATGTATCCTTGGTGATTACATTCTTATATAAGAAAATAATGAACATTTGTTTTTATTTCAATCACAAAGTCAATGTAGTAAAACAAATAAATACTTTATATATATATATATATATATATATATATATATATATATATATAAAATGTGACGTTTACTCCAATGTGTTACTTGCCATTTAGCCTATTTGTAATTATTTGTGAAATTTACTAACAATTTGTGTGAAAATATGAAAGCAGTAAAATCTTAAAAAATAAACATAAAAATATATCTAAATATAATCTTTAAAAAAATAACAAAAATCTTAAGCCAAAGCTAAATATAATTTCCTATAAAAAAATATCTAATAAATTTATTATAATTTCTTTTGGGATAAAACATCACCAGGACATGTTTCGTGAGATTCACCCTGACAAGTCAGGTCTCCATTCAAACTCAAAATAAAACTCAACTAAAATCATTACAAATCAGCTATTATAAATGATGATTTAAAAAAAAAAAAAAAAAACAGTTCAACTAAAGAGCTACCACCACTTATCTATATAATGACATTCTATATTGATCAGTGGCTACCACCCATTTCTCCATGTCTATCAGCTCTCAAACAAGAGCTGTTTATCAGCCGAACGCCAATCTGCAATATATCAGCATAAATCCATGACAAAGCATAAAGCTTAGCGTCTAGGGTCAGGTGTAACAATCCACGGCCTCGTTTGACAAATATCACAATTCCTCTCAGGCAAGCTATCGTTCAACACGGCAGCTGTGAAACGACAGCTCTGCAGGTTAATGGCATACTGATTAAATGAGACGTGTGTTAATGTTGACAAGGTTAGGGCCTGATAAATCACATGAGGTATGAATTCCAATGCCGGCTACTGGGCTGCTGCTTTATCAGAGTAATTGGTTGTACCCTGTACAGATAATTTATTTACATTTCACCACAGTTAATCGGCCATGATGCCACTACAAATATGAGCTGCATTGCAAATAATGTAAATGTGTTATGAAAGTGCTATGGACAGAATCAGGCTGGATGTTTAAATAGAAGGGATCAGGAAAAAGGTCCAAAAGTTTTGAAAAACAACCATATTCTATTTATACAAACACTATTCAATTAATTCAAATGTTTAAAATACATCACCATCACATACGTGATAAAAACTAAAAGGTCAAGGATGTCTGAAAACTATTCATCAGCACTATTCGAAAGTAATTTGTTTTCTTAACAATATTTGTTACATCAAACATTGTCATTTCATCTTCGCAGTGTAAAAAGTTTATCAATACAACTACTTATGTCAGCAGACAAAAGAACTAAAAAAAAAATTAGTTTCAAGAAGCGCAATTGATAAGGACATAGGCAAGTAAAAAACGCATCAAAGTAATTAGACACAATTACTTACTCTCAGCAATGATGCGTTGTCCTGTCCAGTCATCATTGATAACTTGTATATCCCCATAATGAACATCACTGAAGAAAATCCGATTTGCACCTTGCATTTTCTGCCGATGATCAAAGGCTAAAGCTATAATGTTCTTAAAATAAGTCGGGTTCTCATACGCCCTGATGGGGGAGTTGAGATTATTCTCGTCCGAGAGATGAATACTCCTCAAGACGGTCCTCTCGGAGTAGAGCAGGTAACCCTCGTACCTGTTGCACCTGAGTCCATCCTGGGCAAGGAATCCGTGGGCACAAGCACAGGTTTTCTGGTTATTTCCCAAGTAAAAACAAAGTTGCTGACATCCTCCGTTTGCTCTGCTGCAAGTGTTCGTACCTGGGTAAGTCGAAAAATCAGAGATCAGGCTCCCTACGAAGTGCCTCAACGAATGATATCACCTAACAATCGCTTCGAGACTGCTTCAGCATGCAAAACGAATACAGGTTTAGTACGGCGTGAGGTTTTTATGTTAGGGTGAACTATCCCCTTATTGTAATGCTCAGAAAACTAAAACTTTCTCAGACATTTACTGCTACTGACAGCAAGTCTAATTGATCTATTTTACATGCGTGTCAGTCAGTAGGTGTTCATTTGCAATCCTGCTCCTGAAGGGCCACTTTTCTATTGAGTTAAGCTCTATTCTTTATTAAACACCCCTGAAGCAGCAAATCAGGGCCTTCAGGGTTGCTAGGAAGTTGTGTTGAAACAGGTTGGAGCTAGGTGGCCTTCCAGGAGTGAGATTGGACAACCCTGCTTTATCTGGGATAAATGTACTTGTGTGCATTGGTGCAATGTTCAAAGAACAGGAAAACTGCCATAAAGTGAAACCTCAACCTTTCTCCCGATCCTGGTTAAAGACCTTCACATCTTTCAGACTGACGCCCAAGCCGCTTCTGATAGTAACCACGTCCACAGCATCTTTCTTGGAAGCACGGCGGATGGATCCGTTGGCATAGGCTCTACCATCATAGGGGCACAAGACCAAAAGTTTGACACTTGCTAATCAATGGCCCTCGACTAATTAAAACCAAAGAACTCATTAAAATACAGTACACAGCTGGTCTAACAGAAGGTGAGGTAACCCATCCTTGGAGTGACATTGAACTGCGGGAGATTCTGATATAATCAAATGTGTCTTCTTGCGCTAGCATTGTGACCTTGTAGGGAAAGTGGGACGGTATCTGCTTTCTTGGGCCATTCGTAGAGACTGTAACATTTATGGAAAAATAAATTACCTGTCAGACCAGAAGAGGTAAGCTCCAAAGACTGCTATGGAAAACATATCCACCCCACTCGATGAGAACACAATCTCCCTCTGCTCACCCCGCTCAAGGTTGATTCTTTCGATCTTGTTGTTGCGGGCGTCGCACCAGTACAATTTATTTTCCTACAATGTAGTTGGAAGACAAACTTCATGCATCTATTATATTAAGAATGATGGGTTATATGTTCTCAGTACCCTAAAGCTGCTAGTTAAGCCATGAAATCAACATAGACTGCAGCCGCCTGCAACGTAAGCACTTTAGACAAGTAGAGGAAGCGGACCTGGTAGTCTACAGAGACGCCGTTTGGCTTTGCTAGTCCGGTGCTAACAAGCACGGATTGCTCCGAACCATCGAGACGTGACCTGGAGATGGAAGGACTCTGCCCCCACTCTGTCCAGAACAGAAACCTGCGGATTCAAAGGAAAATACCATTAGGAAAAAATACCTTCCTGAGGAATTTTGACCTTTGCACAGCATGAATTCCAAGATTTATCTTCAGTTACAATGAAAACAAGCATAATGCTATATTCAAGCTCTTCTGAGAAGTTCAGAAATGCTAATTAGAAAGTGGTTTTAAAATTCACTAATCATTCACAGCCCATTTCTAAGTGAAATCCATACAGTCAGAAAAAAAAGTGCAAACATTTGTACCTTTTGGCTACAACAGCTTGACACTGGATCGATACATTTAAAGGCACAACTTTCATCTAATCCTAAAATTGCATATTTGTACCTCAGGGTAGTAAAATGTACCCCCAAGGTACTACTATGAATGTTTTAGGGGTAAACAAGGTACAAATGTGTCCCTTTAAGGGTACTGGCCCAGTGACAAGCTCTTCTACACTTAAAGGTAAAAAAATGTGAGATGACATGACTAGATTGTATCCATCAGGGACTGAGTGGATCATTAAAAGAGGTCTCCATAAGACAGACTTTAAAGGTTAGAAGTTTAAAATTAAGTCCTTGGTGACTATGAAGAAACGTAATTTCAGGTGAAGCTAATTATTTTGTTGAGAGATTGTAAGGTCAAATTTTTCTTTGGAATAACATGCACTAGTGAATATTTCACAAGACCACCAAGAATTTTTAAGTAAAGTCACTTCCAATGTCATATTGGTTTTCAAACTGCAACAGGAATCTTTAAATGTGTTTCGGGCTAATCTGAGTCTAATTATTTCTATAAAAAATGTCTACCAAATATCACTGACCAATTTCTGAGTAAGATAGGACCCCAAAATAGATGAAGCCACATGATATTAGGGATCGGAAATATGTTGAAGCTTAATGTTTATACTCCAACCTACAACAGTACAAAGCTTTATTTAATGAGATAACTCATTACAAACACGAGGTCAAGATTATGATGGGCAACTCATATTAGAATAAATGCTACAGAAATGATAATGCCTTTAAGGAGGACGTACATCTGCAGTTAACAAGCTTTGAAGTGCTAATTGCACACGCTAACTGTTCTCTAGACGACCATAGGTCATTCGTGTTGCCACACTTGGGTGAAATTGAAGCTTAGCAGTTGAGGAAAATAAACCACAGTGCAATACATACCCTTTCATTGGGTGTACCGCAATGGCTCTGGGTTGATCAAGTCCGTCAGATATCACCACGGCGCGGTACATACCGTTCAACCGAGCAACCTCAATGAGATTTAAGCCATGGTCCGTCCAGTAAATGTTACCTTTGGATGCAAAGCAACAAAGACCCTGAACCAACAGAGAAACAATAAGCCCGACAACATCAAGGCTACTTGGAAAAGCACAGAAAGAATAGAAATAGCTAAAAGAATAGAAACGGACCTGCAATCCAGTCCACTGCAAGTCCTTCAACGCGTCCAAGACCGTTTGTGACGATGTCCTCTCTCCAGGTCTGATCTCGACTGGATCTAGAGATTCTGTTGGAGCCCATGTCTGTCCAGTACAATGTGTCATTTCCTAAAAACAAAATGTTTGGCTAGTTAACACAGACTAGTTAGACCCTAAATGATATAGCTACCTTATTATGGGGGCAAAGTGTATATTTATTTAGGGATGCACAATATACCGGTTCCATATTGGAATATCGACTATCGGTCGATATTGTATACTTAATTTTGCATGCTAATTACCCTTATTTTTACATTTAGATAACCTTTGATGTCATCTCACTAATATATATTGTATTTGTATATGTAATATGTATTGTTGTTATTGTAGTGTGCACGTGTGCTTTTGTAGTCATTGTTTTTTAAACATGTCTATATTTGTAATTAATTTTATTTCAGCTTTAGTTTTAGTTATTTTATTACATCAAGTTAAACGTGTTGCTTTGTCAAAATAACTTATTTTGTTTTTGGGGAGTTATTTCAGTTAACTTCTTTATGTTTTTTTTTTTATGTTTTTTAGTTTTTGTTCACTATAATAACCTTTTCAAGCAACAATTATTAAAAGCACGAAATGGATTTTTAGTTTTGTCTTTTACGTCACAGCGGCTTAGGACTGTGCACATTCTTGTGTTGATGGTTTGGAATAAACAAGGCTCCATAATTTAAAAAAAAATAAAAAATTGAAGAGCTGCCAAGCTTTACCTAAAAAAATAGGTCTGCTCCAACTGGCTGAAATGTCTTTGCCCTTTTTGATCTCAATCAAACCCGTCTCTTCTCCAAAACAATAGAGGCAAAACAAAAAAGAGCCCAAAGTTCTCATGATTGTCCTGGCTCCCATGGTCTGTCCCCTTCAAAACGTTTTTATGAAAATTGCTTTGACTTGGCTGCACGGTTTTATCCTGAGATTTGTGCATCACCAGCTCCTTGCCTACTCAAAAATTTACATTATACTGTATCCCTTTTGACAAAAAACTCCAATGAAAGCCCATTCACATCGTTATGAGACATCACCTCATCTGTCCAGCTAATCTGTTTCGATTATCTTCCATCTGTCATAACAGCATATCTCCACCCTTCACCTCATCTCACAATGAAAAAAATATACACACATGCAATGCAATGCCAATATTTGCTCTATCATGCAAATGGGAAGCTGTAAACTGTCTGTCGCTGATGCAAAGAGTGGCATTTCTGTCTCAGTGCGGAGACAGCTGTCCAATTACAGACTAGATAAATCTGTACGAATTACTGGCAGATTCCCTGCAAATGAAAGTTTTCCCCATGTCAAGGGGTGATATATTGTTGTACACATGGCATGGCAATGCCTAATTGCTTTGGTTTCTAAGTACAATTCAAAGGTTTATGAAAAAAAAACATTAACAGCTAATTTTACAAGAACAATTATAGATAATGTTAGCCAGCAATACTTGAATGTTCATCATTTTTAATTATTTTTACACTGTTCATTGAGGGTAAAAACTTTTTAATGAGGAAAACAATATAGTACATAAGTACATCTGTATGCAAGTCATTTTTAAAGCAATTTTTAACCATTATAGCGAAGTTGTATCAAAACCACCATAATTTATGACATTTGACCCTTACTCATTCTATAAGACTGTACTCTTTATGCCATTAAATGGAAAAAAAGTAATTGAAATAAAGCTGACATCAAATAAAATATGAATATTATATGAATAACAAAACGATTTTAATGTAAACAATACATTTTAAAATGAAATACTAAAATTGCTAAAACAGAAACAAATTAAATAAAAAAGACAAAACCACATAATAAAACCACAAAAAATAAAATTAAAATTAAATAACACTGATACTGTACCTATCTGTAAAAGGTATCAAAACACATTTTCCTTTTCGGATTTAATAATTAATGAATAATAAAATTAAATAACAAAATTACAAATTAAAATTTGATGAAAAATGAAAAAATATTAGATGAAAAATGAAAAAAATGCTGCATTGGTGAATAACAGAAACAAATGTTTTAATTGAAATACTAAAATGACTAAAACTGAAATTTGAATAAAAACGAATTCAAAATATAAATAAAAACTATAATAGTATATAAATAATACTAAAACAACGCTGATACTGTATATGTCAGTAAAAAAAGTATTAAAATAAAATGTTCTTAGTGATTTAATAATAATAAAAATATTTTTTCTCCTCTTAGATCTTTTGTTCCTTTTCTTTTAGAATCAAAGAAAACAGATAAAAGTGCACTTACCGTAATGATAGTCCAGACCCACAGTGAACAGAGTGCCAGTTAACGGCATCAAAACTTCAGAGGTATCGCTTGGATCAAGAGACAGTCCTCTTATCCCTTCATTAACGGAGTACATCAGGAAAGACTGAAGACCTACCAAAGAGCCAAAAAAAAAAAAATAATAATTTTTTCAAAAATCAAATGAACCCTGCTCTTAAATATAATGAATAACTCTGAGATCCAAAGGTTAATTACATACGTACACTCAGGTCAGAACTAATGGTCGTACCTTCACAGGTGGACCGGTCCGGACGAAGGTTGTAGCCCGTGGTACAAGAACACGTCCGAGTGGATTCAGAGGTGGGCAGGCACAGCTGGGAACACCCACCGTTGTTCGGTACGCAAGGATTGCGACCTACGAAGAGAACTACTAATTAACCAACTAATTAACTAATCATTCGTGAAGGCGAACAGGTGCATCTAATGCAAATCTGTCAAAACCCTCCAGCTTCTGTACTTTCTTAAACCAATTTCAGGAACATCACAAACACAAAAAGAGAAAAAACGCTGGCGCTTTGACTTTGTTCCTCGGACACCTTGTCAGAAACACCCCAGTTAGCTCATTTGAAGTGGCGTAATGAGACGGGCCTTCGCTCCCATGAGGTCCGTGTCAGAGAGATAAATGAGGGAGCTAATTGGTATGAGGAGATTTGAGAAGGAAGCAAAAAGATTTACCTTAAAGAGCCTCTAATTGCCTTTTTCTTTTTTATCCTAATAGTACCCTAATAGAGCATTGAGAGGATCAAGCACTCCTCCGCTAATAGACCTGTCAGTGATATGAATGTTCCTCAACATAATTCATAAAGAGCGAAGGGATTTGACAATATGTGGGTGTAGCAGGGACGTGCGGTCAGGGTAGGCAGTGCCTCACCAAAGGAAATGTTGACATTACATTTATTAATTACAAGAGCTTTATTAATTCACCACATTATTAATTGCATTTATTTTATTCCAAATATTAATTTTTGTAACAAAATGTTTCAGGAATACACATATAATATACTCCTTTTGCCATTGTTTGGTCCTAAAAATCATTGTTTCATGTAGAAAATTCAAGGCCATGGCCATTGAGGCAGAGGTTAGCAGTGCCTCTTTGGTCCATAGAACGTAGTTTACGTAGATTTGCGCATGCGCAGTCAGTTCTCGTGCTGTCTTGAATTATCAACATTGAGGCAGAGACCAAGCGTGCTTCATGTCACGTGATCCACAGGCTCTCGCGGTGCATATCCACTTGTCCGTGCGACACTTCTGTTGCGCCGCGCTCCACTTTATTCCTATGGGTGACGTCACGCGACTTTAACGCGTTAGCATCTAGCGGCGCCTAGCGTTGGAAGCGTCCTATGAAGAAAAAGAGTTGTGGTAGCTAACGGGAAACCGTTGTAGACGAAGTCCATGCGTCTATCCCTCTGGACAAAGATGTCAATTACTTTGAAAAGGAGAGATTGATGAAATTGAGAAATACACCCAACAAAGAGGACTTTTACAACAATGGAAATAAGAGCCAAGGAGGAAAGTCTGTTCTGCTTCATTCACGTCAGAGGCCCCCGCGCCATTGGATGTGCAGTTGCCGCAGCACAGCCTATGAGCCATACGCTCACTGTGCTAACGTTAGCTGTGCAGCTGCAAATGCGTTTTACACTATGGTTTTACATATAGGCTTCAGTAAACCGAGGAAAAGGAGTTTCGTCTACAAATAAAAGTAAGCACCCCCTTTAAAACGTAAATTATTAATTTGTTTATTATTTTTAAAACCCTTATATTGGCTTGTGTGTGTTGTCAGGCCTGCTGTGCGCTGACACCAAAACCTTCTCTCTTCCATACCCTGGTGCGCCGTCACCTCTGCCACATTTGTACTGTAGGTCTATCTGTGCGATTATGGTGCATTTCGTAAGGGTTGAAATGCTGTTTTGTAGTTATCTTTTTTTAATCCTGGTGCGCCGTCGCCAGACGCTCATTGCGTGCCGGTGTGTGCGCCTATAGCGCAGTTTGTAGGAGCGAATTTAAGCTGTTTTTGTACTTTAAAGCTGTACTGCTGACACAATGTTTTCTGACTGTAGCCTATTCAAATCCTGGTGCGCCATCACCAGAGTGACCAGACCAATAGTGTGTGTGTGGCTGTCTGTGCGCTTTTGCGCATTTTGAAGGAATGACTAGGCTGCTTGTCGGTTCGCTGACAACGCGCCGCCTCCCTCTCTTACTGTGTCCCGCACAAAACATTTGTTTGTTGTATAAGTCATAAGATAGATGTGTCCATTAATTTGATTATTAGATTTGATTGTGCATTAGCCTCACATATCACTGACTTTGCTGTATGCAGGTAGCGATGTGATGATGCCTGATATGAACTTGGGTTGCTACATTAACTGAATGAATAACATATATGCCACATTGATAGGTCACAGCCTACCCATGACAAGATTTCACCGCACGTTACTGGGGTGTAGAAACGAACCGCTGTCCCAGTCATGTGCAACCTCACCTTGTAGAAATGACAAGGATCTTTTCTTTTCACACTACTAAATTAAATACTTACAAAAAATTAGTATCCATTAGGAGTGGGCAATATGACCAAAATCTTATATCACGATATGAGTAATTTTACTATAACAATACAGTTATTTTTGCTTCAAAAAAGGTGTTTAACACATGTTTAAAAAGTCAATAAAGGGAATTCAGTGATCAAAAGGTGTGGGAACCCTGATTTTGCTGGTTCTTTAATTTGATCTTAGTGACTCTTGTGAAGTTGTTGAATTTGGAGATATGTTTCTTTTTACCTTTCTGACTGTCTTTGTCATACACTTTGATGTGGACCACGCCTGTGGTCTTATTCCGAAGAACCGTCAGGTTTTTTCCGTCCCTCTTGTTAACGGTCCCAAGCTGAGCGAGAACATCGTCCGCCCACCATAACTTCCCACCTAGAGAGAAAAATATGTTTTGGAACAGTTGGAAAAACACCAAAATATCTAGTTAACAAGTAACACATTCACTTTTTTCCCAACATCAAGACTTCAGGTAAAATTTACAGTACGTCACCATTTTGTTTTTCACTGTCTGTCAAACCAATGGAAGACGAAAGGAAACAAACAAAACAAAAGTATTTCTGAATGAACATTTTTACTTTATTTTAACAAAATAAAATAGATTTAATGCAATTATATATTAATATAGTATTACTTTTTATAATAAATGATTATTATTATTAAATTTTAATTATTAGTAATGAAAATAAATGTATTCAAATAAATATTTAATAAATGTTACGTTCCACGTTGTGTTTGTGTATTTTTCTTTTGTGCTTTTGTTTTCTACTGTATTTTGTGTTCTACTGATCGTTGGCCTCTATAAATAGATAGCATTGTTTTTTTTGTTGGTTGGAGAGTGATCGCCATCCACTGTATTTCTTTTTATTTAGTCAGCGTAGTTTATTTAAGGTGGCGTACAGGTACATGTAAGGTGTAAGGTGAAGATTTCGGGTTTGTTTTTCTTGTTCATTTTTCTTTTGGTAGGTAGTTTTCAGTGTTGGGGGTAACGAATTACAAAGTAACGGATTACAGTAACGATATTACTTTTTTTGGTAACAAAGTAAAGTAACGCATTACACTAAAAATATCAGTAACTACATTACTTTACTAGACTATAGGAACGCGCTTTCCTGTGTTACCCAAGTCGTGTTGTGTGCTTGCCTGGGCTTTGGGTTACATAGTTATAATAATTATGTTTTAATTATTTCACTGATTTGGTGACACTCTTGTTTTCTTGGTTCTCTGATTATTCGTTTTTCTTTTACATTTATAATGTGTTTTGTAAAGTAATTTACACCTTTACAATTAAAACGTTTTCAACGTTAATTCTGGTCTTCCTGGTTGTTTCTGCTACTAGCACACATGGCAACAGTATCTCACGTAAATGTTGCGTAATCATCCCGTTTACATCTTTAAGCACGTAACAATAAATAATAATAAATATTTTTGACCTGTTAGTTAATAAGGGGTCATAAAAACCTGCATTTCAATTATAGAAGAATTAGAAAATGCTGTTTCAATAGTTGGTTACGGCTGCACGGAACATAGAACTTCTTGGCATTTATTATATAAACACACATACTTATCCTCTCTGAAACTGAACTGGGGTGAAATTGAACTTCTTTACTGATGTGTTTTTATCCATGCTGTATTTCTTTGCTGCGGACAGCACACTGCAAATCCACTAAGCCCTATAGCGTGTCAACTCAGCCTTTAAGAAATGGTACAAAACCGAGAAAAACATCCAGGACTCAGTGCTAACACATCGCCCCTGATTACACATCATAAAAACGACTGCAAGTATGCCACAGTCTCCCAACATCCCTTTCCCCAGTGACCCGAACCGCTCACGACGAGCTACACATTCCTATGCTCGTATTACTTGCGAGTCGTGTCTTAGATTGAAGGAGGAGACGTCCCATGGTGCCAAACCACACCAATGTACCTCTGTTTTACCCACCCTCTCAGCACTTACGATTCCCATAGGTGCCAGCGGCGGCATCTTAGTCCCCTGGCAGGCCTGAATGGATTACAGTACATACAGATGCCAAAAGCAAGCAGGACTATTCTTAGAGCTCGGCCTGAGTTAAAGCTATCAGCCGTTGGCAGGCACAAAACACAGGGAAAATGAATTACGGAGAACAGTCTTAGTGTATACTTCACGTAGGGCACAGCGGAGGATTGTTTAGATGCTCCATGGCGGAGAAAGTTCCTGAATGGAGTTAGAGTACATATTTAATTTGATGCAAATGAAATGGGGCTGGGAATGAGTCAACTGGTAGAGATTTACATACACCATTTTTGTTTTATTTGTAACATATTAGGGCATACACAGTTGAACAGATTGCTTTTCAAATGTACATTATGTAAAGATTTCCACAGCTTAAGTAAGCAGAAATGTCAGTTTCTTGTGTGTGGAAAAAGTAAGATTAGCTGTTTAAATGCACTTTCTGTACTTTTTCCAGATACGACAATTACATTTCTCTGGATATGTTGAATGAAAGATTCCAAAAGTCATTGTTTAAATGGTTCAAGATAGGGTTGTGCCGATAGACGATATCATCGTCCATCGTGATGGCTGACAGACATCACGATGTTAAGCCAGCATCGCGATCCCCCCCCCCCCATGTTTCCATGGTGACGCGTCATGCTTGGCACGTGATTCACCACAGCCAAAATAGCGCTGTATGTCAGATGTAACGTTAGCGCTTTTATTTATCAATATTAACAAACCTGGTTACCATGTCATCGACTGTCTTCTATTCCGATTCTCAAATACGTGTAAATGAGTTTGTTTTGTCGTTTAAAAAACCTTTATAAATGATTTTGATCTGCAACATGAGATGGGCCCCATCATGTTTGTTTGGGCCGCAGTTCAGAGATTCATGTCTGTTGGGTTTATTACAGCACGTGAATTCATCAGTTTCCCCCTGAAATACATGGCCGGTGACCTGGGAGAAGAATGGAGTTAACTTTATAGTTAACGTTACTTACACTGTGTGTCTGATATGAATAAAATCCGTCGGCAAATATATTTGAATGGGTTGATTTGATTTGAAATACACCATTGTGTATTTTACAAACTATAAATGTATTGTTTTGCTATAAATTGTATGTATTTAAATGTCTGAAACCTAAAATAAACATTATGTGGTTGAAAACACTGAATAGTTGTGATATATGACAAGCGCTGAGCACGTCCGTCTCTGGCTCAGCGCCAGCCATAGCGCGAAAGCACAGTTTGAATCTGGCAGTTTCTGTCACGTCACTGTACATTCGCTTGTGGTCAGCTGCTGCAGAGCGTGCCCGAAATCAAAATTGCTGATGAGATGTAGAGGAAAATATCTCCGCGTTGTGCCTACGCCCCTTAGCTGTTCTAAATCCACTGTAAAACATGGCTTTGCGGGGCTTATTGCTTAATTGAAAAATTAGAATGTTAGCCCCGCCCTTCCTCCCGATATCATCGTCCATCGCGATGTTTCACTGTACACATCGTCTGATGCCAAATTGGTAGACATCGCACAACCCTAGTTCAAGATAAGTTCTAGTTTCAATAAATCCATGCAAGTTAAAAACGACCTTTTAATGTGGTGCAATTACTTTTTCACAGCACTGTACTGGCATGGGCTTATTTATACCCTGATACCTTTTTTTTTTCACTGTATTTCCTGAAAAAATAGCTATATTTTGATTTGTATATCATTAAAATGACATCAAATCAAGTTTAATGAAGGCTGAAGTCTTTTTGTCCACTGAGACTTTGTCGACTTTCATCGTACATAAAAGTAAAGTCATTGCACAAACTGTACTTCTATCCCTCATATCCTCATCTGAACTAAATGTACAAGTTAAATATGAAATATAAGGGTGCACTTACTTTTTCCACAGAAGACAATTAAATTTCGTCGACATTTGTGTTGAATAAACTTTTAATGGGATGCTTTTACTATTTCACAACACTATAATGGCATGAATATAAGGGCTAATTTGATACCCTTTCATTTTCATTCAACTTCCTGCAAAAAAAGCTATATTGTGATTTAAATTACATAAAATCCTGTCTTTTAATCTACTGAATCTTTGTCGACTTTCAGCGTACATAAAAATAAAGTTACTTGTATCCCTCGTTTTAATTTAATACATTAAACATTTCCCAAATAAGGTCCAACAGTTCTTCAAGTGGAAAAATGAACAGACTGTCATGTACAGACAACAATGACAAAGAAAATGAAAATGGAAGCAAAGTCATTAATAATTCATTATCACTTTACTTGTTTCCTTACTCCCGGGACAGCTCGTAAAAAAAACGGGGTTAATTAGACATTAATATTAAACAAACGAGTGTAATAATCAAATGGCCATGAGATGAGAACCCAGAATGTATAGAGCGAGGTTGAGTTGTTTCATCTGACAGAAAAGAAAGGGAAAAGAAAGTTGGAAATAAAGTGAGAGACAGACAAACAACGAGTCTTAAAATGACAGTCAGTCCTTGTTTCTCACGAATTTCTCTGCTGAATGATTTCACAATAAATGTCTTTGTTTCAGTCTTGTTTGACTCAATAACTTGTATGTGCCTTCTAAATAAGCCTCTACATAACAAGGGTGTTATATAGTACGGCTCCACATAAATGAGGGAAATAAACAGTGTCCGGTTGGCTAACCAGAGAAAACAATTCTCAACCATCACTTCATTACCAGCTCGTAGCTGCTGTTTGCTGGTATAGTGTTCAGTCTGATTGTATTAGAAGTTGCCAGCGTCAGTATATGATTGTGAGAGGCTTTGAGAAGATGATATAGTAGAGGCGAGAACAGGTTGTTCCTCAGGGTTTAATCGAATAATACCTTCCCATTCGGCATGTTTGGGATTCCAATTGCATTTTATTAAAGTTGGCGGTGGACTTGGCTGGGTAGATGATTTATCTGTTACACAGTCCTCAAGATTCAAGATCTTTTACCTCAGGTTCCTTGTACAAAATATTACACAGCCTCTGAGAAATAGGCGTGGGTGGAATAAGCTAAATTAAATGAGTTATAATTTCTATGGCTTTAAAATTACATTTCACAATATAGTTGTTTCAGGAAATGTAATACAAATTATTAATATATTACACAATGTAGTGATGCCTATGGTTGGATATTGCAGTGAATCATATACTGTAGGCTACTCATACAATTTTTTAGAAAAAAATAACATTACGTTGTCTAGAAATCAATTTCAATAGTAATGTTATATTGGGTTTAATTAGTCTTTTAATGAGATCTACTAATATTGTCAGTGCCGAGAATTTTAGGTTCTGGGTTCTAATCCGCACACATTAGATTTATTTTTTTTCCTCATCAAAGCCGAATATGTTCATCAGTGGTTACAGTATATATCAAGCAGAGAAACGTTTGTGTGCACTTTGTTTTGTGATTTCACAGGAACGAATAGAGAGTCTCCGCAACGGCGATGGATTGAAGCGCGCGTCCGAGTGAAGACCGCGAGCCACAAGAGAACACAGTATCCATGCAACCGATCGCCGCGGCAACGAGCGCTCAGCTTGATTTCAAAAACAACACATTTTAGCGCTAGATTGTCTCTCATTTAATAACGAACTAAATGAATGCTCTGCTAGTTAACTGGAGATGTTTTATTTATTTGTATTAGGCACATCCGTGCCTCAAAATGTTTCACAAAGTGATGGGGGACAATATCGACCCTGAGAAAAAGTGGTGGGGACATGTCCCACCCATAAATTACGCCTATGCACAATAGAAATGAAAGCTCCACTTTCACATGAATGCTTTACTTTGCGTGTCAGGATGTTTGAATTCATGTCCTAACACACTATCACTGTAAAGCTGCTTTGAATCAAACAAATCTGTATGGTAAAAAGCGCTACATAAATAAAGGTGACTTGACCATCATTTATTCTGCTATAAACAGCATAAAATAATTAGAGCACCATTTACTTGCCTCAAAAAAGTCTGGTATTGTTATTATTATTATTTATAGCTACACTTCAATATGTGAATTATTCCATCAGAAAATTAACACTTATAGCGTTGTCAGACTTTAAAACAACGGAGCTGCGCACTTGTTGATATTTGTGTTTTGAAAAAGTTGTTTATTGATGTTTTGACTCCTAACCAATTTTCTACATTAAATTTATTTTATTTTTTTGGGCTAGTAAAATTCATTTCGGGCTACCAAAATCCGAAGAATGCCTGCCCGAAGGGCTACCAGCGATTTTGAAATTTTGCGAGCCCTGTGCATATATATATAATGTAAAAAAATACATATTAACTAATTGTGAGAATTAAATTTATATATTTAAAAGCTCTAAATTTCTAAATGGATGAGTCATATTTCAAGTTATGTAATCAATTGAATTTTGTGATTGTGATTTATTTTTTTATTTTTTTTTGGTAAACGTATACACCATAACCCAAAAGAATGGTATAGAAACAATTTTCACAAAAAATTGCTAGCAAATTTCACTATTAATTAAAAAGAAATGTCAAGTGACTCATGAACAAACTTGTTTAAAACCTGGCTCCCAAATAACGCTAAACAGTCTCTATCCAAAATACAGCTGAATTTCTATTCCCGCACAGTTCTGAATACCTATAAGGATACCACCACAAACCTTAATAATGATATTTTAGGCCTAATTAAAATGCTTCCAGATCTTCTCTCCCTTGGAAGTCAGGACGTTTTATCTCCTGAAAGCTGAAGGTTAGATATTTCAAACAGCACAATTGATGTCTTTAGCTGATGATCCTCTGGTTTTGAACCAGCTGTTTCACTCATAAACAGATTAACGTCAATCCACAGATGATGAAAAATGGGCAACGTGCTCCCAGAACCCTTTTCAACAGAGTTACGCACCAGGTCAGAAGAAATTAAATAATGAAAACAAGAGGGGCAAAAGGGCAAGTGCTTCACTGAGTTTCTTTATGTGAGAGAAAGACAATGAAATTGAAACTATCTGCTCTCGGCAAATAAATAAATAAATGTTTATAAATGTAACTACAGATGTTTGTTGTTGAAAGTTTTTCTTTTAAGACAATATGAAGTCAAAACTGACCCTATTTACTTTCATAATACTTAAATCTTATTGTGCACAATCCAGCAGTGTACTTCACATAGAAAAAATTTCCAATAATATTTTCTGAAAATATAAAAAAAAATGTCCACCTCTGAGGTGATCTTTTACGCTACTGTTAGGTAACGTCGTTGTTGAAGGAATCACGAGGAAGACGATGAGGAACTGGAAACAGGAATTTATTTAAACGAAACTCAGGAGCCACAACACACGTTATACATCAACGAGAACGGACAAAGACTGCATGAACTGAGGGAAACTAAATACAGAGACTGATGAGCAAGATGAATTGAAGACAGGTGACACAAATGAAGATAATTAACTAAACACAGGTGAGACAACTGGAGACAAACGAGGAGCGGGAAAACTGAAAGAGGAACAGGACTAAACCAAAATACTAGAAAAAAGGGGGAAACACAGAGTCAAACTGTTACAGCTAGCCTTTTTGCCCTCATTTATGGTCAAATAAACCAGTAAAACCTTATATAGTTCCATTAGTTAACATGAATTAACAATAAAAAACAAACAAACATACACAGATTTTTTAAATCTAAATTTGTATCTGTTTACAATATTTAATGTAACTTATATAACATGAACTAAGAATGAGCAGTTGTATTTTTATTTAACAAAGATTAATACATTAATGAAAATGGAAAAAAAGCATCGCTCATTGTTAGTTAATGTATTAACTAACATTAACTAATAGAACCTTATTGTAAAGTGTCAATAAACCAGTCAGAGTGGCTTTGTAACATACTGAAGGGGTTTATTTTGTGATAATTAGGGATTGGCTATAGATTATCCTACTTTTAATGACTAACCAAATAAATGGATAAATAGAAGTTTAAATTCAGTTATTATGAGAAATAGGTTGCATTGCAAATTGGAGACAAAATAACAAAGCAAAACAAAACAAAAAGCAAAGCGAAACAAAAAAATAAAAATAAAGCAAAACAAAATAAAGAAAAGGCAAAGAAAATGCAAAGCAAAACAAAAGTAAAGTAAATCAAAGCAAAAAACAAAACAAAAAACAAAACTAAAACCAAGCAAAACAACTAAACAAAACAAACAAAAAAAAAAAACTAAGAAAAAACATCTAGCTTTGTAGTCGGCGAAATGAAACGGGAATCTTGAAACTAGTAGGATATAAATATATATTCTTAAATACATTTGCCCACAGATTGACCAATCAAGTATTCCAGAAGCATCACAAAAATATCACTTCCCAACATATCTTCACTTTTTATAAGTCCAATCAAATCCAGAAGTGTCAAATCAAGTCCCTTCTACATTATTTGCGCCTGAATTTTCTGTTCAGGAAAGTCATGTAGGAACAAGACACATTACACAAGTTGAATACCATTTTACATTTACATTTGCTCATTTAGCAGACACTTTTATACAGACAAAAAACGAGGATGATCAAATCTTTATTGTCAATGCTTTTTCATTCGCACCTGCTAAATGAATAAATGTAAAAGTCATAATAAAATTTATGATTTGCACTGAAACCCAACCGTGAGTCAAAAGGCACACATAAGATGACAGAACAAATTAATATCCGTCTTTGGCCAAGTCTCAAAACACAGCTGTGAGTGACATCAAAAGATGTGAGTCATCAATGTAAGAAAAAAAATCCATGTCAGAACATGATTAGAATTGCGATTCAAACCCTTTGGAAACAATAATCTCGCTCTATTGATTTGTAATTGCAGTGTACTAAAACAGCTCCACAATTAAGCTTTAACAAAAACCATAGAGCTCACATTCAGCATAAAAAGTATTCCTTATCACTCATACACTGCTGTTCAGAAACCATTCACACTGTCTATCAACGTACTAATTCAATAGCTCCATTATTTGCTAGGTTATAATTAATCTTACTAAATAATGCTGATGAAAACAGCCTTCACTCACCCATCACTGCTAATGCCATGGCTTTCTGTAGCTCTTTTTTCAAGCTGTCAATCACATCCAGGCCACTCCCATCCAGGTTACACCGATTAATGGTCCCGTTTCCTGAACTTATCCAGTACAGCTTGTTGGCCGAGTAGTCAATCGACAGCCCTAAAAAGCACAAAGATGATGTGAAAACATGTAAAGGTATCATTCATTCAACAATGAAAACATGATTTTAAATAATATAGGCTATGCTGTACATATATGCTAATATGCAACATTCATATAAGCGTAATTATATTTTTATTTAATTTTTTTTAACTCAAAGGGTGTTTCCACCAAATTAAGCAGGACAACTGTTTTCAACATTGATAATAACAATAAAAAATTCTTTAGCAGCAAATCAGAATATTAGAATGATTTCTGAAGGATCATGTGAGACTAAAGACTGGAGTAATGATGATTCATGTGATTCAGCTTTGCCATCACAGGAATAAATTACATTTTACTATATCTATTCAAATAGAAAACAGTTATTTTAAATTGTAATAATATTTCACATTATTATTGTTTTACTGTATATTTGTTCAAATAAATGAAGCCTTGAGAGAGAAAATCATTAAAATATGAGACCGTATGGGTTTAGAATGGTGCAAATTATATCACTTTAAATTTTGGGGTGAATATTCCTTTAACTCGACGCTCAAGACTAAATAAAAAATGATCCAAAACTTTATTATTTGAGATTATCGTTTTTCCAAGAGATGTTTCTGTTAAACATTCCTGATTTAAATAACAAAGAATTGAAAACTGTTTCATCTCATGAATATCAGCACATAGTTGCCTACAAAATGTGTCTGGTTATTTGAAATCTGCAAATTCCCCTATGGCAAAGCATATTTACTTGAGGCACAGCATTAATAGTACAATAAGAGTTCAAAAGGTTGTTTTCTGCTTTTATTTCCGTCATTCCCAATAATCCCTCCTTCACATCATAATGATAACTGCTGTTACTTAAGATTTGGCTCAGGCCATAATCACATGCGAGTGAGGGATATTTTTGCTTTAATTATGAGTTGAGGGGAGAACCGGGAACATAACAGAGAGCTCTAACAATAATACCCTGGGCTACTTCTCAGTCCAAATTACTATAGATATAATGATTTCAACAGACACGGACTAAAGGAAGAGGAGAATGAGTAAATGGCACCCCTATTCTCACATGAAGTTACAGTATGTTCATGCACACATGCCATTTGTTAATGTTAAATAGATTGTTTGAAACAGAAACAATAGCTTTATTAAATATTTTTTTGCAAATGAAAACAAAAAACAGCACAGAGAAAAATTCAAAGCAAAGCAAAACAAAGAAAGGTAAATAAAAACAGCTAGTGTTGCAAACGCTTTACTCTATATGGTGTTTGCAAATGAAAGACAAAACAAAGCAAAAGCACAAAGCAAAACAAAAGCTACTGTTGCCTGATGCCTTGGTTTATTATTGAGTTTGCAAATGAAAGATAAATCAAAACAAAGCAGACCAAATCAAAGTAAAGTAAAGCAAAGCCAAAACAAAACATGAAAAAAAGCAAACTAGCCAAGGTACTGTTAAAGCCCTTCTCTATGACGTAAAATGAAAAAAAAAAAAAAAAACATAGCAAAGTAAAGCAAAGCAAAAGAAGAAGAAAAAAAATGTTTTTTTGTTTTACCATACACCACAATAGTTTTGTTACAAAACCAAATAAGCTACTTTGCTGTGTATATAGGCTACCTTCTAAACTGAAATTAAACTAAAGTGCTCTACATGGGTAGCAACTCTGTGCAGAATATATATATATATATGATGTACTTGATGTAGTACAATCTGCAAGCAATCACATCATTACTGCATGGCACAAGCTGATTGGCCTCTGCTGATCATGCAGCCAATGAGATTGCTTGCTCAACATTTAAATAGCCTGGTTCACTGATTGCTGTAAGCTAGTAGTGCAGTAAAGACTGAAGTAATAGACTACAAAGACTCCCCCTCCACCTCCCCCAGCTCCACCTGCCTAGATCTGCTACAGGATTTGTGTGTGTCTGTTTATGCAGCAGCAGCATATCTTACATTCTCACAGCAGTCTGTCTGTGTATCTATTAGCAGTAGCAAGTTCATACTTGCCTTTCAGTAGCAGCAATAATCAACAGCAACAGCTGGAGCCATAATTATTCTAAAATACTATCATTATTAAAATACTAAGTAGGCAGTTCACTACTTTAGGTTTTGGAAATTGAATTTACCAACAGGCTCTTTTTGGTTCTGGTGCAAAATCTTGATGTTACTGCCATCCATGTTGGCCATGTTTATTGTGCCCCCATCCATCCAGAACATCTTCCTGTAGACCACAACAAAACAAGATACATTCAGAGAGATGGATGAGTCTTCAAGATGAAGGATGGGACTCTTTCGCTTTAAGGAACGCGACCCGTGTGAAGGTCGGGGAGGTAGAAAAGAACTTTATCTTCACAATCACCACAGAGCACAAAACAATCAAATAAAGCTGTCTCTATCTCCTTCATACATCTTGATAGCGCGCATGAACCTACCTGACAGATGAGTTTCAGAAATGTCGACAGGGTCAGAAGCTAAAACGAGCAGACAGTTGGCGGAAAAAAAAATGTGACAAGGGGCGCAGATCACGAGAGATATCGAGGAACAAAATAAAACAACATGCTCACTGTACCATGCTTAACATCCATAACTGGATTACAGAATTGCTCTATATTAAATCTCATGCAAACAATTGCAAGGAACTGGCTCCATTTTTAATTAGGCTGCATGTCTGGAATCATAATGTATGCTAATTAAAGAGGTGTCACTGGCTAGTCCAACAGGGGTAAGATAAATTTGCATTTCTGATTGGCTGACAACCAGTTTGGCATCGTTAAAGAGTTTTCATGGCTATAACAATTTGTCAGTCTTAATCAAAATGACTAATAACTTTAGTTAATTGTGCACACTGAATATAAACAGAGACCTGTACAGTAATTAGCTTTCTAACTGATGTATCTTACATGCAATTTTCAAGGTAACAAAAGGTGACATTTCGACAGAAGCATGCAATTACTTTTTAATAAAAATAGGATAGCGATCTTTAGCAACACACCGGCCCATAAGTTCTCCATTACTGATATGGTTCATTGTTAGCATGGTTTTTGTTACCCTTTAGACGGATGCAGGACGAGACACTTGGGCTTGTCCGTGCCGTGAACGACTGTGGTTTTAAGAGATCCGTCAAGACGGGCGACATTAATGTGGGTCTCATCGTTGTCTGAGCTCATCCAGTACATGTTTCTGGACAGCCAATCAATAGCCAGGCCACGGACATTGGATAGGTCTGTAAATAAAAACATTATCAATAAATAATGTACATTTCTTATCACATTAAACAGTCAAAAATATATTAACTAAATTGTGTTTATTTTATTTAATAAATGTAATTATTAATTTAAATGTCATAATTTAATAAAGGAAGAATAAAGACATAATATGTTCATACTTATTTCAGAATATGTTATACAAATTACTTGTACTTTTGGTACTTTTATATACAAAAACAATATATATATATATATATATATATTTTTTTTTTTTTTTTTGGTATATATATATATATATATATACACACACACACATATACACACACACACACACAAATATGCACTAGGGATGCTCGATTATGGCAAGAAATCATACTCGCGATTATTTTGCTCAATATTGAAATCGGAATACATTGGAAATACTTGCAACCAAAATGACAACAATAAGGTAATAAGGTATAATGTAATAAAAGGTTTTCTTTGTAAAGACACATTTGACTTTATTAATAGAAGTAGGAAAATTAAAAGCAGTTTGAACTGTGTGAAAATGTAACTGGCGAAATGGACTGCAACGTACCTCCAGACATGATTGCTTCCAGTTTGGTTCCATTAACGAAAGCCCGTTTTATAGTTCGGGTCTTAACGTCGGCCCAGTAAATCCTCTCGTCTATGGCGTCGTAATCCATCGCCGTGACATCATCAATATCGGGTACGGTGAGGGCCATGATGACGTTGAGGTACGGGTTGTCTATGTCCACTCCTCGAATCTCAGATCTCCGAGCGTATAACAGAAATTTCTTCACAACTGTTCAGGTACATAAATATATAATTCAATTCAAATTGATTCTGAATTTAATTTAGTTTCTCTGCCTCTAGTATCTCCGGGAGCGAAAATATGACCTAAATCAGTTAAGGGGACAAATATAATAAGGGGAATTGAGTGTCCTTACAAAGGCAGCACTATAAAGACATAAAGCTCAAAGGACTCATACTGTAAATTCTCCTTTCTTGACCTCAAGAGAGATCTCTGGGGCAGCCATTAAAGAGAGATCTCCATTTCAGTCTGTAATGAGTTTAGGTAGGTCACGTAAGTCTCCTGATACACGCTATAATTATTCCAATTTGAGACATTCTGCTTTATATCAAGTCCATTCAATTGGATCGCACATTTTGATGAAGAAACCTAGACTGTAATTTGCAACTTGTGCCTCGTTGAAGCATCAGTGTGTGTCCAAAATACCCACCTGACAATGTTTTCAAGCGAAAAAGTTGGATAAAAAAACAAAACTCAGTTCTGTACATTAGACCTTGGCAAGTAAAAAGACATGTAAGACCCAGTAAACCCTCAAATTCCAGAGTTTGGGTGTGTGGGCCAAACGTGTCTTGTAAAAGGAAGATCTACGGTCCAGAAGACCGCTTGAGCTCACCTTGGCAGGTTCGGTTGTTGGCCGACAGTTTCATGAGATGTGGACAGGAGCAAGACGCGGAACCATTATAATTTATAAGACAGAGGTGAGAACATTGGCCCCTTCCCTTGTTACCATCACATGGATTAGGAGCTGAAAAGATGGGAGAAGAGATGGAAAAAACATTAATAAAAGAATGTCAGAGTATACATGCATCTGCATATGTTATATTCATTCTGATGGCTAATGATTGATCTGCGAGTCTTTTAGGATTTCTTTAGCTAGTTATTATGCAATGCGGCTTGCATCCATCCACGTAGACCTGAAACTAGATGCTGTGCTGAGTAATTAGGCCCCTTATTCCCTACCCAACAATCCCAGGGTTTCTTCTTGCTCAGAGCAAGGTTGTTACTCCAAAAACTCTAAATGGGACCGTAAAACACACACGTAACAAAAAAAAATGCATTAACAAGTCCATAAAAAACAGTCGTTTCAGGCCTAATGAATACAGTAATCACTATGCCACTCTCGCTAAACTATTCTGACACAAGAAAACTGATAGAGATGCGGGCCAACCTTTTCAAAGGCAGACGGGTAATGAAAATGGACAAAGAACAGACTATCCTGAGCCATAAAATCTATAAAAATCCCAAAACAGTGTAGGGCCTAAAGCAGGTGCTAAGCCACAGTGCTAAAACAGAGCAGAAACAAAAACGGAAGAAAAACTATTAGAAATGGTTCAGCCTATAGATTATTATTATTTTTTTTATATATTAATTCATTATTTTGTCATACTGACTATTAACTTGAATAATTAGTTGGGAAAAAAATGTAAGAATGCTACTGTATATAAAAAAATAAAATAACGCAATGCTTGTGAACCTTCATAATAATAATAATAATAATAATAATAATACATTTTATTTATATAGCACCTTTCAGATATGAAAGGCAGTTCAAAATGCTTTAAAGGTCAAAAAAACATTTAAGATAAAACAAAAGCAACAATAAAAGCTAAAACTACTATCACTATAATCCAAATAATACAAAAATAAAAAAAGTAAATCAGGTGTTAAGCCACAGGACAAACAGAAAAGAGCAGAAACAAACAAAGAAACAAACAAACAAAATGTTATACCTAGAAATGGTATTATAAATGGTTCAGTCTAAGGCTCATCAATTTTATTAAATATATTAATTAAATAATTTTGTATTCCTAACTTAAGAATTCATTCAACAGCGCTTAAAATGTGAGAGGGAAATGCTGGTATCGTCACATTTTTAAAATTTCAGTACCGACTTGGTACCGAAGTCGGTAATTTTGACAACGCTAGTTCAAATGACAAATATGCAATCATACATTGTTACCGAATTTAAGTTCTAATAACTGAAGTTCTATCATTAAATAGTGCTTGATTATCATAATATCATAATATAATGCTTGATTGACTGATGTTAAGAGTGTAAGATCAGATATTTCAAAAGCTGTGCTATTTTACAAAGATAAGCTGATTTGGTAGAATCATATATAAGACAAGCCTTAAAAGAAAACATCAACAACAACACAAATTAAACAAAAGCAACAAGAGCAAAAAATAAAAGTAAATGAAAAAAAAAAAAACAGCACTATGAACAAAATCACAAAACAAAGCAGGGGTTAAAGTGTTAGTTCACCCAAAAATGAAGATGCTGTCAGTAATTACTCCCCCTCATGCTGTTCCAACCCCGTAAGACCTTCGTTCATCTTCGGAACACAAATTAAGATATTTTTGATTAAATCTGAGAGCTGGATCACTCCTCCATAGGCTACTAAGGGATTGACACTTGCCAGCCCCGAAAAGTTATTAAAGACATCGTTAAAATAGTCCAAGTGACTACAGTGGCTCAATCTTAAGTTTATCAAACGACGAGAATACTTTTTGTGTAGTCACTTGGACTATTTGAACGATGTATTTAATAACTTTTCGGGGCTGGCAAGCTTCAATCCCTTAAGAAGCCTATGGAGGAGTGATCCAGCTCTCAGATTTCATCAAAAATATCTTAATTTGTGTTCCGAAGATGAACGAAGGTCTTACGGGGTTGGAACAACATGAGGGCGAGTAATTACTGACAGAATCTTCATTTCTGGGTGAACTAACACTTTAAGCCACAGGACAAACAGCAATGAGCAGAAACAAAGAAAGTGAGAAAAACTAGTATACATGTTTCCGTCTAAAAAGGGAAGGAATACACATTTGTCTTAAAAACACACATTCTAAACTAGCCTATGAGAGGTACATTTCAAAACAACCTGGCTCAAAGCTAGAGATGACAAGTCTATATATATCAATATATTGTTCTAAAAATGATTCACTCAAGAACACTCACTTTCATCATCATTTTCAAGGATTCTATGCAGTCGAAGGCTCTTTCACTACTTCAAACCGACTCCGAGTTTGATCAGAACATAAAAAAACAGACCCACAATCTAACAAAAAGCCTTTACACATCTGTGCGGTGTATCCCTCCATCCAAACTCTAGGTTTATAGCTGCCAATCACAATCTGGAACGCTGTGTGAACATTTCCGCCAGCCCATTATGAGTATTTATCTGGAGTCATGAGTTAACAAAGAGCCTCTTAGCACCATTAAGGGTGTAATTTTGCTTTGGTGGATGATGCCAAGCTCGATGTGTTGACAGAAGGCTGATTCTTCCACATCTGGCAGATGTACACCCAAGGGAAAAGATGCTGGACAGCCATCCTGGGCCGATTCAATTGTGTTTTATTTATGGGGCGTTTTTTTTGGCACTTCTTTTGTACTTTATTGCCCAAACGGTGAAGAAATTCTATTAGGCCAATTAAAAGTAGGTTACAGAAGGAGGGACAGATTTCAAGCACATGTTCAGTGTTGACTGAACTGATGCATGCTACAAGAAATTACCCAGAGGTCATTAGGGGTGGGCCAGTAAGCAACCACCCAGTACGCACTAGAAAGATACGTTAAAACACCCAAGCAACTCTTATAGCAACCATCAGAACAGATCAGTGACTGCTTTAGCATCACGGTGTTGAATTATTGCTTGGATATGCAGTCACAGTAAAATGTAAACAAACAAACAAATAAATAAACAAATACAATTATTCCGTGTTATTACAGCATCTAATAGGAATAGATAAAGAAAAAACAACAAAAGAAATAAGAAAAAATAAATAAATGAAAAGAAACCAAACAAAACAACAACAAAAAACACCAATAAACACATTTAGAAATAAATAAATAGATTCAATGTTTTTGCAGCATTTTATAGGAATAGAAGAAAATAAATCCATTTTATATTTTTAATTTCTTTGAAAAAAAGAAGAAAAAAAGAAATATGAAACAAAATAAAACAATTATACAAAACAACAATAAAACAAAAAAACACCAATAGACAGATATTTCTCCAAGTTCTTGTTTGGTACTTTTTGTTGTTGTTATAATTGGAATCTTTGTTTGTAAAAGTGCATTTAGAAAGTCATAACAGAAAGTGTTTTGTTTTTTTGATTAATAAACAAACAAATAGTATCTTTCTACTATAAACCTTACAAGCTTACAATAGATTTTTTTTTATTATTTTTGCAGCATCCTAAAGGAATAGAAAACTAAATAAATCAAAAAAAAAAAATCTTTGAAAAGTGCATTTCGTTTTTAGAAGGAAAGTGAGAACAGAAATGTAACCTTGTAGCGTTTGACTGACTGTTTCCTATTTCAGAAATGATGGGGATTCTTGATGGGAATCAAGGGAGTTCTTGAAGAGACAGCTTTGCAGCCAATTAGTCCCTAAAATCTTCTATTGCGAAATGGGAATGTGCCAAAACTGGGTCTTTGAACGCTGTTAATCCAACATGACAACTTCGCTCAATCTAGAGATTTCTCTCATTATGTTCTTTGGATCCTTCAAATCATCATCTGTTCAAAGTCCCTCTAGACCGTTTTGAAAGACAGAAGATGGTTTCTTACTTTGTGGCTGCCTGCTGGGATGGTATATCTCCAGGTCAAAGGGTTGGGCGCTGGTTTTTTGGATCACGGTCACATTGGCTCCGGTCCATTTGTTGGCTTTGGTCAATGTGTTGGTTCTCCAGTCGGTCCAATAGACGTCCCCTCCAAAGAGAGACACGGCGAAGGGGTGAGAGAGGAGCTCGTGTCCTCGAAGAATTTCAATCACCCCTGTGCCGTCATATAGAGCGGAATATATCGCATCAGATCTGAGGAGAGACAAATAATCATAGTAATCATCATCATCAGAGTATTTTAAAGTCAACAAGAAATCAACACAGGCCCTATTTACTTTCTTAATACACGCTTCCACACACACTGTCAAACTGAATCAAATCGAAGATTGGAAATCTGTGAATTACATAACTTTGAATTGAATTAATTCAATAAATGAAAGTAAGTCGAGTACAGAGGTAAATTATATTCATTACATTTGATTCCATTCAATTCAGGTTGATTTGACTCGAGTCATGTCAACAAGTCAATTCAAGTAAAAACAAATCAACTTGAACTTCACTGAATCAAATCAAACTTCATAAATCTAGTTTAATTCTGAATTACAGCAATTCAATTAACTTAACTGAGTAGAGCCAAAACAACCTGAAACGAACAGAACTTAATAAATCTTGTTCAACTCTAAATTACATCAGTTAATTGAACTGAACTAATTTGATTTAATTTAAATAAAAATGGATTCAACCTAAACCGAATCAAAAAAGTTCTAAATCTTGTTCAATTCTTAAATCACGTCAATTAGAATCAAATCGACTTGAACTGAATTAAATCAAATCCAACTTTCAACTCTGAATGAAATCATTTTAATTACCTGACAGCCAAATTAACTCAATCAAATCTAAATTCTGAACCAAATCTAAATCTGAATCAAATTAAACCTTGTTTAACTCTAAATTACAGTATGTCGATTAAATTGAATCATACCTCTTCAAATAAAATCAAACCAAATCAACCTGAACCAAATCAAGTTAATTAAACTGAAATATTTTAACTCTATATTATGTCAATTCAATTAACGCAATTAAAAAATCTAAATGAATATTATCATACTATAAATAATTTGATTCACTCTGAAATATATTTGAAATTAGTTACATTAGGTTACAAAAGTAAAATGGGTTGTGGACACCACAAACTTTTGTTGACCTAAAATGTAAAATAAGGAAAGATAAAAAAAAAAAATAAAAAAAATAAAAGCACACCATTTATTTTTTTTATTAAATAAAACAACAAAACCTAGGATATATTCTACATGTTTACTACAAGGAGTTTATTGCAAATAACAGAAGTATAAAGTCTAAAACAGTCACAATAGTCTATAAGAAGTTAAGAGTCTACTGAAGCCTTGTCGAAAGAGACGGCTGAGAGAAAAAGAAAGAAACGCTGTTGACAGACTGTGAGAAAAAGAGGAATGTGTGATCTGAATATAGCAGAGACAAAAATGAGGCAATCGAAAGCAGAGAATTGATCAGATTCTTCATTAAACCCAAGAATCTCATTATCTGAATATTAATTTGCGGTGCATTTGGAGCCACCGGGCACACGAGGAATTGAACAAGCGCTGAGAGAAATGTAAGATGAGAGTGAGTTTATGAATGTGTCAAGACAGCAAAATTGCTATGCTTCTGCTTTGAAAGATTCAAAAAAATACTTGATGGGCAAAATTATAATCTATAGTAATAGCATATCTCCGTCAGCCTGTCATTTTTTCGCCTGCTGAGGTGGATCTCGAATTTGAACCGGTACAAAAACACATTAATCATTCAACAAAAAGCTGGCACTTAAATTTGTTACCAACGACTGAATCCGAGCTTGTTCCCAATTACCTCCCAAACCCACCCTGTACGTTACAGCCAAAACATTCCCTTTGCGGTCTTGTCTTGGGAAAACGTCACAAAATAACCCAACAGAAGAGTGTGCGCATCCTTTCTTACCGTGCGTCTGTCCATACTATCCTGCTCTCCATGTGATCCAAGGTGAGTCCGTTGGGCCAAGCGCCGGTATCCATGTCCTTGAAAACCACATGTCGCCGTTTCCCGCTCATGGAAGCGCATTCGATGCGAGGAAACGTGGCATCCCAGTCGGTCCAGAACAGGGCACTGTTGACGACACAACTCAAGTGTTTAAACGACTTTCAAACGAGGGCTACTTTCAAACCACATCCTCATTAAAAGCATCAGCATTAGTGCAATTACAAAACAGGTAAGAATGTGTAATGGCCCAATTTCATGGTAATATCCCTTCTGGAAATCATTTAAAAAGCTCCTTTATGGGTGATTAGACTGGTTCATTACAATTCACAAATCACCGCAAGGAGCTATCAATCACTGAAGTTCTTCATTAAAGCTATGAGGTAATTGGAAAACTGGTGCCGCTTGCTATTGTTTTTAATCAAAGTTGAGACCAGATTGGGGAACACACCCCTGGCCAGGGTCCACAGCAATCGCCCGAGGGTGTTCCATTCCTCCGGCGATCAGGGTGGTCCGTAATTCGCCGTTCAGCTTGGACACCTCAATCTGGTCCAAGTTACTGTCGATCCAGTAGAGATTTCCCGCTACCCAATCAACAGCAAGGCCCTCTGGAGTGGCTAGACCATGTTGGACCACCACCTCGATCGCAGAAACACCTGCCGGAAAAACAACAGTCTACGGTTGTTAGCTTGTCGGGCCCTCAAGACAAGACTTTCTTTCACTCTTTCTCATTGCCTACACATCAGTTCTTTTGTGACACGAGTGTAAATTACTTCTCACACATTTTGGGGTTTTTGATGCTGACATTTTTAACACAGATGGTAGACTGATTTTGCTTTTTAAGTGTAAAACAGAGCTAAAGAAAGAGCTCTCTCTCTCAAAATGCTGAACAATAAGGATAAGAAACATGAAAAAACTTGACTGACCACTAGAATTTTCTTCACATAAATGTAGAATTTTCATTTGATTTACTCTTTTTTTGTATCACCTGTTCTAGAGCAACTCAATACTGATAACAACAAATACAAAATATAAAAAATAGCATAAATATAATAATACAAATAATATGACAATAAAAATGTATGTTATCACAATTAAAATCGATAATAAATTAAATAAAATATAACAAATAAAATAAAATATCTGGTGTGAACACCTTAATTAATTTCACTCAATGAATCAGATAATATTAAAGTCAGTCTTTATCCTGACTGTTCTCTTCCCATAATTCACCTACTGTAAGTTCAACATCATTATATTTTCACAGGTTTTGTGATTTTAAGTAATTTTAAGCTTATATTTTTTTGTTGCAACCATGATGTCAACTTACATCATACATCCTGTAAAAATTATTAGGATTTGAATTAAATTTCCCTAACTTTAAGTAGGTCATATAAGTAACTCCAAAAATCAGGGTGAAAAAATGACTACTGCAATCATTTTGTCAACACTATCAGCTGTCAAATGCACTTTGAAACCATCCTGAATGCATCATGTAGTGAACACTAGATTTGTCAGTATTTGTAAACAAGTTTTGACACACTATTTATGTATATGGCTGTGTTGGAGAGACAGGCAAGGAAAACACAAATTTTGTGAGAAGATGGAAGAAGCAGGAGGTTGCACTTGAACGTAGGTGAATATCTCTGAACGCTTTCATCCAAATTAATTCCTTGACAAAAACTCTTTTCAGTTTGCATGATATACTGTAAGTTCCATTACATTATATTATAGCCTGTATGGTATAATATTAGCAGTGTCATACACAATGTAAAAAGAATTGCCATACCGCCACCCTCTGACAGCTTCCCGCGGTAAATTTTGTCCTCTACGACATCGGTCCAATACAGCAGGCTCTGGCTGAAATGGAAATCCAAAGCGATGGTGTTCCTGAGCCCGGGGACTAACAGGCTGTAGTCGCCCCTTTGCAGGTTGATGCGGCGAATCTCGTGTCGGATGGAAAAAATGATGAACGCTTCAAAAAGATCTACAAAAGCAACAGAAAACAGTTGGTAATGAACAAGAATGCATGCAGCCTTAAGTTAAGTTAAGCAACATGTCCTGTATAGGACTGTGAAAGTTATGCAAACATGTCCTGTAAAGGACTGTGAAAATGTTCATGTGAAAATGAAAAGGAATGTTTAATGTTGACTAGTTGATCCTATTAAATCGATTCTTTAAACAAATTGCTACAGATACATCTCATTTGTAGGCTTATAAATGTAAATGTAAAATCGGCAAAAAGCTAAATGCAAATGATGTTAAAATAGAAAAGTAGTTTAAGTATCTTATAAGTATCTTATTTAAAAATAAAAAGATTTGATGAAAACTATGCATTGAAAGGGTCTACAAAATTGACCAAAAAGGCAAGAAACTGGTAAAGAAATGTTATTAATGGAAAAAAAAGGATGTGCAAACCTGGACCTGGAAGTTATAAATATAAGAATAATATTTTTTAATAATGTTTGTACATTCCATGCTATGAATAAAGCAAAAACTCATGCCATCTCTGAGACTGGAGATGAAACCTTATGTGGATTGGCCGTTTCAAGTTTCTTGGCCGTTTCTGAAAACTGAGCTGTGTGTTCGAGTAAAAGCTTGTTTTCCTTTTTATTAAAACATGTTACTTAGTGCTCTTTCCGCATATGTTCCTCTCCGCTCTCATGAAGTGCGCCAGAGTTGGAGCTCTCAAATCTTTCCCAACACAAACAGTTGCTTTGGCTCTTCTGTAAAGTCAAAACCGCTAAAATGAAACGCATATATATTACAGATGCATTTTACACCTTAAACTAAATGCACATCCTCTCTCTAGGACCGAAAATATGAACAAATATGCTCACTGATTCATTTACTTGTCATTTTCCAGGCATTTATCCGTGTAATTTACAGTCCAGAAATTGCAAGGTCATTCAGTTCCCCTGAGGTTCATTGCATTGCGGTCTGGACTCTAATCTGGTTTTAGCCCTATTTGGGATTGAAGTTTGTATGCAATAAATTCAGATTGTTAATCGTTAGCAATGTGCCACGGTTTACCTGTACTGTGGCAGCTGTCTCCGTCAAGTCCGAGACTCCAGCCAGGATAGCAGGAGCATTTCACAGTATTCTTGTGCTGTTCACACACTTGGCTGCAGCGTAGATGCTTGGTACAGTAATCCAGAACCTCGCAGGTCCGGCCGTCTGAGCCCAACTGGAACCCGGCCGGACAGGAACACACAACCCCTTTACCTGGCGCCACCGAGCACTCGTGGCTGCAGCCACCCTTCCGAACTGAACACTCGTCTAAGTTGGATAAAAGACAGCGAGGGAGGAGGGTTAGTGTCATTATTGTCACTTCAGAAGAAAATAGCAGGGTCCGAACAGTGAGACGGCGACAAGAACTGATGGAATTCCTCAGTAGACATACGGTTGAACAGCAGGGAGTCGTAGGCGCTTGAAGGATCCGAAGGGAATAGACGGAGAATGAACAAACAAAAAAGGGTTTGGTGCTCTCCGTTTGGTCCTCCAGGCTACATGCTTCTTGATCAGCAAGAGCAATTGGAAGCAAGTGGACTGTCTCTATTACCGCTTCATAGTTCCATATGTCTCACAAATTCAGGCACTAGAGAAAGGCTGTTAACAGTCTCAGAAAAAAACGTTGTACCCTTTAGGGTTTCACAGGCTTGTCACTGGCACTGTAACCTTTGTACATTATTTATCCGAATAAGGCCCATTGTAGTGCCTTAAGGTACACATTACTGCTCTAAGATACTAATATGCACCTTTTTAAGGTAGATAAGGTCGTTCCTTTAAGTTCCTTTTAACTGGGTACTTTCCCAGTTATAAAAATACAATAGCTTGTCAATGTGGCAGTACCCTCTGTACCTCATTTACCCCTAAAAGGGTTCATAGTAGTACATAAGGGTACATACTACTCTAAAGTACTAATATGCAGTGGCATAACTTTGTATATGTACAATATATGTGTACAATAACAATTTTCGGAGGAAAAAATAACATTACGATGTGCAGAAATCAATTTCAATAGTACATTGGGTTCAATTTGTTTTGTTTTTTTTTCACATGAATAAATGCATAGATCCACTTAATTTGCATGTGTAATGAAATGGTCTAGTGGTGTAACTTTTGCCAAGCGTGTCAGAGGTTCTGGGTTCTAATTCCGCACTAGTATAGTTTTTTTTTTCCTCATCAAAACTGAATATGTTCATCAGTGGTTGTATCAAGCAGGGACAAGTTTGTGTGCAGTTTGTTTTGTGATAGAGAGTCTCCGCAAAGGCATTAAGCGATAGATTGAAGCGCCAAGTTAAGACTGCGCGAGCCACAAGAGAACACTGTATCAGCGCCACAAGATAGCAGCGACAATGAGCGCTCAGCTTGAATTCAAAAACAACACATTTCAGCACTAGATCGCCTCATTTTAACAAACGAAATGAATGACCTGCTAGTTAACTGGAGATGATTTCTTTGTATTAGGTACATTCGTGCCACGATATGTTTCAAAAAGTGGAAATTACGCTTATGCTAATACGCACTTTTTAGGAGTAGATAAGGTACAAAGTTGTCCCTTTAAGGGTAAAACTGAATCTTTTAAGGTACAGAGGGTACTGTCCCAGTGACATGCCGTTGAACCCATTTTAAAGGTACAATTTTCTTTCTGACAGTGCAACTAAACAAATGGGACACAAAACTATGGCTAAAATGTTTTGCTGTGTATGTTCTTCCAGTATATCTATTATTTTTAGTTTTTCTTACAATGAACGCTCAGAGGCACAGAACTCCAAACATTTTTTCCACCCTTAGCATCACTTTATTTTGATTTATGGCCGAAGGCTGTAGGTTTGGGCAATGCAATTTGGCGGTGTGTCATCGAAGTGGCCCCATGGTGAGATGTTAAATGGAAAACCATTGTTGAGTATTAGCTGAAGTTTTCATCTAGCAGTATATGTTAGCCTCTTGGGTGATGAGCTCAATAATGCTATTTTTAACAGTAATGATAACGTGAATACTTGCAAATGGCTTTATTAATCCACTTGTGTACGACATTAATGCACTTTTTAAACGGACATTAAAAATCATTTAGTAAATTATTGAGGGATAGAAAGGTCATCACAATAAAAAAAACTTTTAATCCATTTGCTTTAGAAGGTATGTGACTATTTACAGGCATTAAAAACTCTATATTAAAATACTTTCTCTTATCCCAATTTAAAATTATAAGAAATACATTCGTAGTTACAAAAAAGGCCACATAGGGATTCAAGGTAAAACCACCTTGAACAGCAAGTGGTTTCAAGCTTTAAATTAAGCGTCTAGTACTGACAGAGGATAATGCATCCATAAACCTCAAGGCAGTCATATTGGTGGAGTTGCGGAGTGAATAAAAATGTGCTAGACAGACACTCAAATGGAAAACAACAAAGCATAGGCAGGAGAGATGAGGGGGACAGAAATGGATCATTGATGAGGGAAAGGAGCTCAAAAAGGTATAAAATGGCAAATGGAAGTACATTCAATCAGGCTATGGTACAATCTGGCACTAGCGATACTGAGGAGTCGTGGAGTCTGAGAGAAGTAACTAATACAGTAGAGAAAATTAAAAAAGTTCCAACAGGGCGATAATGGATCTTCCTGGACAGAGTGTCACTTCAAAATTCAGATCAAATGCTCATGCTTAAAATAAATTTCAAAAACTCCTTGACTTTGTGAAAAAGTCTAACTTCATCATCTTGGTTTTGTCATGTTTATTGTTTGAATAAAGATCTTGGAGTCTTTATTTAAAATGTAAAATCCATTGGATGGATGGATGGATGGATGGATGGATGGATGGATGGATGGATGGATGGATGGATGGATGGATGGATGGATGGATGGATGGATGGATGGATGGATGGATGGATGGATGGATGGTTCGAAATGAAAACAAAATGTATTTGAACTGCAAAATATCTTATTCTAAAGTAAGTATTTGTGTCTTATTTTTCAGTTAAAATAGATCTAGCACGGCACGTTTAAGCCAAAAGTGTCCAACTGTGTGTCAAATATCATCAGGTTGCATTTAAACGACACAATCATAGTGTCTAGAAGACAGAAGATGTTTGGAGGTCCCAAAGCAAAGAGGGCTTCAGGGCACAGGCCAGCAGGTCCATTCACACAGCTCCTGTAGCCTTGAAAAAAGCAGCCGGAGGGTAAAACCTTAAAAAGGCCTAGTGAGATCAGGAAATATCTGTCGGGTTCAACTCAGAGATGTACAGGGTAGAAAAATCTCAAGTCAATGTTGAGTTGGATCGGCTGGAGTTCTTATTATATATATATATATATATATATATATATATATATATATATATATATATATATATATATATATATATATATATATATATATATATAATTTTTTTTCAGTAATAGTAAATGACCAGCTACGCACTGACAATCTGGTTGGAGCATTTGAGTTGCATACTAACAAAGAAAAAAAAAAAATTGGTAACCTATTTCTCGCCAAGATTCACTCAACAAAAGTGGGAAAGTGATACGGAGGCTCATTCATCATGATTAGTTCTATTATGTGCAGACTAGGTCTGCTTTAAACAATATTTATCCAACTCTGGAATTTTTTTAAATGTTTCTAGACCATTGGGTTTTGACAATTTCGCATTTATCTTATGGCTTGACCAGGGTGAGTGCATTTATCTCTGCCAGTGGCTAGCAGAATTTGTGTTCAGCCCAGCTTTGTGCAAGATAGTTTAGCAGGATCTTGAGAGCGTCCTTAAAGTTAATGGGGGTTTGATTGACCCTTTTTAAAATTAATAGAGACATTAGACTGAAATAAGATGTTAAATGCTTTTTTTCAGGCCTGCTGAACCTGTTCTTGCTGGGATTCAGGATACAGTTTAAGGCTTTTTAATTTAGCGGCAACACTAATGACACTATTGTTTTAAAGGCTAGTGAGATAGAAAGATAAAATCAAAAGAATTAAATACATTTTATATAATTTAAGAAAAATTGCACAATCATTTTAGAAAAAAAATATACAAGTTTATTATTCTTAGTTTAATAGCACTGTTTTTCTCGTTTTAATAAAATATTCAACCAAATTTAATGAGGTTTATGCTTAGAACAAGAAGAAAACTGTAGTAATGGGTTAAAAATAACTTTTTTTTATTTAAGAAGGTTACAAGTGGTAAGCAATTGCTTTTTAATTTAAATCTATTAAGGGACGCAAGAAGCAAAGGAAGCAAAACTGCACAAGATGTTAGAACTTATTTTAAGAAAATGGTAAGACTTTACAATAAGGTTTCATTAGTTAACATGAACTAAGAATAAAAATACTTCTACAGCATTTATTAAACTTAGTTCATGTTAGTTTCAACATAAAAAGTTGTATTTGTTAACATTAGTTAATGAACTGTTTTCTCTCATTTTAATAATATATTAACAGAATTTAATGAAGTTTATGCTTTAAAAAAAAATAAAATAATTTACAAATGTGTTAAGAAATTAATCTCAGTAAACAAGTGGCAAAGAATTGCTATTAAATTTGATTTAAGTACATATTTATGAATGTGTATATAATCATTTTAAATCATTTTTAAAACTCTGATCCGTTCGTTCAGATAGTGAACTCGAAATCCGGCATATCTACATCTGTTGCCATAGTGATGACTTCCGCCAAGAGACATACAAAAGAAGCTGTCATTGTAGAAAGAGATAATTTGGCAATTGCTCTGTTAAAAAATTGCTCACTCATTTGTCCATTCTCTATTCTTTACAAAGAGAACGGCACATACATATGAGCACAAAAGAGTGAATTCAGCTGAGGATGATTTCTGTTAGTATACAATATTAAAGCTTTAACCATACATCACTGTAGTCACGAACGATGAAAACAACTTTCAACTGAAATCTGATCTGACTGTTCAAACTGAGACTTTGCACTAAAATCTGATTTTAAACCACATATTGATTCGGTTTAGGTGAGGTTTGCTAAAATCAGATTCTATGTGGTTTTTTGCTACAAACAATTCAACCGTTTTGAGTCGGACACGCCTAAAAGTCGAATTTTCTGAGCAAAACCTAATTATTTCAGTTGAAAGGAGGAAATAAATTCAGTCCAATCTCTTCTCTGGCCTCACTGGATGATATTTCAGCTAAATGTCATGTGCGAGATATATGAGATATATATTGAATTTGTTGCGTTCGCGTCATTCCTCATACTTGATTCATACTTTGCACAAAAATAAGGTGATGCACATGCTAGATGGTGGATAATATATGTATTTTAGATTCCTCAGTCATTACTAAGGAAAAAAAAAAAATGAACATACGGAGTCTGTTTCTCTTCTCTCACATATCCTCAGAGGCCAGTTTGCAGTGTGCACTCCAGCGTTAATCAGTCTGTCTGTGTGTGTGTGTGTGTGTGCGTGCGTGTGTGTGTGTCTAGGAGCAGATAGATGTAATTGGCTCTAAGCTATATTCCAGCACTACCTCATCTCACCTGAGGGAAGAGATCTCTCTCTCTCTCTGAAGCTTTCCTAAATGAACCTTAATACACTCTCACTAAAATCCACCAATCCCCCAAGTGCCACACACAGCATTCGGGCTCACGTCCACACACACATATGGTACACTTGTCACAAAAATCCAAATCCATTTATAGCACATCAAACAATGACAGAAGCAAGATTTAAATAAATTATTCAGGAGTCTATAGTAAAAGTAAAAGATTCATTGAGGTGTTTTTAAAGTGTACATTTGTTTTTGGAAGAAATAGATTGAAATTGAATGGAAATGACACCCATTCCATGGAGAAAAAATAAAAAAGTTTGAGTATTTTTGAGTATCTATCAAAACGAGAAAAAACTACACGAGATGGAAAAGTATGCAACATAAGAAACTTTATAATAATAATAAAATGCATTACTACAGTATTGCTACAGTAATACTACTAATAGTATTATCTAATCTTGCATAGAAACAGAATGCATAGAATATATTTTATCATTCCCTTAAAATGGTAATATTTATTGAGGGTTGTTTAAAATGAGACAAAAAATGCATATTGCAGTTTAGAAAAATAAACATCAGATATTTATATTCATTGCAACAAGACTTAGGCTATCATAAAGCAAATGCATTTTTATGTTTAACGTATGTTTAGATTTTTATTTCACATTTGTGACTTTCTTTCCTAAAAATGAAATCACATGATTTCATATTTTACAACTGCAACTATTTCTTATTTTAAATTATTTTAAATCACATCAAAATCAGAACAAATCAATATCAACTTAAATTTCACAATTGCAAATTTTTACTTTATATAAATGAAATTTATTACAAAATATACTGTATATATCTTTATTTAAAATCAAATCGAATATTTTTTTTTATTTTGTTCAAAAACAAACAAAAGAAATTTACAAAAGAAATCACTGGTTTAAAACAATGCTATTCAATCCCTAATCATGTCTTACCCTAAACCTAACCTCAAAATCTGATTGGTTGATAGAGTTGTTCCAATGTTGATTCAGAGGCCGGTCAGTTTAAAAAACTATAATCCCATGACTCACCACAGTAGGGCCCCTCGTCGGAGTGATCCGCACAGTCTCTCCAACCGTTACAGATTCGCTCAGGCGGGAGGCACACTGACGTGTCATTGCCACAGGGAAACTTCGGTGGCTTACAGATGGACACTTCACAGCCCTCCTCGTCCGATTGGTCCTCGCAGTCGATGTCTCCATCGCACACCCAGTCCTTACTAACACATTTCCCTACGGTGCAGAGAAAACAAATGCGTTACAAAGCAGAATTTTTTATAACATCATTAACTCTCTGTGCGGTTGCTCTACAAATCTATCTACTTTCTGCACACTTTTTCTTTAACCAAAACACTTTTTCTCTAGCATATCAAGCATATAATTTCCCATAGGGCTACACACAGTTTCTGAGTGCTTTTTGGACCTTGCTGTTTGCCATATCGTTAGCGATAATGAGGTACATAATCATTGTTTTATGTATTTATTATTTATTTATTTATGTTGAAAAAGAAAACTAAGAATTATTTACGACAGAAAAATACAGTCAAGTGCTTTCTGAGAATGTGAGGGGGAAAAAAACATATCACAGAGTCACTTTTAGTGAAAGTGTTTGGGAAACTGACTGTTTAAACGTTTAAGACATGAAATTGAATTAAATGGTACACAATTCACTGTTTACACTAAAATGAGTTTCGTAGCTACTATTTTTAAATAGGTTATTTAAATACCTTTTTCTCCCAATTCAATGTGAGAAATGAATTTTCATACAAAATCCTTATCAGTTCTTCTTAATGGTGTACTGAGTAACCTAAGGTGTTTCGATTTACTTTTTGAGCATGTGAGACAAGTCATTAGCAAATCCCTCATTATCTTTCCAGACAAGTTCTTTAAGAAGGTGAAACAGGGTGATGAGTACATAAATTACTTTTCTGTATCCTCCCAGACCAAATAGTGTGTTCACATTCATTAGACCTTCACCAAGCCTTCGCGTAATCAGATTTTAATTCCCTTTACTTTAGGTTTCACAGAAACTTTGTTTGGCCAAGTCTCTGTTTCACCTGAATTTCTCTCCTAACCAGGCTAGATGTGATTAAAAGGCTAACATTAAAATCTCCTCCATGTTCATGAGAGGTCCAAGCAACTAAAACATTCTGACAGTAGTTCTATACAGTAGCTTCTAGCTGTTCAGTTTGTCGTCCTACAACATGGGGATGTATTAGCATTTTCGCTAATAGCTTCCCTCAGGAATTTCTAATGGTTTTTTAGAACACCGGCCTCAGATTTAAGAGTAAAATGAGGTTTGTGACTTCCGTGTTTTGTTCCACAGCATAAATTACACACAGACACCTCAAATGTGAAACCGTTATGTGCTTTGAGTTGCTAATGTAAACATGCTGACAAGTTGCTACAGAGTGCACTTTGTGAGAGCAGGCGACACAATGAATAAGGAGCCGTTCACCAGGATGTTTTCTATAGGCCAGTGATAGGCTTATTATTAATGACATGGACATAAAACAAACACTTCCTGTACCAGACTATGCTGGTCTTCAGCTGTTCTAGTCGGTTTAAACCAGATAAGCTAGTGTTTAGCTGAAAAGCATCTAACACCTCCCTAAAACCAGATTGGCTTGAGAGACCAGCTAAGACCAGAAAACCAGTTTAGGCTGTACTGAGACGTTCTTCAGCAGGTTTTAGTGGCTACAATAACGCAATGTCTTTTAATTATCTGCATTTGGGTGTTAGCAAATATTTATACATGCTAGATAATTAAACTACATATTATGTTATAAATTTAATTACACATTTTATTGATTGTCAGCCCTATATTATATTGCCACAAATTAAAGTAGGTCTTCATTTTTTTCCTCAAAAGTTTCTCCAATAAATCCTCCAGCTTTTTTTGAAGTGGCAAACGCTCCAATTTCCAACCTCTAACTTTTAAAGTTCAGCATCGCAGATCAATTCAGAGACACATTTACCAACAAATACAATTCGACCTGAACCCAACTCTCAAGGGTAATAAAATATTCCTGGTCTGCCTCAATCAGAACAAAATGATGCATCTTAAACATTATTAATTCAGTCTAGAGTGAGGCAAAGCGATAATCAATGGCTTTTTGGAAGTGACTTTCCACACACAGTCCCATTTTCAGCAGAATAACGGTAATGCAATATAATTTGAATGAGTGCTGATTCATCATGACACCCTAGGCCACAATCAACCGATTAATGATCATATTTACGACCCTCTTCACCCAGAGATGACGTTATTGAGAATTTTCCAATGGGTGAAACCTGATTATGTAATGTGATAATGTGATTATGTAATAGATGTTGCTTTCTACCTGAGACCTTGCAAGTGAACTTTGCCTTGGGGTCGCACATTCTCTTGGCTCCTTCACAGCCGATTTCATCACTACCGTCCTCGCAGTCTTTGTCTCCGTCACAACGCCATATTTCAGGAACACAGGTGCCATCGCCACGGCAATGAAACTCTTTCTCACTGCAGTCGTTAATGGCGGAAAGCACTGATGGGGGAAAGAGTCTTATTGATGGAACTCATTTTAGTAACAAATGTTCACATTTTGATACTGTTTTAGGTCAGTGTTACTGTGTATTTGTGTTTTGTATGATCGCGGGCACCTGTCCTGGAGCAGGTTGCATTCTCGTCGCTGAGGTCACCACAGTCATTGTCCCCATCACACATCCAGTGCTCGGGGATGCACTTCCCACTGGAGCACTGAAACTGAGCCACCGAACAGGCGTGAACGCAGCCCACCTCATCACTGCCATCCCCGCAGTCATCCTCTTGAGACAAGAAGAGGAAGAGAGTGAGAAGGGAAGGAAGGAATATAGAGAAGGAAGAAAGGATGGATATAGGGAAGGAAGGAAGGAAGGAAGGAATGAAGACAATATGGAAATAAGTAAGATAGGAAAAGTAGTAAGGAAGATTGGTAAGGAAGGAAGGAACAAAGGAAGAGAAAGAAGGAAGGAAATAAGAAAGATAGGTAAGGAAGGAAGGGAGGCAATAAGGAAAAAAGGAAGACAAGGAAGGAAGAGAGAAATCAAGAAAGGAAGGAAAAAATGATAGATGGATAGAAGAAAGGAATTAAGAAAGCAAGGAAGTAAAAAACGAAAGAAGAACAGATGAATAAATGGATGAAAGAAAGGAATGAAGGAAGAACAAATGGGTGGATGGATGGATAGATAGATGAAAGAAGCAATGACAAAAGTAAGAAAGGATGCAAGGAAGGCAGGAATGATAGAAGATTAGATGTAAAGATGAAGGAAATAAGGAAGGACAAAAGGATGGACGATGGATGGAAAGAAGCATTGACAAATGTAAGGAAGGATGCAAGGAAGGTAGGAATTAAGGAAGATTAGATGGAAAGATAGATGAAGTAAATAAGGAAGCAAGGAAGGACAAATGGATGGATGGATGGATGGATGGATGGATGGATGGAGAAGAAAGGAATGGGAAAGTATACAGAGGGAAGGTATCAAGGAAAGAAAAGAAATAAACAAATGGAAGAAAGGAAAGAAGAAATGAAAAATAAGAAAAGGAAAAACAGAGAAGGGAATAGATAAGTGAGAGAGTGATATACAATGATTGCATAAGTCCTCTCTGCAAAGTTCCTTCAGATATTCACTAGCTTTAGCTCACCAGAATCACAATGCCATTTCACACTGATGCATTTCCCATTAATACAGCCGAACTGGGTCAGCGGTTCACAAGTCGGGAAATCTAAAGAGAACACAATAAAAACAACAAAATCAAAACGATGAACTGCAAGAGACACTCCCCTTTCCAACTTCACAAATCAACATTATCCCAATGCCAGCCGGAAACGTAAAAAGAACAGTAAAAGCCTTCGACTAACAACTTTTCACTCCCAAGAATGACAGAGAACAACAAACACAGAGTTTGTTTCTGCTGAACTTGGCTCCTCCCGTCTTATATCTCAGGAGACAGAAGCGCTAAACTGCCGCACGCACGTTTCTAAATAAACCAACAGTGGCGTCGCAACAACTTTCAAAATTAAACACGCATTTAGAAAAGACGTTCCAGGAAATATGCGGCAAACTGACACGGACTTGCAATACGAAGCGAGCGAGCAGCCATACAGCAACACGTGCCGTGACTCCACGGCGACACTCGACGTTTCTCAGACGCCGTGTGTGCAGTCGGCTTTCCAGTGCCAGCTTGATTTTGATTTAAGGAAGCCAAGCATAAACTTTAATTACTCTGTGCGCGGCCCGCGTGTGCATGAGAACCGAAGCGACCCTGGAACGGTACCCGAGGAAATTTAACCGGTAATAAGATGCGACGACTAACAGAGGAGAAAGCTTCAAACACACACTTCATCCCTCTGAGGAAGAGAAGGTGGAGATCTGCTGGTGTTTCTCATCTCTCATTTACAAGAGCTGAACGGTGCTGTCGGAGACGACTCGAGCCTTTACAGCGGGCCGCGGAGCGCTGAGATATTCCAGGCATGGTAATAAGGAGCATAATATCATGCAAAGTGATTCATTGGTTTTGTTTTTTCTCAGTATAATGACAATTTCTTTGACTTATCTTTGTATTTATGTTGATGAGAAGATCCCTGAATGGCAATCATTCTGCACAGTTTTCTGCGTTAAGCACAAAAGTCTCAGCCTTTTGTGAGCTTACTGAATGCACACAAATGCTAGTATAGAGTCTAGATATTATTTGAATCTTTAAGATGAGTGGATTTTAAGGTGTCTGAGGACAAATGCACCAATTGGAAGTGTAAAGACACATTGTGATTTTGTTCCGCTCAATGTGAAACATGTTGCCACAGAGTTCTGTGAAAACTTAATTAGGCTACTGATGAAAAAAACTGATGACATTTTCCACTGAGGTGAAAGTTGTTAAATTACATTTTCTTTAGCAAACCGTTACAGTAGTATGTTTTTGATTTGAATCGCTTAATAAACTTAACAAATTATCTTGATTTATTTACTTGCCTAGGCCAGTTTTCACTTTTTAATTTTGGCCCTGAAGAAACAATATAATTGATGTAACCTCAACTGCACCTGCCATGATATATACATATTCTTTATAAATAAATAAATAAATAAATAAAAAGTATTAATTTATCACCTTCATTTTTGAATACCAGTTCATACGGGAATAAATAAACAGTATAAATATTTTTTTAATGATGATAACATCTAAAACTTTATTATATTGAAAAGAAGAAATAATGACATTAGCATTAAATGTATGTATGTATGTATGTGTATATATATATATATATATATATATATATATATATATATACACACACACACACACACTATGGTCCCTTAGGCTGCATTTATTTGATCAAAAATATAGAAAAAATACATTGCCTCATGACCATTTTTGAGGATTCCCTTTGGACATTTTCACACTGAGATACATTTTGCAGTGAAAATTCCTTGAGATACCATGTTGAATGAACTAAAATCTCCATTCATGTCTAATGGCCAGGGTTGCCAGGCCTGCACAACAAAACCAGCCCAATAGCTGATCACAGCGGGGGAAATACACAGACTTGGCAACACTGCTAATGGCTGCCACTCAACAAAGAAAGTTTATAACTCTGCTCACTCATTGGATCATTTTCATTTCAGAATGCAGACAATTATCCAATAGGGTCACATTTCAGATTCTATTATAATAACATCAAATGACCTTCACATTTAAAACAAATCAAAGCAGTGTGGTGGGAACGGAATTTGAAACCTCCACACATGAAACACAACAAAAGATATCAAAGAGACAACAACAGAGGAAATATGAAAACAGAACAGGCATTTTTCTTTGTTTATGTGAAGATGCTACAACAAACACTTCAGATCTATGACATCGTTTTGTCTGGGCTCTCAATAGTATGTCTATTGTTGTTAAAAGCCTTAGGGCTATCAGATAAAACTCAACTCAAAACTGCACCTGACCTTAAACAACCCCTCTTCTGTTTTGAAAAACTACAATGTGGGCATCATTTATGAACAACCAAAGACATATTTAGTAAAAATCATTGTTATGTTCAATTCAGCTCTGTACATAAAACATAAAAGGCAGAATCTCATTTTGATAAAACCCTTACAAAACCAAATGCAAGTGTTCAGTCTTCATGTGGTTTTCGAATCATATATCATGCTTCAATGCAAGTACCCATTAATAGCATGCTCAAAGCATATTATAAGATAAAATACTGTAATATGGTTTGATAAAAAGCCGTTAATTGAAGGATAAGGAGGCTTGATGATGAAAAAGCCCAGCAAAATTATGATGGCAAAGATAAAATATGGAAATACAGAGGGAAGAACTTCAAAGCGCTCCACGTGAGGAAGACTCACCACATGACGAAGACTCATCCGACTGATCCCCGCAGTCATCATCACGGTCACAGCGCCAGTTCTCCGGGATGCAGCGTCCATTCTCGCAGGGAAACTGGCCTGGCTGGCAGGTTTGGGCTGTGGGAAGCATAAAACACGGATATTAAATCACCCCTGAATGGATGTTCATTTAATCCTATTTATGTATCTTGTACAAAACCCAAATAAGGTCATCAGAGTGTTATAAAAGCTTGTAGCCTTTACTTAAATTTACTTAAACATTAAAAAAGTACTCAATAAAAGATAAAACAATGTTTTTAATACATATTTGATGTATGAATTAAAATAATTCCTAGATTTTCTATGAGAACTCAAACTTTTGGACCCCGGACAGTGTCTTTTTCTTCCATGCTTGAAAACCATCTGGATTTGTTTTCATCTTTTCCAGGTCTGTATCTAGTCTGAGCCGTAATATTGAGTAATCGCCTTCAGAGATAAACCCGTAAGTCCATGACATCCAATGTTACAGTTTGTCTTTCCTGAATAGGTGCAGTGTTCAAAATGTGTTTTGTATCAACATCTGGCGTCTATGAACTGGAATTAACCATGTTATGAAGACACAGAGTTGGTAAATATGGAACCCAATGGGTAAGATCTCTCAGAAGTTTTCTCTTGGAGCGTTAAACTGCGAGAAAACTTTGAAACTCAGACACAAAAACATAGTGAATGTCAGGGACTGACAAACGTGTAGTTGCAACCACACTGGGCGCATTTTGATAGTGATTTAAAACAGCTTTAAAAAAGGCTTCACAAAAGAACTTAAAAATAATTGATCCGTGGGCTTTTTTTGAAGGTCATTATAACTGTTTTTCATCATGGATATCTGTTAACAGTGGGGACAGCATGAAAACTTGAATCAAGGATGCTCAGATTGAGTTATGTGGCCCTTGAGGCATTTATCTGAACAAACCTTGGTCAAAATTCAACAAAGGACATTATAAGCAAGTTAGCAGATAGTTAACGCACCAGCAGAACCACTTATGGTCACAGAAAGAAGGAAATCTAGGGGTTGACACTTACACTGAAACATTTAGGAACGTATTAAAAAATTTAAGGGCGCAAATAATGTGTTTGTCCCTTAACAAAGGTATACAAAGAGACATTTACAAGCAAAATGTTTCAATGCATTACAATATAAAAGTTTTTTTATATATATATTTCTGATTCAAACTTTATTTAATAATTATGTAAATATTTAGTTATTAAACAGATTGTTGTGCATATACTAGTAAAATTTATATATATATATTGACTAACATATTAAATAATGTTCCTAGTGTTTCCTTCCTATAGCCGCGTTTCCATAACCCTTCAAATTGAAACTGAAATTGCGAATTGAAAATACGTCCAATGGAAACACGTCAATTTCGCAAAAACTCCCATTTATCGCGGAAAAGTTTTTACGCTCGCATGAGGTGGTTTTTCAGGCAATTCGAAAAAAGAAATATTTCGCACAACTGCAATGGAAACACTTTTTGCGCATTTACAGTCACCTGCCGTATGATGTGGTATGTTTGGACAGAGTTCTTTATTAAATTCATAAAAGACAAAAGAATTACAGGAATACTGGATTCTAAAACTCAAAGAAATGCCACAGAAACACCCAGAAACTCCTCACATGTGCCGCTCTCAAATATAACGGCCTTTTCCTTGTCATAATGATTGGATATAACACATATGTGACCCTGGATCACAAAACCAGTCTTAAGTAGCACGGGTATATTTGTGGGAATTGCCAACAATACATTGTATGGGTCAAAATTATCAATTTTTCTTTTATGCCAAAAATCATTAGGATATTAAGTAAAGATCATGTTCCATGAAGATATTTTGTACATTTCCTACCATAAATATATAAAACATTTATTTTTGTGAGTGAATGCAGCACAATCGCGAACATAAATGGACAACTTTAAAGGCGATTTTCTCAATGTTTCGATTTTTCTGCACCCTCAGATTCCATATTTTCAAATAGTTTTATCTTGGACAAATATTGTCCTATCCTAACAAACCATACATCAATCGAAAGCTTATTTATTCAGCTTTCATGTGATGTATAAATCTCAGTTTAAAAAAAATGACCCATAAGACTGGTTTTGTCATCCAGGGTCACATATGTCTCCTTTGATTATTGACAATGACCAGTGCAGTGGCTGAGATATACATAAACCTACCAACGTCCCTTGCCATGATTTTTGGAATGACTTATCGCGAGAGGAAAAAATGAAGCTTTAGTCGCATAACATCGGTTAATGGAAACGCTGACATTTAGCATTAGTTTTTTGTCGACATTTAGAAAATATCGCAAAAGTTTTGCGCAAATCTGACAGGGAAGCCCAGACAGAAAAGAGTTTATGTTAAATGAAATGCCAGATACCTTTTATTGTGTTACCAAAATACCAACAATAACCAGATTAAAAATAAATAAATAAAAAATGTGCACCGGGACTCTTATTTTAAAATGTCAATGATTTATTATTGCAGCTGCCCATTCAGTAAATGATAAAGTCTATTTTTATACATACATCTATTTTTAGTTCCAAATGCAAGTGAAACACTCCTGAGATTTGAGATGGACTTTCACAGTCATGTAAAAGAGCAGCTCAAACATTCTCTGAAGTATCTACTTTTGCGTTTGATGTAAGAATAAATGTAATCTGTGATTGAAAACCAGGAATAGAAGAGTCCCTGGATTTCCAGAATGTTCCGGTGTTGCTGTAAACGGACTGCAGGTGTTTCAATAACCTTTGAAGGTCAGGTTGTGCTTGTTCATGAAGCTTTGAAAGATGGACGCAAACTGGAACGTACAGCCGAACAGGTGCAGATTTTAATTCTGACAGAGTAACAGTCCAGACGTTTGGTTGTTTACTGATTTTTATGCATATTGCTGTAGAAATAGTAACAAATTAAAATATGAAACATGCACATGGTGATATGAATGAATGATAGAAATGAATGAATGAAAAGCTAGTTCGTCATGGTTTAGCTATACCTGAAGTTTGTTTTGGGTCTCATTTCTACCAATTTTAATCGCTAAATTTCACTTTTTTCGATAGGTTTGTTTTGAACCCTGCTAATGAGAACGTTTTCATTGGAGCGTCAACTTGGGAGTCTTCAGCTTGCCAAAGAGTATTGATCTTAATGATCTAACTGAGGTGACTGTCTTCAGTGGGTGCAAAATGTGTGAAACCTTTCTATTTTATTTATTATTATTCCTTGCTTTCAGCCTATAAGTCTTGCTATTCCAGGCAATTTAATTACAGCAGGAGTTACGTTTTTTTTTTCCCTTCACTTCGCAGACGATTAATTAGATCCCTCAAGATGCTATTTTGAAATTCCAGGTTTGAATGCAACCTTGTACTGAAGGCGCCTTTGAAGACGGAATGGAGTTCAAGTCAAGAAAATAATCAAGAAAAATTAGCATTTACAATGTACCATTTTTTTATATATAATTTTGAAAACTATTGTTAAGTCTCTCATGACAACAAGTTTGGAAACTAATTGGTTGCATGTTAATTAGCAGTTCTTAAGATAAAGGATTTCTTGCATCTTGTTTAGAATGTGGCCACAACGCCACAAAAGAATAAACAATATTAAAATGTTCTATTCTTCATCTCAATCTCATTACCTGGAAATATCATGCATAATAATAATAATCCAAATATTAAGCATAAAATAAGCACAATATATTTATAGATTTAATAATTTAATTGTTTTTTCTAGATTTAAGTTGTATGAAGTATATGCATATAGCATTTATGTATTTATGTATAGATTTTATATATATATATATATATATATATATATATATATATATATATATATATATATATATGAGTAAAATATAATTTCATAAAATTTAAATCAATAGAAACCTGAAATAAAATGTTCTGTTATTTTCAATCATAACATTTCACTTCTGTCTGAAAGCCGCAGTAATGAACTCTGGCCAAAAATCTTGAATTTCCCACAACAGATAAGACGACTGTAAATTACAAGCTGGCACAAATTTTCTTTCCACTTTACTACTCTCCCAAACAGTTGTCATTGATTTTCTCCTAATTCTACCTTTAAAGATTAGATTAGAAAATTGTATTACCCACAAAGGAGAACTTTGTATCTAGGCTATCTAAATTAAATTGGCTGATGCCTGTTGGCAAAATGTGTGAAATTTTTCACCAGTCCTTTTATCAGCTGTTGCAATACAGCTCCGACAACACAATGTGGCTTAAATACAGCATCTTTACTGGGATATTGATGTTTCGGATTACGGATTTATCCTGATGTCACCCCCACAGAGGCTTGTACCAGGGATGTCTTCTAGAGATTTAGACTGCAGGATATTTCAATCTAAAAGTAAATTAGATGCTGGACCCTTCCAGGAGGCGTAAACTTGACCAAATCAGTCATTCGCAACCACCGGCCCATCGCAAGATGCAGAAACTCTCACGGAGGACTCAAGCTCACTGGGCCGAAACAGATGTGTGTCATGTGTAAATCCCACCAAGTGCATGATGAATTACGAGGGCGAACCTAGTTTCATTTCCCTCGCAGACCGGAGGGAACATGTGACACGTGTGCCTGTACCGGCGGGAAATTATACAGGGGTGTCATGTAAGACTTCTCCTCTCCTCTCAAAGCAACATATTCTCCATTGGCGCTAGCTTTGAGCATGCGGAGCCTACAGCGATCAATGTGTCTCCCAGCGGTGGGGCCGGTTGGCGAGGTTGTTTCGGTTGGTTGGGCGTGTATACGGTGCCCTTCATGTAGGACAGGGCTCCAGAGTGAAACTCACCTGAGCAGGTGCGGTTGGACTCATCCTCGTTGCTGCCGCAGTCGTCGGTACCGTCACACAACCATCTCTTTGGGATACAGCGGTTGTTCAAGCATTTAAATTGGTCTACTGGGCAGCTGCGATTAGCTGAGGAGAAAAAAAAAAAGAAAAACGGCCTGTCAATTGGTAACGCAAATTAATTTGAAAGCATCTGGGTGTCCAAATGTTTTGAGATATGTTCTGAATTGCATACTAACATACTAGGCTACGTTTGTCAAATTGTCTAGTATGTAGACTGAGCACGCCATGTGGCATACTGTATCCCACAATGCAATGTGCTCAACTTGACCTTTCTTTCCGAAGTAGCTGGAGGTGTATATCAGTTCTTAAATCTAATTATATATCTAAATATATCATATTTTTAACTAGGCATTTTAGTATAATTCTAAAATAGTCCCGCTTCAGGTTGTGGAACATGTTTCTTTTTGCTGTGAAATCTTTACTGATTTCTATAGTCAATGTAATAATAACTGTTATATTGTTAGTAATATTTCAAGATGAACACTTACTGAACTGAAGCAACTTAGGTTTACTTGATTATCCATGAAAAAGTAACACATATGATCAGTGCTGGGAAAAGTTACTTTTAAAAGTAATGCGTTACAATACTGTGTTACTCCCTAAAAAGTAACTAATTACGTTATTCGGTTACTTTTTATGGAAAGTAATTAATTAGCTGTTACATCAAAAAAGTATTCTGATTACGTAATGCATGTTACTTGAAATGCATTACCTCGAACTCTATTAATGATACATCGTGCTTCTGAGGAACGTTTATTTGTATATCTCTTATTAGCCGCTTTTCCACTGTCGGCCCAGAACGAGCTACGGGCCAGGCTGGTCTAATAGCTTCAGCCCTGTAGCACCGAACCCAAAACCACACTGCGTTTCCACCGTCGGGTCTGAAGCTCCGCAGCGCTTCACTAAAACTTGCCCGTAACACACCTTTCTGAAAACGTAACACAAACCCATCATTTCACCAACAAATGGAAGTTTTATCAGAAAACTAATCAGAAAGAAATCACTGGTTCACAAAATGAATGTGATAAAAGAGAACATTTGTTGGCATTTTTGTTTTTTACTTAAATATTTAAAACCCAAGCAATCTATGCTTTACCACAGAAATAAAGTGGTTTCCCCATTATTTCACAACAGAAAGAGGACACGAGGACACAGTCTACTTATTCAGTCTCGTCGGTTTCTGTTTATTTGTAGTCACAGGACAGTTTTATCACATTTAGAAAGAATGACCATTTTTACAAATATGCCACCAAAAATACAACCTGAGGAGCTTATATTTTCAGTCAGAAAGAACGGAGGAAGCTCCCGTAAAGTTGCTTTATTTTATGACATATGCAGATCTAAATATGGATATTAGACAGTCGATATAAAGAGACGAGACGTACGTGAAGTTTACTATGGTAATGGTTAGCGCGTATAGTATTATTAATATTTCTGCCTTACACGTTGATCAGAATCCACATCGGTTCATAAACAGAAGTTACTTCAAACACTCGCTGCCATCTGAAAGTGAGTTTTGAGCTAAAATTATTTTAAAAGTCTTTAATGCTGATGCTAGCTGGTATATGAAATCATCCTCCTCGGGTAAACTCTACCTCTGTTCAAAAGCACTCCTCATGCCTGAGCTGGCCCGCTTTGGACCAAGGTATTCGTCGGGCCAACATACCTTGACTGTTGGCCTTGAGGAACCCCCGGCGAGGCCCGATCAAGCCCCGGAAGTGAGCGTGGAAACGCTACAGGCCCTGGCAAGCACTAGCATGCCCACTTTTGGCCGACAGTGGAAACACAATCGCTAATCATTATATGTTATACTGCATTATATGTTTTGCACCCCACAATTAAAACTGCAGAACTTTGATCATAAAGTTAAGCATTTAAATATCATCTCATTAAAGGCATTTTGTTGGGAAATATAGAGTGACAACTGATATTTATATGCATTTAAGTAGTCAGCTATATTGTTAGAAAGATCTCATTGATTTACATTACAAACAATCAGAATTTAATCTTACTCCTTGATCATATTAATATCTGCCACAGCACCAAATTACACCAATTGTAAATTTTTGCTCAGTTTGGGCCTCTGAATAAAAAATAAAAAAGATGTTTTTTTCTCCTATATCATAATATATGAGCCATAAAAGCCTGATGTATCAAATATGATAATTGTATGATAATTGTATGTGCAAACATGCAACAGTGAGGCTATATGACAATAATTTGCATACAAGAAATGTTTAGTATTGCACACTCCCCATTGTTGACACAGTTTGTATGTGGTTAGATTACAATAATGAGAGAAGACCTACAGCAGAGGAGCGGATCTTCATCGCTGCCGTCTGAGCAGTCATCATCCCCATCGCACTTCCACGAGAGCTGAATGCAACGCTGGTTCTGGCACTGAAACTCCACTGGGCCACAGCGTTTTGTGTTAGTGACCTCTGATGGGGCTGTAAAGGGCAGGAACAAGGTGTTAGAGAAAGAACACACACACTCTATGTCTCTCTCTCTCTCACACACACACGCAGACACACACACACCAGGGTTGAGAACGCATTTTAAAATTTTATTTTGAGGTTTTAAAATGGATGATGTTAACAAAATTACAATTTGAATGTAGTTTAAGTATACTCAAGTGTATATTTTATAATTCATAACTGCTGTAGTTTATTATTCATGTTTTTATATACACACACACATAGTAAAATGCTTCTGTTTAATTTTCTAATTAAATACAAAAATTATTTGCAAATGATATTATCAGCATAACAATGAGTGAAAAAAAGTTTTTTGTTGTATTTACCCCATAAAAAGCGTGCTAAAACAGCTAAATGTCTTACTTTTATATCTGTGTTTTATAAAAATGTTTATTTTGATATTTAGTGTTAGCAACAAAAATCTATTTTAATAATGAACTTTCAGTAAAAATTTGTGATGTATTATTTATATTTTGGGTTAACACTATATTTTACAGTGCAGGGCTCGACAATATAAGGACTGCCTGATGGCCGGAGCCAGCGTGAAAGACACTCGGGCTAGTTGACGGAAGTGTCACTTGCCCGATCGGCCCAGTGCTGCATCTTCACGGAAGTTGATCATTTGCGTGTTTTTAAGCCTCGCCTATTTAAATATTCAATCGCACAGTAGACGCTAAAGTACCCGCGTCTCTCAGATTGGTACTCGCGCGATGTGTAATAAGTTTTATGTGTTCAGCAACACACATCCAAAGCGTGCCGCGTCTCACAGTGCGCAAATACGTCTCCCTGAGCTTAAACGTATGTTATGTTTTGTTTATGTGTGCGGCAGTCGTCCATGAGGGGCTTCAGCCTTTACTTTCGTTTTGTGTTTTTTTTTTATTATTAAAGTGATTAAATGTTCGCTGGTTCCCGCCTCTTTCTTTCCATAACAACATACCTCATTACAAACTACACGTTTACCGTTCGTTTAAAGGTCCTTCCACACTGAGAAATTCGCGTCCGAAATTTTCGCACGTTAAAAACTAAATACGACCTCACGTTATGTCAATCACGTTTGCACACTGCCTACGAAACTTTCATCCGTCATAAAAAAATTCGGATCGGGTTTGATTTTCTGCGTTTTTCGCATCCGTAACAAGCATTTGAATGGTGTTTTGACAATTTAAGGCCATTGCACACGGAGTCCGAAATTCGCATCCGAAATTTTCGCACGTTAAAAAAAAAATCGGCCTCACGTTATGTCAATCACGCTTGCACACTGCCTCCGAAACTTTCGTCCGTCATAAAAAAAATTCGGATCGGATTCGATTTTCTGTGTTTTTCGCATCCGTAGCAAGCAGTTTGAATGGTGTTTGAATGGTGTTTTGACAATTCAGAGCCACCGAATCACGAATATGAAAAAACGCATACGAAAATTTCAGACTCAATGTGCAATGACCTTTAGAGCCACCGAATCACGAATACGAAAAAACGCATACGAACATTTCGGAGTCAGTGTGCAATGGCCTTTAGGGCCACCGAATAAGGATACGAAAAAACGCATGCGAAAATTTCGGACTCAGTGTGCAAGGACCTTTAGGGGCCGTTCACATATCGCATCTTTTGCGCACTCAAGTTCGTTATAAAGAATCTCAACTTTTCAGAATGCCGTCTGACTTTTTAGACGCGATATGTGAATGGCCCCTAAAGCGGTTTGCCCCATCAGATGCTCTGACAGATGTATGTAACCTACTGACCGATATACTTGCGCTGCTGTGTAATCTGTTTGAGATGTTGTGCTTTCCACAGTGCATAACCTACATTTCACAGGTATATTCTTCATCTGTAAATGTTAGAAACTCATGTAAATATTTCCATTTTGAGGTCAGGAGTGAATTTCCGCCAAACTCTTTCCATGAACGAGCGCCACCGTGCATATGTGCGAAAAACAGACGGAGTGCAATAGAGTAGGAGCGCAATAATTCTAAAATATATATATTGCTAAAATATTTTTTGTTGAACAATAAATGTGCCATATTTAGAATAGAATAGAATTTTAAACCTACAAGCAGGGACGTCGTTAGGCCTATTTTAGGGGGGCTGAAGCTACCCCAAAATGTTCCTAAGCCCCCCTAAATGATAATAAGAACAACAATAACAATTCGATTTATCAATAACCTCATTGAAATGAGTATCCTCATAAGGAAAGGGGATACGGGATATTTTGGTTTCCTATGGCAGACATCCCAAGTCTCCGGGAGTCTCCCGCATATTGATAGCGGCTCCCTGATGCCCGCAAATTAGTTAAAATCTCCCGGAATCTAGAGCTTGCGAGCTCCAAACCGTGTAGCGTGCACGGCAGAGAGGGAGAGAGCGAGAGTCCTTGCGCGCGTGTGCCTCACGAATGTAACCCCATTCCTAACAATAACCATAAGCACATGTTGTTAATATTACTCAGTACTTAAATGTAGACTTACATAGTCTAATTCTTCAGTTCTGAATTATGTTTAAACCTGGCACGCACACATCCACTGTTACTTATGACACATAAAAAAATTAGCAAAACAGGATATGATGTATGCAGCATATTGAATCCACACGAGTTTACAATGGATTTAAAGCCAAACCACACGCAAACACAAACACAAAGACGGCTGCAGCCAAACCGCAGGTTGAGCCGAGGCATTTCCTTCCCCCACTGGAATTGGAAATCAATGGGCATATTCAGCTTAACAAACATATCTGATCTGCAGTCATATTTCCCACAAACGCCACAATTATTGACTAGTCTGTGGGTGCCAACAAAATCTGCATATTCTGTTCTACCACATACTCAATGGCATTGTTATGATGATGATTAAAAAAAAATGTAAATCTCAGAATAACAATCAATTACATCAGCTCTCAGACAATTTTTCAGTGGCCAGTAATATTTCTGTTTCTCATATTATGCGAATGATTGTTCATATATCACATTGTGCTTGGTTAATGATAACTTTTCCCCAAAAGACTAATGGAATCTTACATGAACAGGTGATGTTATCTTTCTCCAGATGTTGACCATCTGCACAGGCGCACACACGTCCTGCAGGCGTGGCGAGGCACAGAGCCGAGGGGCTGCAGTCACCGTGATTCACAGAACATTGGTTATTACCTGCGGGAAAACAAAAAGACAGATAAATGCAGATATGGAGACATTATACACAGGTGAAGATGTCAAATAAGCCATTCTTTCCGTATTCCAAAGCAGCTACTTTACAAGGACAAGATTAACGCACAGTAACCTGATTAATGAACCTTCTGAATGAGCTAATATGATTTCACATTGGCTCGGCTCAGTTATAGAACTGTGCAGTATAATATTTTTTGTAGCATTTTATTACTCTACACAAGTTCGCAAGAAACAAGATAGTGAGTGCTTGTTACCATAGACTTCAACTAACTCCGTGTCCAAGCACTCCGAATGAACTACCAAATGCTTTTTCCAAAGCGAAAAGCACTCCCAGTTAAGCACAGAATCCAGAAGGGACATAAAACGACATGCTCAGAGCTTCTTGTCTAATGGACATTGATCTTTCTTCATTAAAATCAATGATACAGGCATATCTGGCATAGACTCCCAGTGAAGATGACATCAATTGGACACTATGGACCATGTGTCCATTGAATCATCTGAAGAGATTAATGTGGATTAAAGCAGATCACGTTAATTGAACACAGTGCCTTTAACTTTAGTTGCCAAAATATCACAATGCACCATATTATAATACACAGTAGATATTAATAGGTCTTTTTTGGCTACAGTAAAAGCCGAAACCGTTCAGACATCTATATCATTTTCTCAGGCCAACGATAAACATTTTATGTGAATATGAGATTTTAATCTGAAACCACTGACCATTTTATAGAATAACAGTTCGGGGCAAATGATACCCAAGTCGCTCTCAATTGTCAAGTGAGGCAAAAGAATGAGTCGTAGCGAGTTAATGTAGCATAACGTGACAACAACTTTAACTCAACTCCTGAACAGAGCTTAGTGAAGCTCGTAAAATGATAAATAGCAAACATTATCCCATTTGCTTTTCCCATATGCTTGAAACATGCACTTAGCAGCATTGATATGCTAAGTCAACATGTACCTTATATATTCAGTGACATCAAAAGGAAGAGTTATTGAGTTCATGCTAATTATCATATCTAAAATACATACAGATGTTGTACAAAGACTGGTACCAGCCAGACATGGTTAGTAAAGTTTGGATTTTAGCTATTATTATAAACAAGGCCCCATAATTTCCGCTAAATGCTCTGCCAGGTTATTATATATTCAGCACAGTTGAGTTCACAGGTGCCGCAATGGTGCACAGAACATCTGGACAAAATCAGTAGTGTAAACATGATTTTAAAGCTGCTTGTTAAGAATAAAAGAATATACATTACACAACCATCAACCACCTTGGAAATGTCCGCACTACCCATAAAAAGTCCCATTTGGATACCCTTTCCGAGACCCATTTGGGGATAGTCTCTTTGTTTGGCAAGGAAATAGCGAACTTGAAGATATTGTTAAAACAGACAGCAGTCATCAATACTCCCCTGCTTGGTCATTGAAGTTTAAGAACGATTTAAGCCTGATTTATATTGCCAATGCTGATTTATATATTTACATTCATACTGTACCCGAGATGGCTTGGCCATTTCTGGCCTGCCATTGGCTGGGTGTCATTAAGAATGACATTTAGTATCTCTACCAGAGGCAACATATGAGTAACTCTACAGGAGCCGTCACAGCGATTAACCTTCAGCAAAAGTCAAAGACAGAAACAAACATTCATCATCACCCTCAGTCACCTTACTAGCTCCGATGACGCATATAACTAGGAGGTCAGTTTTGATCAATGCCATACTCAGTCAAGAACGAGTTAAGCCACCAAATAAAGTACTATGTTCACATGACACAAAACATGACCAATAAAAGTCATCATCAGCTGGTGCAAATCAGTCTACATTAATCCGGGTAAATTTGAATACACTCTCCGCTTTCAAGCATTTCTTGTCTATACAGAAATGTCAGAAAATGCTAAAATCATTTACTGCGCATGGGTAAAACGAATAAAAGCTTACTGAGAGAGTACAGAGAGACCAGACACAATAAAGTTCTCACGCCATTCTACTGGCACAGTCACCTATTAGCAAAATATCTCAGAACTTACTGGTGATTGACAATGACTGAACATATGTCATCGTTGTCAAATATCTCCTTTTTCCACAGTGTACACTACAACACAAAAACAGCATGGTAGAGCGACGGAGAAAAAATTCACTACACTGTGTGTAGATGCCAAAAAAAGCTGCCCAGTTCTTTTGAATAATTGCTTGTCGGTGGAGACAAAAGGGGATCTGGAACTAGAACCTCAGAAGAACAAATCATTTAAATGTCCTGCAAATGCCTTCAAATTAGCCTTGAAAATATGAGAGAAGTTAGGCTTATTTGATCCAGGCCCCAAAAATGCTTGGATCATGAAGTCTTAAGGTTAAAATTACCATTGAGTATCCTACTCTGGGAATATCAGTTGCAAAGCATTTATTCAAATTCAGGGACTTGCCAGTGTGGCATTAGTTTCTAGAATGTTCAGCTGTTTAAAAGGTGAACACATGCGGCGTGATATATTTCATTTCCATATATCGTACGGTATAGCAAGTGTGTGCCAAAACAGGGGTATGCCTCTGGGCAAAGCTATGGAATGGTGATATATAAAGACTCAGACCACCCCTCAGAAGTTTGAAGGTTTAAATCCTTGAGCTTCTAGAAAGCAAAGTTCTTTATCACTGCAGCCTTTGGCAAGACTTCAAGAATTCATTACGGCATACAGCATACATATTCATATTTACCTTTCTGGCTCTGCGGGTCATAAACCTGAATCCCGAAGAGAGGTGGTCTTTCCGCCCGCAATAGTGCAACATCATTAGATGACAAATCCAGACGGAATATCGAGGCGTTCATGTAATCCGTCCAGAATATGTAATTCTGGTAATGCGCAATCCCAAATGGATGATTCAACTCTTTCCCGCTGTACACCACCTGTGAAAAGTAGAACACGTTTGTGAGTCACAGTGAAACATTGAGATGAACATAGAGTGGGACGGAGGTATCTGAGAATTAAAGAACTGACTCACTCATTTACTAACCGTTCTGTGGCTGCCGTTGAGGTAGATTTTCTCTATGTGGTCAAAGTAGGCATCACACCAGTACATGATGCTGGAGGAATGGTCCAGGGTGAGGCCATTGGGCCACAGCATGTTGGACGTGACGAAGATCTGGCGGTGAGATCCATCCATCCAGGCCTTCTCTATTCGTCCTCTGCTGTCAATTAACTCATCCTCCTCCCAATCTGTCCAATACATCCATCTAAGGAACCCAGTGAGAAAATACATATTTAAGGTCATGAAACCCTGCTGAACAGGACCAGCTTAGACCGGCATCAATTTCCATGCTGCTCTGGACAGTTTAATGTGGATGTAATGAATGCCAGATACCAAACCCAAAAACTTCAGAGTAGCTTGTTTTAGCATACTATATTGTAGGGAAGCATTCGATTACTGAAGCTCTTTCATGACAACTCTCTCCGGGTCAGCGGCAGCGCCAACACAGCTTTGAATGTTGCGATATGATTTTGTCAAAGTTTAATAGACAGATGAATTGAAAGATTGCGTGGGTGTTTGAATCCAGATCACTGTCTTTTAAAGATGAATCATGCAGCTCTATTTTCATATCTCTCTCTCAGCATATGAGTAGCGTCCACTTGGGATATTACATCACTCAACACTCATAGATAACGACACTTCGTCCAACGGTACAGATAGCCCACGGTACGGTCCGTACCTCGGTTTTTGGGCCGCGGTCTCGGTTCGGTTTCGGTACATGTTTTGTGCAGAAAGAGACTGCTATTTCATCCCAAAAATATGTTTTATTTTTCTTATGAGCATAAACAGAATGTCACAGTAGGAAGAACATCAATGTGTATGGAATAAATTAACACTCTAGTCTGTACTGAACAACACTAAGTATACAACCTCTTCAACTACCACTTATGAAATGCAAAATGTAAACAAACACACTTTAGAATATTCAAGTGGATCCCAATTCCAAACCTTGATAACTGGTATATGAAGTGATCAATGTGAAAGAAAAAGTGCACTTTAAACAAACATAAATTAGCTTGTGGTTTGAATAAAAAAAAGCAGAGCAAAATAATATAATAAAAAAAAATTATTATCGGGGTGTCATTGGTTGTTGCGTTAAATCTTACCCAGATACAATAGTGCTATTTTCTGATTGGCTAACAACACCAGACGAATCAGACGCGCTTGATTCCTGCCGGTTCCAACTTCCACAGTGAGAGCGGCGCGGCCAGAGTTTTGGGCGCTGCGGCATATTAAATATATTACAAATAGTGTAATATATTATGTGTGGCCGGAGAGCGTGACAAAAGACCGAAATGAGTGACTGTCATGCTCAATGCGTGACACTTGAGAGCCCTGCTAGTAATACGAGCCAGTGAGTGACAGAAGTTAGCGTGTGGGTCCACAACAGTGATTGATTGGACACATTAACTTGCGGGGGCAAAGTCCCGGTTTCAATGGCAAAACCGAAGTCCCGCGGGACACGAGGATAGATTGTCCCGTACAGGGCTGACCGAACGGTCCGGGATTTTACCGTGTACCATTGCATCCCTACTTCGTCCTCTGTTGGAACGAAAGGGGCTAACTTCTGTCAACCTCATCTACAAGCAAGGACAAAAATAAAGCAATTAAATTTGAATTAATATTTTTGAATTAATAGATTCTGGAATAAAAGAAATTGATTATAGAATCGTAAAAAAAATAAAAATAAATTGCGATAGCTAGGTGAATCGATTTTTTCTCCCAGCCCTACTATTTAAAGTGTGGGAAGGGGGCAGGACAGAAAATCTAATGAGAAGCTAGAGTACAGAGTGATGTCATCAATATCATTGATCAATATTGGTGAAAGTCAGAGACTTTACATTTTGAATGCTTATATCTTCTAAATGCAACTGTTGTGGAGCAAACCAGCTTAACCTTAACCTTAAGGCTAACATATTCATTCTAAATTCAATAACCAAATACCATGTTCCAAAACACAGCTATGATCTTAAGCTGGGTTTGCTCAAAGATGCCTTCTAGAAGACAGGTCAAAAACATCCTTCAAAAGTATTGAGGACAATGTCCTCACTTAACCACCTAAAAACCTAAAAAACAGGCTCTCACAATTCAATGTTATTAATACTTCTTCATTCTTTGGAAGCCAAAACTTTTTTGTTCTGCAACTCTTACAAGGTCCTATTTTTCCAAGTTCAAACCTCTCACATTTCACCACGTAAACTTAACACTGTGACACGGCCTTGTGCATTTGAACGAGCCTAACATAACATGACAGAGGGAATCAACTCCCCCACTCATATTCAGTGACCTGTTGAATAACTCATGAGGCAGGGATTTGAGTGACAGCACCTGCTGTGAACAGGAAAATCGTCCGAGTGATGGAGAGGGAGAACAAATGCGAGTCATAACAGCTAATCCTCCATCTTATCATGTTAGCACAGACAGGAAATGACATGCGTACATGGGATACGAAAGGACGGACATGGAAAGGACAGTTTTTAGAGAGTGAAATGGGATTTGAAAGGGGAGAGATTAAGCTGGGATAGGTATTGAATATTCAGCATACCGGCAGCTAAAGCTTAAGCGGTGATCCAAAGTTCAAAAAAACTTAGACTGTTTGAAATTCTAAACCAATTTCCAGTAACACAATTGCAGATTAATTGCAGATTAAAACTGATTACTCGTAATTATTCCAAAGTTTTTTTTGCAAATGATCTAAAATTCTAAGACATCGAAGCTATTAAAAAACAGACTACCCAATCCAAAAACCCATTACGAGGATAAACATGTCAAGTGTACAGCACACGGAAAGAAGTCACTAAAATATAAGCAGAAACCAGAACCTGCCTTTAAACTTTTAAACCTCTTAAGTCAGGCTTCACCGTTCTGCCCAGACAGCAATTTGCAGTCATGGTCTCTCCATATTCCCTTTAAGCTTTTCCATCTGAGCAATGACACTGAATAAGGATGTTCGCATTAGCTCGCTTGGTACACACAATGCTACTTCTGCTACTACCTCTCTTTCATTTAAATGAACAACAATATTGAATAAATGTATGTTTGTTAACTCGGCATCATTTCAAAGAAGTTGACACCAGAATATAGTAGTACCATGTTTTTTTTTTTTTTTGTATTATTATCTGATACCAGCTCAGGGCTTTTTTGCTAATGAAAACAGAGAAAGCACACGGTATTGAAATATCTTGATGAAATCTCTAAGCGCAAAGGGCAAACATCCCCGCCCCCCAGTGCACTCTAAATGGCTGGATTTTGTCCAAGGCTTTAGCAGACTAAAATCCCTGCAGAAGAAGCTTTTAAATGCTGCTGTAAGCAGGAAAAGGTATCATGGGCTTACCCATTTAGAGGATCCACAACAATGGCTCTGGGATGAGACATATTGCCTTCTAAAAGCGTTCTCCTGGTCTGAGAGGGCCGTTCCAGCCCGGCCACGTTGATGGTCTTTCTATAACCGTCATTTGTCCAGAACAGGTTGTTACCGATCCAGTCCACCGAAATACCCTCAACATTATCCAGCTCTTTATCCAGCTCTGGAGAAAGAGAAGCAGAAATAAATTGAGAAAATGTTGTTCTTTTTGCTTGATAACATCAAAGACAGCTCAATTAATCACTGTCCTCCTCTAATTCTTCCAAGTGGAATTATGCAGTATCGACCAGCGAACTTCCCCGACAACTGAATTGCACAAAATGTATGATGAATAACATCCCATTTGGAAAACATCGGCAACAGAAGCGCTCAAGTGCAGGTGGCCTGCTTCTACCGTACAATGCTGCATGGTTGCACAGATGATTCATTACAGAGCCAGAGCGAAAATTAGTTCGTTAGAGAATATTTAACTGCTTTTTCCACAATAAAACTGCAGTAAGGCTCAACAGACTTACACAAAAGCAAACATTAATCTCTCAGAATAAAGCATAGGGTAAGTCATGAAAGATAAACATACCGTCCTTAAGGATCGTTTCCCGAGCGGTTCCATCAGTCTTCTGACGTCCGATTAGGAAGCTTGTGGTGTCGGCAAAGTAGATGTAGCTACTCTCTGCATGGAAGTCCAGCGCTCTGGGACTCACAAGCCCTTCGATTTGAATCAAATGTTCATCGCCAGACTTGATATTCACATCCAGACCTCGGATAACTCCGGGTCGTCCTTTTCCGTAAAACAGGAACAGCTCGTTCTTTGGTTCTGAGAAGACACGATTTCCCAAATAAACAAATGCAGTGGCGGAACGTAATAAGCCTTCTGCCACAGTACTGTCAGAGCTTAATTAATTGACATAATTAGCCTCCGTTTTCAATTCAGTTCTGCAAATTAAAGCCTTTGACAAAAATGTATCCAAAGCGAGAGGCTCAAGCTAATTACATTAGCTTAATTAAAACCAGAATTAGTTCCACTGATTCAGTTCTATCGAATCAATCATCTTTTGGTGCATAACAGTTACATTGTGTTTGTAATTGTGTGTGTCTGTGTGTGTGTAAAAGTAACCGGGGACAAATAGGGTCCTAAGTGGGGGCAGTAAAATGAGGGACACGTGTATGAAGCACAATGTTTTCGAAATACATTATTTACGAGCTGAAATGGTGCAAACATGATGATTGCAATTATTATTAGGTCTGGCAGTGAGATCCAGGGAGACAAAGAAAATTGGAAGAAGGGATAGAGGAACCCAGCAAGAACAATTGTGTTTGTAGTTTGAACGGGACTGAAGCCAAACGAATCCCTTGTGTGAAGAACGTACAAAAATTTTAGCTGTTATTGACTCTCGAATCAAAAGCAACCAGTCTGCTGCTTTCAAAATAAATATGGCAGAGGTTTCATTGCATGCAATTCGGTCATGAGACGCGAGAATCAATGAAGCACAATGTTATTAATGCCCCCCAGGTATGACAGACAGAAATTTCAGTTTTGGGTGAACTACAGTACTTTAAATAACCATGTCGTAATGCATGTTCTTGCATAATCCAGTGAATTAAATAATTTACAAATGAATGGTACTTCAACTCATTAATAGCGAATGAATGACGAGTTTGGAATCAGTCTGGAAACAGCATCGCATTATAACACTTGAGATAAAAACAAAACACTCAATTGGATGAGCTACATTCAAAGCCACTATAAAACAGCCGATACACACCTGCATTTGACGCACATCAGTTGAGTATTATATGATTGCTGCAATCTGGGTGACACATCACAGTTATGAATAATATCAATGGATGTAAATGTGGACAGTCACCTGGTGACACACTTTCGTAATAATTTGTACAAGCTTACGAAATTGTCAGATAAAGAATTTGGCTTGTACAAATTGTTTTTCAAGTTATAATCATGGTTAGGTTTAAGGGTTTAGGTAAGGGATTGACGGCTTTTCTCATTTTAAACTTTACCATACAATTACTTTCATGTTTTTACTCTGAAGTGGAGTGGGCTTCCATAGCATGAATAAACGTAGATATTGCAGATTTTACAGAAATTGCAGTAAAAAAAAAAAAAAATCAATTGAAAACACACACATAGTGTCACGGTAGATGTATTCGCTGGTTCCTTCTAGTCTTGTGTTTATGTTGTTGTATGAGTGCACGTGTGCAAGGGGCGCGTCTGTTGTCATTACCTGATCCACTCCAGCTGTTCATCATTACAATCACCAGCTGCAGTTCATCTCACCACGCTTCATAAACTCACCACTGTTCTCTCACCTTTGTCAGATCGTTGTTTGATGTTTCCCTGTCTTCTGGTTCGTGTTCCTGCCTGGTGTTTCCTGTTCGTCGTCTTCCGTGTGGATTTGGATCGTCTCACCGTTTGTCTGCACGTCACCGGTATTGACCATCGAAGTCCCTGCGTCACCAATCTCCACCTGGCTCACTGCACCCCGGACTTTTGTACTTTGTGCTTATAATAAATATTTGTATTATACTCGCGATTGCTTCCTGTGTTTCTGCCTTTGTGACAGAACGATCTGACCAAGGAATGGAAGCAGCGAGCGCCTCGTCATCCTCACTCCAGGAATTCATCCATCACAGCATCCGTAGAATGGACTCGCAAGAGAAGGAGATCGGAGAGACGGGTCGTGCAGTCCAAGCCCTGGTGACGCAGGTGTCCGAGCTCACCCAGCAGATCCAGCGCCTAGGACCTCCCACTGCGCCACCCACACCGGCCGTTCCTCCCGCACCATCAGGAAGCCCCTCCCAGTCAGAACCCCGGCTACCCACCCCAGAGTCATATTCAGGTGAACCGTCATTTTGTAGAGCTTTTTTGACTCGATGCTCGATGCACTTTGCCCTGCAACCCCACACTTTTCAGACCGAGCAAGCCAAAGTGGCGTTTGTGCTGACGCTATTGACTGGGAGAGCGGCACTCTGGGGAACGGCGGTGTGGGAAAACCAAAGACCATGCTGTGCCTCGTTCCAGACCCTCGCCGCCGAGATGAGACTGGTTTTTGACCGTGCGGTCACTGGAAGAGAGGCGGCCAGAGCATTGGTCGAGCTACGGCAGGGAAGAAGATCAGTGTCCGAGTTTTCCATCGAGTTCCGGACCTTGGCGGCGGAGTGTGGATGGAACGAGGAGGCGCAGTGGGACATGTTCCTGCATGGGTTGGCTGACCACGTCCAGAAGGAGATCTACGCCCTGGATCTTCCCACTACCCTCAACGGACTCATTGATCTGGCCCTGCGGGTGGACGCTCGGCTGTCCAGAGTCGAGCGTCGAGCCACGACCACCCGCACACTTGAGGCAGCCGACGGGCTACGATCCAGCGGCAGGGACGTGGTCAGCCCCGTCTACGATCACGAACCCATGCAGGTGGGTCGAGCTCGGCTTTCCCGGGAGGAGAGGGAGAGGCGGAGGTCCCAGGGCCTTTGCCTGTACTGCGGAGGAGCCGGACACTACGCCCACAACTGTCCGGTAAAAGGCCCAGCCCGATAGTAAACATGAGGCTACTATCGGGTGGGATCTCCGCCAGGAAGACCTCATCCACGACAAGATCTACCTCCACCCTCCTCTCGGTAAGACTAAGATGGTCAGTCCACCAGCACGATTGTCACGCACTGTTGGATTCGGGGGCCGAAGGTAATTTCATGGACCATAATTTTGCACGCAGATTTCAGATTCCCATCAAACCCCTCCCACAGCAGATTGCAGTTCATGCACTCAACGGACAAGAACTTCCCACCATCTCATTATCCACTGAAGAAATCACTCTCATCACCTCTGGCAATCACTCGGAAACTATTTCATTTTTTATTCTGGATTCACCCCTGGCACCCGTTGTTCTAGGACACCCTTGGCTCATTCAACACAACCCCCGAGTGGACTGGATACATAGATCTGTGCTGGAGTGGAGTCAGGAATGTCATAGGTCTTGTCTCGTGTCTGCTTGTTCGTCTGTACCTGTTTCTGTGTTTCAGGAGGAAGCAGGGGATTTGTCTAACGTGCCCGCGGAGTATCTGGACCTGAAGGAAGTGTTCAGTAAGTCTCGTGCTGCTTCTCTCCCTCCGCATCGTCCCTACGACTGTGCAATAGATTTACTCCCAGGTAAGTCTCCGCCTAAGGGCAAGTTATATTCGCTTTCGATTCCTGAAAGAGAGGCTATGGAGAAATATATTTCTGATTCTCTAGCAACCAAGTTCATTCGCCCTTCCTCTTCTCCAGCGGGGGCGGGGTTCTTTTTTGTGGGGAAAAAGGATGGTTCTCTGCGACCTTGCATTGATTACCGAGGGCTGAATAACATCACGGTAAAGAATACTTATCCTTTGCCGTTGATGTCTTCAGCCTTCGAGAGGTTGCAGGGAGCATCCATCTTCACCAAATTGGATTTACGTAACGCTTATCATTTGGTCCGCATCAGGGAGGGTGATGAGTGGAAAACTGCATTTAACACCCCTAGGGGGCACTTTGAATATTTGGTCATGCCGTTTGGGCTGTCCAACTCCCCAGCAGTTTTCCAGGCACTGGTCAATGACGTGTTGCGAGATATGATCGATCAATTCATATATGTCTACCTGGATGACATATTGATTTTCTCTGCATCTCTCCAGGAGCATGTGCAGCACGTCCGACGAGTGCTTCAGAGGTTGCTAGAGAATGGGCTTTTTGTCAAGGCGGAGAAATGCGATTTTCATGCACAGTCTGTTCCTTTTTTAGGATACATCGTGTCGTCTGAGGGGATGCGGATGGACCCTGAGAAGATTAAGGCTGTGGTGGATTGGCCAAGTCCAGATTCCCGCAAGGCCCTGCAGAGGTTTCTGGGGTTCGCCAATTTCTACCGGCGATTCATTCGCAACTTCAGCCAGCTGGTCGCGCCTCTGACTGCCTTGACCTCCCCCAGAACTGTGTTCAGGTGGCCCGACACAGCCGAGACTGTGTTCAAGAAACTCAAAGGCCGCTTTGTTTCAGCCCCCATTCTTATTACCCCTGATTCATCACGTCAGTTCGTGGTGGAGGTCGACGCATCAGAGGTGGGAGTAGGGGCGGTGTTATCTCAGCGTTCACCTGTAGACGACAAGATGCATCCTTGCGCGTTTTTGTCCCATCGTTTATCTCCAGCCGAACGTAATTACGACATTGGTAATAGAGAGTTGTTGGCAGTCAAGTTGGCGTTGGAGGAGTGGCGTCACTGGTTAGAAGGGTCGGGGGTACCTTTTATCGTCTGGACTGATCATAAGAACCTCGAATATATCAGAACTGCTAAAAGATTGAACTCCAGGCAGGCTCGGTGGGCACTTTTTTTCGGTCGTTTTGATTTTTCTCTCCAATATCGTCCGGGTTCTAAGAACATCAAACCCGACTCACTTTCTCGTATATTTGATTTTTCCGGTCGCCCGTCCACTCCCGAGTGTATTTTACCCGAAACCGTATTTGTTTCAACACTCACATGGGAGGTCGAAGCGAAGGTCAAAGAGGCCTTGGAAGGGGTAACGCCTCCGCCCGGGTGTCCACCGAACCGATTATTTGTGCCGGAGGGCTTACGGTCTGACGTTATTCAGTGGGGTCACAGCTCCAACGTAGCTTGTCATCCAGGAATTAATCGCACTGGATTTCTAGTCAAGCAACGATTCTGGTGGCCACTTATGGCTCGTGACATTCGCGATTTTGTTTTGGCTTGCTCTGTTTGTGCCACTGGTAAGTCTTCCAATCGACCTCCAGATGGGCTACTTCAACCGCTGCCGGTGCCTTCGAGACCCTGGTCCCATATCGCTCTAGATTTTATTACCGCCCTCCCACCCTCCCAGGGTAACACAGTAGTTTTAACTGTGGTGGACCGATTCTCGAAGGCAGCACATTTCATTCCCTTACCCAAATTGCCTTCAGCTAAGGAGACAGCGGCTACGGTCGTAGATCATGTCTTTCGGTTACATGGCCTCCCGATAGACGTGGTCTCTGACCGGGGACCCCAGTTTGTGTCCAAATTTTGGCGAGAATTTTGTAGATTACTGGGGGCGACGGTTAGTCTGTCTTCTGGGTTTCATCCCCAGAGTAATGGTCAAACAGAGAGAGCCAACCAAGATTTGGAGAGAATGTTGCGATGTTTGGTTTCCAGAAATCCTTCGTCTTGGAGCATGGTGGAGTACGCACACAACACGTTGCCAGTGTCAGCGACGGGCCTATCTCCGTTTGAGTGTAGTGTAGGTTACCAGCCACCAATTTTTCCCAGTCTGGAATCCGAGGTTGCGGTCCCCTCTGCTCACGCCTTTGTCCAGAGGTGTCACCGCACCTGGACTAGAGCCCGGGAGACTCTACTCCAGATGGGGGCGCGCACCAAGGCCAAGGCCGATCGCCACCGGTCAAAGCCTCCCGTATACGTCGTTGGTCAAAAAGTGTGGCTTTCAACTAAGAACATTCCTCTTCGCACCGTTTCTAATAAACTTGCTCCCAAATTTATTGGCCCATTTCCTGTCACCAAGATTATTAGTCCGGTGGCAGTCCGCCTCAAACTACCTCCTGCGTACAGGAGGGTTCATTCCGTGTTCCATGTATCTAAAATCAAGCCCGTTTTTCATTCTCACATTAATCCGCCTGTCCCGGTTCCTCCCCCACCGCGGCTCGTAGATGGGGAGACCACATATTCGGTCAACCGTATTCTGGACTCTAGGCGGAGGGGACGCGGATTTCAGTACTTGGTGGACTGGGAAGGTTACGGTCCGGAGGAGAGAAGTTGGGTTCCTGCTAGGGACATCTTGGATCACTCCCTTATCGATGATTACAATCGGCAGGTAAGGGAGTCTGAGAACGCCAGGAGGCGTTCTTAGGAGGAGGGGTACTGTCACGGTAGATGTATTCGCTGGTTCCTTCTAGTCTTGTGTTTATGTTGTTGTATGAGTGCACGTGTGCAAGGGGCGCGTCTGTTGTCATTACCTGATCCACTCCAGCTGTTCATCATTACAATCACCAGCTGCAGTTCATCTCACCACGCTTCATAAACTCACCACTGTTCTCTCACATTTGTCAGATCGTTGTTTGATGTTTCCCTGTCTTCTGGTTCGTGTTCCTGCCTGGTGTTTCCTGTTCGTCGTCTTCCGTGTGGATTTGGATCGTCTCACCGTTTGTCTGCACGTCACCGGTATTGACCATCGAAGTCCCTGCGTCACCAATCTCCACCTGGCTCACTGCACCCCGGACTTTTGTACTTTGTGCTTATAATAAATATTTGTATTATACTCGCGATTGCTTCCTGTGTTTCTGCCTTTGTGACACATAGTTTCTTAGTTTGAGTCATCTATGTGGGCCTCATTCATGGAACATGGGCAGAAAATATTGCTAAATTGTTTGCAAACCAAATTGTAGTTCTACATAAATTGTTGCATATAAAAAGGTAGGTGAAAAAGTATTACAGAGAAATTCATTCTGCTCTTGTTTCATGAATAACTGATTCTAGTATAATTTCAGTACAATTCTGTCCAAAACCATTAAAATGCAACAACGCATTATTATGAATTCTAATTGGACCATTTTGGATATACAATTGTTTGACTGATATAGAAAAGCAAGCAAATTTACGATATTTTTGGATTTTCATCACTGGGTACATTGTAATTCGTACACTACGTTAAAACTGTAGGTAATATATTTAAGGTGCTAAATCATTTGCAATTTTTGTTTTACTGTTAAAGTGGTCTGCCATCTGAAGTTCGGGAGAAACTTTAAAATCATCTGATGTAGCCTTACACACCCCAAAACACACACATATTCTCTGAAAGTCAATGATCCTGATGCCAAGAGACAAAACATATCAATTTCCCATGTATTCCTCCTTAATGTGCTGAACGTGCGCTATTAATCACAGTAACGTGTCCATTCTTCAGCGTCTTGGCCCTCTATAAATTTGGTCATAAATTTCCATTTCGACAAACCCACAAGGGCCATCTGTCTGATATATGGCTTCAGATAGCAGCACCCTTTCCTTTGGGAATACCCCTAAAACCATTTACATGAGAAACCCGTCTCCAAGATGCTAATCAGACACCTAGGAGCTACAAAAGGAGGAGAGAGGAAAGAGAAATTGGCATTTTGCGACCCTCACTTTTGCAGGACTTCCCGTCGCTGGCAAGGACGTGGCCAGTCCGGCAGCGGCATACGCGTGATTTGTAGTTGTGGCTCAGGAGACAAATATGTGAGCATCCACCTTTCCGTCCGTGTGGGTCAGGGCTGCATGAGTGAGTCCTGACTGGAGAAAGAGAAAGGTCAGCATCAAGGAGCGAGCATCGCGAAATATCAGCGACCACACATATGCTACATACCAAATATTAAAAGACAACTAATTGTGTATATAGGAAAGAGAACAGGCCTAAACTTTTAAAATGGAGAAGAAAAGACTTTTTACACTCTACGATATTTTGACACAAATTCAAAATATGTAGTATGTTGTGACCACGAATAACAATTTGTTCCGACGACTTACTATGGGCACGTTTACATAACACAACGTTTTTCCTTTGCATTTTTCATGTACAGACGACAACATTGTCAAAACGATACCCGTTCACACTGACCCGCAAAAAACGACTAAAAGCGCTGATTTATTTATGCCAGGCCAGAAGTTGGCAATATCCCTTCGTAAAGAAACACTACGCGACTGAACACGTAATGCGCATGACGTTTTCACAAATTCCCGTTTTTTGTAGTTTACACAGACATGATAACAGTATCGTTTTCAAAAACTTGCACTTTGAAACCCGTTTTCATCTTTTTCAGGCCCCCAAAACGATGTTGTTGAGTAAATGAATACGCATATATGAACGCAAACATTTTTTTTCCGTTTTTAGTTGAAAACAGTGCTGTCTAAACAGCCCCTAATACGTCACCAAGTTTTACACATTTTTTCTCTCATTTTAAGTAAATCGTGCACATGATATAATAATTCGTTCCCTTGTTTTACTAAATCGTGTGCACAATGTAATAATTTGTTAACTCGTTTTACAAAATCATGGTCACGTTGTAATAATTTCTCAAAACGTATTTATTGATTGTTCGCAAATGTAACAACGTACATAACATTTTACACAAATTAATTCTGCTCTTGTTTTTCATGAATAACAGACACTAGTAGTATTTCAGTATCATTTAGTGCTTCAGTATAAATAAGTCATCGCTATTTTTAAATATGAGTGATTGTAGATTATATTAGTTATACTCCCACGACAAGTTTACCTGTAGGTTGAGCCAGTCTGTGATAAACTCGGATGGCTTTGGCACTTTCCAAAGTGGTAACGGTGTTCGTGTCACTGCTGTTGAAGCGATTTATCCTAAATATGTCCACTTTGCTCTCTCTGGAGGGTTCGGAGCACGTCGCAAACAAGTAATCTTCAAATAGTGCTAATCCGTACAGGTGCGACACCTGGAGAGAGAAACACAGGAATGGAGAGAGAGAAAGACTCATCTAGAGGCCATGGCACCTCTTCGACTTAATTCTGAACATGACACAAATACGTCTGCTTAAATTGGCTTCTTTAATCCATCCGATGTAACTTTAGCTGAATAAACAGCAGCCCTGAGTCAGACACCAGTTGAAATATGCAGGGATCTTTGATGTCACATCTGTGCTACAAATTACAGACGGGTAGCATTGAGGCTTTGATTTCGAGGAGAAAGACTGACGTGAAAAACAAATGAGTTAGCGGTAGTAGAGTTCATTTCAGGTTATCTTTCAGTGCCAGCTTTGAGGAAAAAAGTACCAATATAACCTCCGATAAAGGTCCCAGGGAATATGCTAGAGCTGAACCTCGCAGGAAATGGATGAACAAATCAATACAAAAAAAAAAAGCACACAAAAGAGTTGTAGTGTAAAGCCAGGACTCGGCAAGGTCAGAACAACCCGGTGCTAATCCAGGCTAACAGTTCTAACAGGGGACAATGAGACCGGTAAAGAAATGTCAAGGAAAACAAGCCCTAACTTTGCATCCATGCGACCAATTTACATAAATGGCCAACGTTTGGCTGCATACTTCCTGTGACTTCACAAGTAGCATGTTGATCTTTAAACAGTTTTTCTATCAAGAATTCATTGGATTTGACAGGTTAGTGGCATAAAATCTTTGAAAGATCCAGGGTTCATTGTCACATGACCCTTGAGAAATCATTCTAATATGATGATTTGCTGCTCAAGAAACATTTCATGCCAAATATTTTGCGTGGAAATAGTGATACATTTTTCAGGATTCTTTGATTAATAGAATGTTCAAAAGAACAGCATTTGTTTGAAAAATAAATATTTGACATTATAAATGTCTTTACTATCAATTTAATGCATTATTGCTAAATAAAAAGATTAATTTCATTTCTTAAAAATACCGGATGGATGGATGGATGGATGGATGGATGGATGGATGGATGGATGGATGGATGGATGGATGGATGGATGGATGGATGGATGGATGGATGGATGGATGGATGGATGGATGGATGGATGGATGGATGGATGGATGGATGGATGGATGGATGGATGGATGGATGGATGGATGGATGGATACTTTCTATAAAAGTATTTGCAGACACGTCTGCACCATTATTTAAACTCTTTGTATTTTCATTTTAATTGTTAAAACTGGTATATTATTCTGGTCTAATCTATTTCTTAATTATTTTAATTGTTCCGCCCCTAAATGGAACGCAAAAATACAACAAACTGTGTTTTGTTGCTTTACGTGACCATCAGAGAGTGGTCGGTTGTTGGCTAGAATATGATGCGGTGTGGACCAGATCTAATGCTGAACAATCAAAGATCTGACTATGCGAGACTAAGTAGAGGGTTAAGGATAGTGTTGAAAGGAAAGTTGTTCCAGGACCAAAAAAAAGATTGGTGAATTAACGGTCACCTCTATTGCATTTAAAAATTCAATCCAACAACTAAATCAACAGTAAAAGCAAATCCAAACACTTAAAAAACCCAAGCAGAAACAACAGCACCCCAAGCGAGACGATATTTAGCATGAAAAACGTCTGAAATTGATACAAATGCTGTTCTTCAACTACAGTAATCACTCAAAACATCCCGTAAACCTTGAACACCTGCACGCAGGCGCTTTCCAAAAGGGATTGCATCTAAGTATTGCATCTGGGTATTAGTTAACACCAGATGTCCCACAACACTGATAAACAGCCGCGGATGGATTATCTATTGTTTTTGAGAAAAATGCTCACGTTTGACAGCGCCCTTGGCCCATTCTATGAACTATGGATGAAATTTATACTGAATTTATGAAGCTATGAATTTTGTATCACCATACTTTTGGGCCCGTTGAAGGGGGAATGGAGAGAGGCCAAACTTTATAGCCTTCAAAATAAACTGCTTTAAGAGTTATTCAAAGCAGCATCATCTATCACAGCTTTACTGCCGACTAATAAGGCTGTTGGGTAAAAAAATCCACAGGAAGTTTTTTCTATATAGTTAAGTTGTTTAGAGGTCACACTTCTTTAGGTTTGGAACCGTTCGTCTTACCGAGTTGCCTTGGATGATGGCATGTCTGTTCTTGCCATTGTAATCCACAACTTCGATAAAATCCAGATAAGCGTCCGCCCAGTAGACAAGCTTCTTGACCAAGTCCAATGTCACGGCGGTCGGCTGTTCGGTTTTATACTCCACTATCCTGGTTCGGTTGGTGCCGTCCATGTTGCAGCGCTCAACTTTGGCTATAGTCCCGTAGTCCGTGAAAAACAGTTTCCTAGGGGTTAAAACACATCAGGTTTTAAACCGGAATCTACAACCTGCCTGGCGTAAAAGAAATCAAAAGTCAAGGCCATTTAAGATTTAATCAATCCACTCATACCCAAACAGTGTTGTGTCAGAGCTGAGCGCTCACAGTAACAACAGCACAATTAAAGTGAGCCACTCTGAGCAAGTGCTGAATGAATGGGCCGCAGTATGGTATTTCTTTTTATACTAACACATACTGACAGAGGAATAAGAGAGGGGGAGGTCATCCGCATTACTACGCATGACAATTGTGGCACAGAAACGGTCTGAAAGCGGCAAACTGCGCCAAACGGCATGCACAACTCAGCACTGCATACAAATGAATGTTTACCAAGAGACCAAAGAGTTTCTCACGTCACAGAAGCATAGATGACTCGACATCACATAAGGATGATTTATTTACGCCTTTGAAAATTTGAAATCGCGAGTCTCCTCCGTGATCATTTTAAGATAGCTGACTATCTATGTTTAGGCCAAAGAATTATGAACGATTTGTTTGGAGAGGGTTCTAAAAGGTCATATTTACTGTGATTTGCCTTTCTAGATGGTAACCTCTTTTAGTTGGCCAGTTAGACTTCAGTGACCGTGTACTGAATGTAAGGGTGAGCGGTATGACCTTGATGATAGTATTTGATCTCATAATATTTTGTTACTTTTGTAATGTAAAGGCAAATTGTTTATATACTACTACTACTACTACTACTTAAAATAATAATAATATAAACTCTTTATTCTAAACTATTTATTAAACTACTGATTATTATTACAAATACTTATATAATTTGTATTTAATAAAATTACTATATATAACATATTTCGATTTATTTATCAAAAGTTTAATATAAAATATTTATTAAACTAAGTACTATAAAATATGAAACTAAGTAAATATAAAACATTATTATTATTATTATTATATAAACTATTTTTATTAACAATTTATTAAATTATTGATTATTATTATTATTAATAATAACAATAATAGTAGTAGTAGTAATTAATAGTTCAATATAAAACATTATTACTATTATTATTAATTACTCATTTGTTAAATGTAATATAATAATTTACAAATTAAAGGTACTTTATCACATATGATGTTTTTTGCTCATTTTATTCAAAAACTGACGCCAAAACAGCTTTTTTGTTTGTTAGTAAAACTTGAGTAAAGTTAATATTATAAAAGAAAAGTCCAGACTCGCAATTAGAATGGTAGATATATTTGTATACATAAACTATTAATAAATAATTGCATTTCTAAATGTCATTTTTAAATAAATTAATCATATATATATATATTTGTTTTTTGCTTTTTTTAACCAGAGCAAAGGCTCATTGTTACCATCTCATGTATAGTATACTGTAAATGGCCAGTCATAAATAAAAGGACCTAATGGTTGTCTTAGTGATCATACCCCATGATTGGATCCAGCGCTAGGCCCTTTGGGTTCTGGATATCCAGGTCAATGATGGTGACACATGCATCTCCCTGTTCGCTGCACACAAATATTCGGTCGTTCACTCTATCTATGAAGTAGAAGTTTCCTGTTAACCAGTCGATGGCCATATGCTCCACATCTACATTGGAGAAAAGATTCATTTTTAGACATGGGAGCACCAGCAGAGTACCAGGACCTGGTAGTTAGAAACAATTAAAAATTCATGCATGCTTCAAAGAAGCAACAGCTGACATTCAGCGACTTGACATGCACACTTGACACACTTAACCTTCTGACACTAAACACTTCATTAACAGATCATTAAACAATTCGAGAGGTAAAAAGAAAGTGGGGGAAAAAAGGCTAATGAGAAAATTTATATGGACATTAAAAACAAAACACTCAAGTTCATAAAAAACTTCAAAGGACACTAGTTTGCACTTGCTTTGAATAAAACATCAAAGTAACAAGACATTCCTTAATTTGCACTTTGAGAATAGACGTAAATACTCACTTTGCAGGTTTTGACCTATCCTTATCTCATGTATTTCTGAAAACACTTTGAGCTTGGTCATGCGGGCACACCACAGTTGACCCGTATCCTGCGCCACTGAGAGCCAACAGAGGGACTCTTCTCTATAAATAAAGTCCACTATTTGAGTCCCATTTGTCTCCATGGACTTGAGATTTGGCATAAATGATCCATTGAGGTAAACAACTGATATAGAATTCATATTTGTTGTCAACAGAACCGGAGGTTTATCGCCAGGATCTGAAAGAGGGAACATAAAATGCAGGACATCAGAGGAAATGATAATAAATATCTCCTGTGAAATATAAATTAAGCGATTATTTATGTAAAACATATTTAAACACAATTCATGTTGGGCAATTTCGGTACTGTGGACATTTAGTAAATACATTCTGAAATAAGTCAAATAAATTAGAAAATTAATTATGTTTTATTTTACCATAAACTGTCATTACCATCACCGTCAATGTCATTTAAACATTTTTGTAAAAAAAAAAAACTCATGTCTTTTTATGTTTCATAAATACACACAATTACATAATATTTAAAATGTTGTACATAAATTGACAAAATTACAGATTGATATGAATTAACAGTAACATGCTCTTGATTATGTTTTTGCTAACTAAATATAAAAGTGGCAACTCATACAAATCTGCCCCGGGACATAAAAGTGCATGTACCTGAATAAAGATCCAAAACACCCATACAAAATATTAACATTTAGGTGTTACATAAACGTAAATAAATCTTTACATTCATTTTTGCTTACCTATATAGAACATAAAACACAGGTTCATTAAGCACCTCGCACTTGCTGCGACACAAATTGTTCAAACTTAAACTTTGTGATCGTCTTGTGTTACACTAATGAACAGACACCATGAAGAGCAATTAACTGTGAGCATGTAATCATCTCTAAATTTGATAGACAGTTGCGGGTCGGGCTGGACTGGCTCTGATTGACTTTCCATTAAGGCTTCCCCTGTTTATCTCTCCCACGGCTCTTTCGTAGGCCAACTTGCCGGGGTCCATTTGCATATTGATGACAATAAGTGTAACTGACACTTGTATCAGGCGAATGAGAGTGTCATCTATACTAATGCGCCTGGATGATCGCCACTGTGATCACGCTACTCCACTGAGGCTTTCCTGTTCACTCAAACGTCCCAGAAGCCATTGTGTTTACCCATCTAATCTCTTAAAATGTTAAGACAACCATAATTTAAATGCAGAGTGTCAAGTGTGGAGTTTGTTGACCTTTCTTCATTTTCAATACTAGATACTTATTTTCTAGTGGTTCTTGCTTAGAAAAGATATTCATTGCAGAAAATGCTTTTATTATGTGCCAATACTTAGATGAAGTATTTCAACAACCCTCTAACCCGAAAACAACCCATTAGACTTGCCTAGCAACTAGCAATCACACAGCAATGTGTTAAAAACAAACCAGAACCCTTTAAGCAAAAGGCTACAAATTACTCAGAATCACAATAATCACAAAGCAACATGATAAAAACCTCTTAGAACCTTTGAGCAACAGGCTAGCAACTACCCTGGAGCCCCAGCAACCGCATACTGTAGTAGAACACCTTGGCAAGTAGCTAGCAACTACCCAGAACACCATAGAAACCACATAGCAATGCATTAAAAACTCTCAGAACTCCATAGACCTTAGTCAGGGTAGCGCCATATTTCATTTTTTGACAGGAATGAAAACGAGGCTGTAAGGGGTAGATACAGTGCGTTCAATGAATGGTGCTGATGTTAAACAACATACCGATTGTTCAGCTGTTGAAACGTCTGAAAAACTTTTGGTAGACAAAATCTCCATAAGAGAGTTGTGAACATTACATAATTAGGACCTTTATACAGCGCATGCCTTTGTCAAGAATGTGCATCTCTCCCTCACAACCTCGTTTTCATCGAACCATTAAATTCAATATGGCGTCTAATAGCAATATTGCAAACAAGCTAGCAACTAAATGAACACTGTTGCAACCACAGAGCAATGTGCTAAAATAAAAATGGATGGTCATCCATCTCTCCAGCATTTCGTATGGTAAATCAAGCAAATATTTGATTTATGCATGGGTTAAATTATTTTCAGACTTGTGCCTTTAAAGCACGGCTGAAAATTAAAGTAAAATACATGTTGCTTAATGCACATTTTTTTGGACTTGAACTAACGGGGATGATGAATGGACTCACCTGTTTTGGCTTTGCAGGATCGTCTGTTGGCCTGCAGGCTGAAGCCATCTGTGCAAGTGCATCTGTACGATCCCTGCGTGTTCATACAGATCTGACTGCATGTCCCGTAATCCCTGCATTCATCATGATCTGCGGGCAACAGCGGGGCTATTTATTAAACGCTAAATGTGCTCAAAAATGACCTAAATATGCAAACCCAACTCTTAATGTCGCCATTTCGCAGCTACCTATCAAAATGTATGAATATGCAAATGCATGTTTGGACAGGGAAGGGTGAGTAAATTGCTGTTTTGGATCACAATTTCTCATTAAATCAACAATAATATATCTAGAGGTTCACGTTCATGCATTGGAGAAACAAGCAGAGCTAGCTTTGCTAGTGACCTCAAAACAGTATAAGCTGAGGTAACTCTTTATGGTTAGCCTACTCTATTCGGTGCCTGATTAGAACTGATATAAAATCAGTTTACAAAAATTAAAAAAGTAAAAAAAATGTGAAACAGGGTTCCAGACTGCACCCATTTTTTGAGAATGTGCGAGTTAATTGTGCGAGAATTTGATGTGGTCGCATGGTCATGCACTCAGTTAAATTCGTGCGTGCGCAACAGAACGCCGTTGTATCCGTCCAGTCCAGTGGCGGATGCAGAACGTGATAGATGGGTGGGCCTGAATCTAGGGTGTCCCGAAATCAAAGCAGTCTGAATCCAGGAAATTATACTAGAGCAGCAGTCTTGAGTTGCCTGATGAAACATTAAAAACTGTTTACTAACAGGGGTGCAAAATAATGAATCTGTAACGTTCGTTATTTTGAATAGAAATCATCACTCATAATGCATTCAATCACGTCTTCTGAGGTTTATTTGTGTTCACATACATGCAATATACAGCATCCGACAGGGCTCTTAGTCCAATGGTGCGCATATTTGTAGAAATAAACATTTTCAGGCAGCTAACAGCTTGACCTAATAGCTTAGCATAGCTTGAAGTAGTTTAGAAAAGCTCTTTAGATTAGCTAAAACAATATTTTTAAAAAACGCGCAATTTTTCATCAGGAAGAGGGATAGGATATTTTTATTGGACTATATTTTGTCTTGTTGCTTTACTAACTGTAATCAAATTGTTACCAAAGTAGTACAATTCAATGACATTTCTAAAGCTTCAAATTCTTCAAAGAGAGTTGTGGATGGTAATGACCCTCACCTCGACATTGTCTCCCATCCTCGTCTAGTTCGAAACCTTCCCCGCAGAAACAGGACGTCCCGTTTCTCATTATCACACAGTCAAACTGGCACCTCCGCTCCTGGCAGCTGTGCACCAACTCTGAGGAGACAAACACACATTTAAACTTTCTCCGTTTGATTCACTGTCTTAATATCCTGCACAGAGTTCGCTCTCACAATGAACATGCATTTATACCCGGTGAAACACTCCATAAACGCACAATGCCATTTCGCCAGTATGAAATCATTTTTTAAAAGTTGAACAGATGCCGCATCATTATGAGACCATGATTCAGCGCTTTTTAAGTGGCACTTAAGGCCTGTTTCAGTGGATGCAATCCTTCCAGGCGAGCTCCTGCTCCAAACCTCTGTCAATACACAACGGTAGAGCATTGTGTATTGTTTATCACCTGTGAAACGCTTACAGCCTCATAATGAGAGATGTTTGACGATCACGTTTTCCCGCGTTACGCGCCACATGAAGATGCCCCTATTTTAATTTATTGATTCCAGAATCAGTTGAAAATAGCAGTGATTTATAAACGCTTGGGCTGCAATCGGTTTTAATTACAACAGCCATAGCCCATATTTGATGTTTCTATTCATTTGGGGGCGTGGCTAACGGGTCACCTTGCCTTTTTTACCATTTGTTGTGGTTTTAAGTGCGTCACAATACATATTACACAGGAAAGTGTGAAAAAGAGAAAGATTGGAGATGGTTTTGCCACTCTAAATGCCTAATCGCGAGCGAGAGATTTCTAGCGTGCTTTTGCATAGAAGCCCACATTAATAATAACTACGCACTGAGAAATTCATCGACCCACCCCAGGCGTGCATTGGAAATGGCTTGAGTCTGAAGGTTTTAAATTAAGTACTTCTTTAAAAATGTATCACAGCGTTTAAGTATAATGCAAAGCGTTTTACAATATGAGTTTAACTGAAAGTGAAATATAATGGCTTTTTATATATTACAGGGAATGTGTATCCACTTGAGCTGGATGTTTAACTATTTATATGTGGGACTGGCGATGCGGAGCGACTAACGGTTCCTGAAATATTTTATAATCTGGCTATAGAGTTCTTTATTTATTTATGCAGATGGGGCATTTGAGACACTAAAATCTGAAGTTTTATTCTTTCATATAACAAGAACTGTGAGCAACAAGAGCAGCAATAACATCTTTTGATTCCACATAACACGTCATACGGGTTTTGAGAGACATAAGGGTAAGTAAATAATGACAAATCTTTGGGTTTTGGGGGTAACTAATCCTATACGATAATCTGTGACAGGTTTTTGTTTTGACTTGACTTGACTAGCTGTCATCTGCAGGGGCTCCGCTAAGGGGAGGGAAATTAGGACGATTCTAAGGGGCCACACACTTTTGGGGCCCCCAGAGATCGATTTTATTAATGGAATGGGTACGGTAGGGGGCCCAACCTCATATTGTTTCATAGGGCCCAAAATTTCTAACGGCGCCCCTGGTCATCTGTACAACATTTGACAATCCAAGACAGTTTTCCAGGAATAACCACACAGAAAAATAAAACAACATGACTTAAAATAAATAATGAACTTCATATGCCAAACTTCATTTGTGCCAAAAGCATGGTGGAATCTTTGCCCAAGGAGTAAGATGACCCAACTCATAAACCAAACTGACACCATCAAATGACATAAAACATAAATTAAAACTCACATGATTCAGTGCCAAAAAAAAAAAAAAGCTATTATTTTTTACACAATCTAATTATCCCATCTAAACAAACATATTGAACGTCAGCCTCTGGCAGTGTAAAAGAAAAGCAGTTACTTCCATCGTAACTTTTGATCCGCAAAAAAGGAAGAAAAGAAAACTGCTAATAAAAGACACAATTGACTTTTTATTTTCTGTCCAATATTTTTGACACTTTTTTAACCCTGGAAAATGTTAAATGTCCCATTAGGGTACGCAAAACAGAAACTTCACAGAAACCTATCATGGAATAAGAATGGCTAACTACATATATTTACAAAGACAGCAGAATTTAAATGAGTGAAAAGACACAAGCATTGATCCAAAAGAAGGAATCTAGACCTCTCTGATTCAAAACAGTAGGCGGGAGAGTTGATTATCGGATGAGAATTACTCTTTGGAGAAATAAATGCTTATGCTTTAAACGTAACTTCAAAAATAGATCAACATCATTGTTTACATGGCGAGTGGTGTCGAATGTGTGCAGCTACTGTCCGCCGCCCGGATTCACACTAATCTCCTCCGAGCTGGAAGGAGGCCATTATGGGTGGACTCTCGCTGTGAGTTAGGCTCCCGCACAACAGGATTTATCTCCAGTGAACTCCAGAGCTCTCCCTCAAGGTGATTTTCTCTCAGTGAGGAGCCCTACTTTCTCTGACACTCACTGGGTGATGTAGTGCTAACGGCAGCGGTCCAGGAAGGGTGCTGAGTCTAACAGGGGCGTAAAGGTAAATGCCTGTGGATCTATTTCGCTACCCCAACCCAAAGAGCTTGAACTTTAGCTGCTGTGAACAATCAATCACTCTCGGGAGTCCCGTACCACATTAAAAATTGAAGGCCGAGACCTTGAAAATCTATACGGACTTAAATGCCACAGCTAAGTTTTTTCAGGCCACCTCCAAGTCTGACACATTTAAAATATACAATGAAAGTGCTCAATAATGCTATTCATATTCTTTAACTGAAATACAAAGTTGGACTGGTACATATCAAAGGGCTTGTCCTTTTTTATGGCCAATAGAGACCTGCAATATTTTCTCAAAGGGCGGTGGACGGAAAGGAAAGGAAAGGAAAGGAAAGGAAAGGAAAGGAAAGGAAAGGAAAAAGGAAAGGAAAGGAAAGGAAAGGAAAGGAAAAAGCAAGAATCCAAGCAAAACAAAGTATAAAAAACATGGCTTGTTCTTTTTTTAATGGCCAATAGAGACCAGCAATATTTTCTATAAGGGGGGCAAAAAAATAAAATAATAATAAAATAAATAAATGATATATGTTACTTGGACATAAAATTTTGCTTTTAAATCATATATTTAATTGAAAACTTTCACAACAGCTTCACCTGACTTTAGCATCTCAACGTCTCCCTTAGGTGTCTAAACGAACCAATCAAAAAGCTGCGTCGTAAGCCCCGCCCCCTGCCCAGCAGGAATCACTAGTCCAGAGAGAACACGGCATATGTCCGGACAGGTCTATTATTCACTCACAGCAGGTCTTTCCCTCAGTCTCCATCATTAGAGTGGCCACCGTCCCAAGGGCTCAGACAGATAGGCCATCACTGCAGCGGAACGAGGGTGTGCTTGTGTATTATGTTTTTGCGATCAGAGCAGGTGACCGGGGGGGGGGGGGGGGGGGGTCCGCACCTACCAGGCAGTGTTTATAAATAGATGACAGTTGAGTAAAAACATGGTTTGTTAGAACAGAAAGGATGGAGGTTGGATACAGAAGGAAAGTTGACTTTCTAAATCAACAAAGAAAATACAGAAAAATCAACAACACATGCTAGTGTGTTCAGTGTGTTTTATAGTAGGTTGCTTACAAGCCCAAGCCCAGAGAAGTCTCTATATGACAGCGGTCTTTGTCCTTTTTCAGGCCAAGACCCCCTAAACTGAAAATGGTATGGAAATTCAAACTAAAAAACTAAAAAAACAAAACTGGCATGGTATGTTTTCACAGTTACAGCAAAAATTAATATTGCATAACTTCACAAACACCTGCACTTCCATCTAGAGAAACTGGAAGGAGGTGGATGTGAGACATCTGAGGTGCAACTGTGAAGCAGAGCCGGTTTATTTTGTCCCTTCATCAACACTTCAGAATCGACTGCCAGCATCGGAAGGGGATTCAGATAAACTCCAGATAAACCGACGCAAATGAACAGGTTAGTTTAACGGTCATATCGTCTAAATCTATATTTAACCAGATTGATGTGGCCGTAAAGTCTCTGCACTTGGTGGCTCATCCAAATCCTAGTCAAGCTACGGAAGGACATCAACTTGGCACATGAAACTGCCCTTCCTGTGACCACTGCAGTTTTGCCCCTGGGCAAAGCACTTAACCCTCAGCTGCTCCCATCATACTGTAATATGCCCACATTTCCAGCACTCAAGCAAACACTTGCAGACTCTCTGGATGGATGAATGTTGGATTTATTTGATGAATTCTAACATTTGAAACCATTAGCTGAGGATTGTCAAATTCCTGTGAAGCTACAAAACTGCATTGTTTGTAAGGGTTGCTTAGCAGTCAGAAACATACAAAGGAAGTAACACACAACCCAAGGACGACTTCCTTAAATTTCCCATAAACAAGTCAGATAATATTATCGACCGCTAAAACACTAACAACAATATTTGTATTTGTTTATTAGTGAAGATGCCTTCCAACTGTGGAAGATACCTGGATTACTATTTGTTTTTGTCTTTTTAACTGATCTTAATTTAATTTTCAATTGATGTTTATTCAATTTTAATGACACAATGAAGTCTTCAAGGTCTCGACATAAACTTGTCTCGAGAACTAAACTTAAAAGTTGTTTGTTGCGATGCACTATGTTTACTACATAATCAGCGTAGCAGACTGACAAGGAGAAGAGATTGTTGAATAAAGTTTTTTTTTTTTTTTTTGTAAAAAACATTCATAACATTAAAATTGAACCATTGTAGTCACATGGACTATTGTAACAATGTTTGTACTACCTTTCATGGGCCTTGAAAGTTGCAATGACATTGCTGCCTATGGAGGGGTCAGAGAGCTCTCCGGTTTCATCAAAAATATCTTCATTTTGTGTTCCGAAGATGAACGAAGGTCTTAAGGGTTTGGAACAACATGAGGGTGAGTCATTTCTGACAGAAATTTAATTTTGGGGTGAACTAACCCTTTAAGAAAAGCTTCTATTAAATCTAGATAATGAGAACATTTAGAAAACGCTTTATGTTGATCTTAAAATGATCTTATAAAGATCTTAACGTCTAAATCTTGTTAACAGTTTTTTTTGTGATCTCACCATGAAAAAATAAGATCTTGAAGTGACAGCTTTTGTTATGTCAAGATAATAAGAAAATTAAGTTGCCATCACAAGAAAACGTATTGTTTCAATCACAAGTAAACATTTTTCAAACGTTTGTTGTATTGAAATAACAAGGCATATATATTTGAAGTTGAGATGAAAAGAAAATGCTCTTGAGAAAGTAACTTTTGTTATGTGGAGATGAGAACATGAACTTGACACCATCAATTACCTCTACAGCTCTATATGATTGACCTAAATTTCTTCAGTTGGCTAAAATATAACAATTTAAAGTTACATACACAAATGTACATACATAAACTAGGCACATTCACAAGAAATGAATTACCAATAAACAATATCTTGCACAGATGGATGAATCATATCAATTGTATATGCATTTTTTTTTTCTTGGTGGCTTAAGATATTCTGTGCATACAAAGTTACTGATGTTTAACCTAATCAAGCACAAGCATACGCAAAGCAATTATGTTTCACAACGGGCTGTAAAAAGAACAAAGAAAAACTGTTGTTCCCAAGATAAATTTACCTTTAAGCATCTGACGGCGTTCTTGTTATCCAAACGCTTTGTTTACTGTGTTGCCATTATATAAAAAGCCACTGTGAGGTGCCGACTCTTTTGTTTGCAGTTCCTGTGTGTTTTTCTATTTTTTTTAGTCGCGTTGCTGTGTGGGCTGCTTTATTCAATTCCATATTTTCATTAGGGACTGGCAATGCAGATGGGGAAAGTGAGGCTACTGTGTTATTACCACAGGGACGTTCAAAGGTGCAACACAAACACTGTTTCTTGCCTAGCACCTGTAGAATGTAGTACGCTCCAATCTCTGAATGCCCAGGAGAGATAAAGCATTACCTTCAGAGGGACCATGGCCATGTCGTCTACCAATGCTTTTGACTGTTTTGGTGCAGAAACAAATGCTGTAGCCGACGTTCATGGCACATTCGTCGCTCCTAAAGAACTAAGAATGTTAATTATGGAATGTAACTGAGAGCAACAAAAAGAGAAAGGTGTTCAAGGCTGTTCTACATTTTTGAGGTGAAGCGAAAAGACCAGTTTTATCCAAGTACAAATGAGACGAATCAAGCAAATTGCCCGCCTTTAAATATTTGAAAGAACGTGAAATTGTTTCATAAATCCATTCTAACGTAAACTGAGATATTGGATTTAATTAAAAAATTTTATAATGTTTTTCACAAACTATTCACACTAACATATCGTTTCATGAATGAGCCCACAATTAATTACTGAGAAGTTGGTAATTCATTGGCTTTTGCATTACATTCCAAGTTGGATGGATACCTTGGAATTTCGACCATAAAGATTTTCCATTGCCTGAAATTTGGGAGATTAACAATCATACCATTAGCTCGTAGCTACCGTATGGTTGTCAGCAAAAAAGTTTGCTAGCAACAAAATTTGAACATAAACAATTATATCAAATGTTAGAATTTATTGTTTGGGTGTATGATCAACACGATAACCATGTTTCGCATTTGCTGAAAATAATGTATCATCATGTCAATGCACTTTGACTGTCAACAAAGAAGTTTGTTTGCAACCACATGTTTAAACATAGACAATGCTATCCAATGCAAGCAAGTGTATGACTAAAAGAGAGAAACATTACAGCATTTTACATTCGCTGAAAATTTTTACGTCATACAATGTAATTGTTTGTCAACAAAAAACACTGCTGGCAACCAGATTTGAACATAAAAGATGCTATGCAATGCTAGCATTTGTTAAGCAGTTGTACGATTGAATGAGTAAAAGTTTTACGTTTGCTAAAAGATTTTAGAATCATGTAATGCGGTTGTTCAATTTTCAACAATGAAATTTGCTAGCAAACCAATTTTTCGAATGTAAACAATGCTACCAAATGTTAGCAGTTGTACAATTATCAGAGAAATTCAGTTTTTCATGTGCTAAAAAGATTTTAATTCAGTCACAACTTTTTGTTTGCTAGCAAACCAAACCAAATTTCTGAGCATAGCGATGCTATGCAATGCTAGCATTTGTATACGATTATCGTCAGAGTGAAATCGTTCCATATACCAATCTATCGCACTTTTCCAAGTTGAAGATTCTGACCTTCTGAATTTAATGGAAAGTAGCATGCTTCCCTGACAAAACAACAAAGTAGTGATGTGATTTACTAAAAATACCTGCTTCCCATGTCTTTCTGTGGTGGATTTGTCAAGAAATTCAAGAGCCAATTTCAAGCTAGTCAGATGTTCTCGACTGCGTTTTGCCTTTGAACTTCCCGAGATTCCTGATTGCCGTCTTCACTACAGCACACAGCGAGGGTTCTAACTCAAGAATTCTTTTTCCGTTGGAATTGAAGTACAAACTCCGATTTGGAATCAAAAGCTGTCAAGACTGTCACATATTCTGAGGTTTGTTTTTTCATTTTGTAGGCTTTGATAAACATTCAGTAGTGGGAATTTGTCAGAGAGGGAGAAGGAATGGCTGAGGAGGGCTTTACATGAACTTTCAGAGGCATGCATACTGTATACAGGAGAAACACCAGCTAATGTTATTAATATGTTAACAGGCTGCAAGCGAGGTAAAAATCTATCACTTCCTTTCCTCAGGAGATGGAAGAGAAATGGTGCATCTGTTCTACTCTGCTGTTTGAGAGCACATTCAGTTTAGACTCAAAAGCTTTTGCCCAAGGAACTGCAACAGAAGACAACTCTAGCAAACTGATAAATGTGTACTGTGCAAAAATAGCATGTGAAACGATTTGCATTGTCTCACATTTGTTTTGCATTGCGTCCATTTATCCTCTTCTAAAAAAATAAAATAAATAAATACAATTATTTTGGCTGGGAACAAGCCTTAATTTTATACGGCAAAAAACGAAACATAAAAAAATAAAAACATTTTAAATATGTTGTTCTATATAATACATATTTTATAGTAATATATATATTTTTTAAATATTATATAAAAATATATTTAAAAAAGTACTTCAAGGAAGAGGTAAATACATGTTCAATTTTAAAATAACGATTTTTATTTTGAAAAATATATTTTCTTAAAATATTAGCAATATGTCATTTACTTATTTATTTTTGAAAAACAATTTTTTGGGGGTTTTGTGACCAAAGCCCCAAAACACAATACTGCATACCCCAAAAATAGTACAATAAATACAGTAGTATGCAATGATTGTTTGAGGGTAGATTCGGTTAAGTCTAACTGCAAAAAACTGTATAGTGGTAGAGAGAAATAAAAATAAAAAAAAAGTACAAGTGCAGGAGGGACACTCAGCACATTTTCAAGGTTACAGTCCTTCCTGTCACATAAAGATATAAAGTTTATGAGCTTTAGCATTTCCTTTGTGCTATAAATGTGGATGTGTAAAATAAGGCAGCTTCTCAAGCCCAGAGGGCAGAAAGCCCATCGCTCATGTTCGGTAATGTGCAACCTCAATCTCTAGACACAGACGACTAAATGATTGCTCTGTAAATTCAACAAGACCTTTTGCCTGCGCTGTAATGTTATAGAAAGAGGCACTCCATAATGCAACATCATGGCATCAAAGTTTGATGCCATGCAGCAAACATGCAGCAAACATGACCAAAAAAAACATTTACCAATCTTTGTGTTGTGAGTTAGCTGTCAGATAGCAAGCTATCAGCTTAGCCTCCTGGCTTAGCACAGTGCTAACTCATTAAAAAATGTTTCTGACTTGGTTGGACAAGCTATCATGATAAAAAGCTATGATTCTGAACAGGTACCTACCTTCAGATAGCAAGCTAACAGCTTAATCTCTTAGCTTAGCATAGTGCTAACTGGTTAAAATGTTTTTGATTAACTACAACAAGATATCATCACGGTAACAAGCGGTTTTTATCATAATGAAAACAATTAGCTTTCTCCAGGATACAATTGATCATTTTCTTAAGTGTAGTGGAGTACTAGTGTGTAATGCTTTGTCGGACGTGAAAGTGTGATTTTATACACAAAATGGCACGCTTTTCTGATCTGAGACAAACTGAGAATATATGCGACAGATCAAGAAAATCTTCGCCGTGAAATGTGCACGGCATTGTGTTCTTTCCTGTGCTTGTTTTCAGTTAAGTTTAATTAAACGTGTGACTTTTTTGTCTCAATTCTGTTATCTCCTTTACTGCTGCTGTCTTTGTTAAGTTATTCATTTCACACGTCTACAGTCAGTCAGTCTGACACCGGCAGGCGCCGTCTGAATAATAATAAAAAAAGATATCCTTATCAGGCCCTAATGATCTAAATATAATCTGTGTGAGAAGGACCAAAACAGTGGGGAAACGTAAGATAAGTGATCATACTGAAAAGCACGCTCTCTCACACACACACACACACACACACACACACACACACACACACACACACACACACACACACACACACACAGCTGAAATCCCTTTATTCTCTTTTCTTTAGTCTCTAGTGAATAGCCGTGGTCACCTGAAGGCAGGCTCCATTCCTCAATGACAAAACAAATCCCCACACAACCAAGAAAAATAGCCAAGAAAGAGTTTCAAAATAACACACAGTGATCCAAAGGCAGTGCTCCCAATGCTCGCTAGTTTTTTGTTTTATTTTTCCCTCAGAACAAAATAAAAGAGAATCTAAAACCACTTTGTCAAAGTTAGTTAGCTGCTCAAGTCGATGTCAAATATCTGCAAGACTGTTTACACAGTTTTATCGACGTAGAAACCCACATTTGCATTGGGCTGAATGTTTTGAGCTAACTTGAACACATTGACACAGTTAAATACAACATGAAACCCCATTCACAATGTATTAAACCTCTGTAATGTGATAGTTTTGGGAACAAAAAAACGTTATAGCCGTCAAATTTTTCTTGGACCTCCATTAAAAGACTTTAAGTAAAGTGCTACTAGAGCTTTCTCCACAGAGAAAAGTAAGACTACTTAGGTGAGACATACTTTATTACACAGCATAAGCAGAGCTTAGGAGTCAAAGCATTTCCCTTTATTTTAGTTTTTAGTTAGCCTTCAAGCTAACTAGTCTACTGGCTTAGCATAGTCCTAAACAGTTAGGAAAAACTCACTTGTTCTTTGTACAGTTAAGAACTAGGGTGGGCTCTTGTGACTTGAAAAAGTTAGCAACCCCCAGAACACACTATCAACTGCATAGCAACGCCTTAGCAACCACCCACAATGGTGCTTACAATGGAAGAGAATGGGGTCAATGTGCAAGCATTTCACTTTTTCAGTAGTGAAACAAACATTCACTTTTTTCAATAGTATGGTAACAAATCACAAACATTATGATGGTTAACATGATTTTAGTATGGAAAACAAAATGATTGCTAATGTTTTCTTTGTAAAATTATATCCAACGCCATAAACCATAAAACAACTGTAAAAATTGGGCAGAATGGGCACCTGCCCAGAAACATTATGGGTGGGCTTTTATGACTCAAGACAGTTAGCAACCACTCCAGAAACTGCATAGCAACGCCCTAGCAACCACCTAAAATCATACTTACAATAGAAGTGAATGGGTGAACATTAAAGGGATAGTTCACCCAAAAATAAATACTCTGTCATCATTTACTCTCCCTCAAGTTGTATCAAACCTGAATCAATTGCTTTATTCTACTGAACACAACAGAAGAGATTTTTCAGAATGTCAGTATCCAAACAATTGATGGACCCCGTTGATTTCCATTGTATGAAAAAAAAAATACTATGGAAGTCAATAAGGACTAGAAACTGTCTGGTTACCAACATTCTTTAAAATATCTTCTTTAGTGTTCAACAGAAGGAAAAAAAAAAACTCATGCAGGTTTGGAACAAGGTAGAATGATGACAGAATTATTTTATTTTTTGGTTAAACTATCCCTTTAAAATAATAATTTATTCAATAGTATGGCCATAAAGCAAACAGTGGTAACATGGTTTTAGTGTGAAAAGAGGGACAAGTTAAAATGATGTAGTGTTAATTTCGTCAGACGAGACGAGACTAAATATGTTCGTCAACGACCTTTTTTCCATGACTAAGACGAGACGATGACGAGACTGCACCAATGTCCAAAAACGATGACTAAGACTAAATTAACATGCATTATTGTTGACGAAAAAAGACGAGACTAAAATGTTTTGCAGAAAATAAAAACTAAGATAAAATCTCTCTTCATTTTCGTCTACAATCGTCTTTTTCATCATGAGATAGAATATTCAGCGGTTACTAGGGATGAGTCACGATTTTCGAATATTCCATTAGTTGATTTTATTATAGAATATCGAATAGGTTGTGCAATTGTCGTCTATAAAAAATCCCCATGTTTTCGGGTCTGATGCGGTGACACGTTCATGTAACCAGAGGGTGACGATGCCAATGATGCATCTAAAAGCTGTCAATCAACTCTCAGACAACAGAAGAAGATACACATTGTCTCACACCAGAGCATGTGAGTGGAGGGGTAATATTTACTCTAGAGCGGAGAGCACATTTCTGAAGATTACGCGCCGCTCGCTCAGAACGCCCACAGTGGCGCACAAAAAAACGTCAAAAGTAATGATGCATTAAACATTTGATTTGTTTATTAATAAACTAGTGTTTTATGTCAGTGTTGGCTGCAAAGATAAAGTTGACGATGCTGACTCGCCATCTTCGCAGTAGTGAACGCGCCTATAGAGAGAAAAGCACACTTCATAGCCTACGGATTAGCCTACATAAACAGAGAGCAGCCCATTTCTTTTCGTTTTGAATTGTTTTGTTTAAAAGTAGGCCTACACATTTCAAGCTTTCTATAGATATTCTTCTCAGGTCTGTGAGGCAAGTATCTTATAAGCTGAGTTTCAGTTCATTTGTGAGACGCGCTTCAGGCGCCCGCGCCTTCGTGTCCGGATTATATTGTGTACTATTTGCTTCTTCTCGTTTATTAATCCAGGCAATTTGTTGATGAAACATTTATTAAAAGGAAGATACAATTTATACAAAACGAAATTCACTTTAAAGAAAGGCTTTCTACAAAACAAAACTTAATAAGTGGTCAAAATCATGTGTCATAACTGACGGGAAGCACTGCAGACGGGGGAAAACATCTACGCTGTAAATCAACCAGTTACCTAGCAGAAATATTAATTGTTAAGCCTTGCAAAATCTAATTTGTTTGTTATTTCTCAAGACCAACCTAGAATGTAAATAGGTTGTATTTTAGGCCTACAGTAGGCTACAGTAGGCCTATTCTTTTCAGTTTTTCTGGGTATATACTTATTTTATTTCTGCTCTGAACAGAAAAATGAGACACAAGGCAACCAAAAACAGTTTTAAAAACCTTTGTAACTTGTCAATAGGAGTCTGTTGGGCCCCAGCTTTTGAATTGTGTAAGTTCAAAATAACATACTTTTCAGAACAACTTTAGAAAACCAGACACGTTTAACAAAGTTGCATTCAACAAAAATCCTTAAACAAGTGTATTTTGTCAGGTAATTGTGACATTTAACCAATATTTGAGAAGCGTGAAACACTATTTGACTGAAATTGTTATCAGAAATAATCTCAGAAATGATTTGTTATTTAAAAAAAAGACTAAAATGTTTTGACTAAAACTTGACTAAGATATATTGAGTTTTCTTTTGACTAAAACTAGACTAAAATGACGAGACTTTTAGTCGACTAAAACTTGACTAACAAAAAAAGATATGTGAATGACTAAATATGACTAAAACTAACAAGGACATTTGGCACAAGACTAAGACTAAGACTAAATTAAAAATAGGTGACAAAATTAACACTAAAATGATGAACTACATTATTGTACACAATAAGACTACAGACATTTATTAAGAATATAAAAGAGGTCAGTGCTAGTTTCACGCGACCTTCAACCCACAAAGCTGTTTTTTCTTAAGTCTAGCTCACATGGCCATTCTTGTGAAGATGTTCCTCTCTTCTCTCGCTCTTTCTCTCTATCTGTCCCAGATTCGAATACCTCCAGGAGTGAGAGTTGATATCTGCTCTGCGGACTGATAATGTAAATTATGAATGCTCAGTTATGACAGGTGTGCAGAGAGCAATCCGAAACCGGTCTGCGGTGGAACAAAGCGGCCCTGCGCTTGCTCCTCAAAGGAGTGTGTACTTCCATACCTCCCTCTCCATGCCGCCACATTTTATTTACTTTGAAACCGAACCAAGACTAAGATTGAAATAGAACATAAAATGTAAATGCGCAAATTTCCCCTCCAAGCGAGGCCTTCTGTTGTTTTAAAAAGCCTGGCACATGCACACTAACATCTCACGAGTGGTTCAACTCAAGGTGAGGATGATGAATACTTCCATATGCTCATTTATTACGGCCGTAACTAAATACACATTCTAGACATGAAGATGTAGCTCATCCGTCTCGTGCTCAGCTGCAATACATAAATTCTCGCAACGTTTTCGACGTAAACTAAGCTGTGGTTTTCATATAAACCTCTTTTCTTGTTCCCTTTTACCACAATGTCACAAAAGGCAATCCTCACTTCATCATGTGGAGAAACAGTAATTGCCTTTTAGCAGAAACCCATTATTACATTAAGCCGACTGTGCTTATCTTGCATGGAACTGACTTCAAATGACTGCAGATCTGTTGTGGGTTTAATTCTGTCAAACACTCTTAAAAACGGGGAAATAACGGGCCCTTTTTTTGTGTGAAGACGTGAATTGCAGTTTAAAGGTGAAAGTCTTGACCTGCAGTTATAGATTTTGACCATCTAGTCCATCAACAAAATGCATTTGATGTGTTTAGGACGGTTCACATCAAGTCGATGCACAACTCATAAAAGTATGCACTGAAAATGATCAAAACTATTCACGGCACCTCTGAAGCTAAAGTTTCATTATTATCTGAATAAACTTAATAAATTCATAATCTGAACATTTTACGGGTTTATCTTTTCATCTTTTAAGATAAAAGTTAACTGTAATTATGAAAAATTTCATAACTAACAAAACGTTGAAACTAAGCTGCAAAAAATGACTTTTGAACTTCCAAAACTTTCATCAGACAGATTTGCATAAGAGTCTTAAACGCACAGAAAAGAATTGTCAGAGAAAGGTTGAAAATAGCCATAGAAAATTAAATTATGTCATTTTTGGTGCACAAAAAAACATAAAAAAAAAAAAAACTGTAGACATCAGAGGGAAAATTAATATATACCCACTACTGTTAAAAAATTGAAGTCAGTAAGATTTTATTTTTTACGTTTTTGAAAGCAGTCTCTTATGCTTTCCAAGGCTGCATTTATTTGATCAAACATACAGTGAAAGCAGTAATATTGTAAAATATTTTCGATTTGAATATATTTTAAAATGTATTTTTTTTCTTGTGATCAAAACTGCATTTTCAGCATCATTACTCCAGTCTTCAGTGTCACATGATCCTTCAGAAATCAATATAAAATGCTGATTTGCTGCTCGAGAAACATTTCTTTTTAATATCAATGTTGAAAACAGTTGTGCTGCTTAATATTTATGTGGAAAGTGGAAACCATGATAGTTTGATAGTATTGTAGATAGAACAGCATTTATTTGAAATAGAAGTCTTTTGCAACATTATAAATGTATGTACTGTCACTTTTGATCATTTTAATGGTGCATCCTTGCTGAATAAATGTTTTATTATTTTTTTTTTTAATCACACTGACCCCAAACTTTTATGAAGATCAGAAAGAAATGAAACGGAACTCACCGCGGCAGTGCACACCCTCGTCATATCCGTCCTCACAGTCCTGAACTCCGTTGCAGAGTTTACTATAATGAACACACCTATGGGTGCCGAGGCACTGGAGGTGATTGACGGGACATCTCACCTTTGCCTGCCGCAAGCCTGTAGAAGAGAAGGTTAATGAAGTCTTTAAAAATTCAACTTTTTCAACAGACCTGCAAACTCACAAGAGGTAAAAAAATGTGACATTTTTACTAAGTTGTTGTATTAGAGTCTAGGCGGTGCATCCTCTCCCAGGAGAAAATGTTTGTGATTTTAACATGAAAACAATTAATTCTGGTGCACTCTGACAAGAAAATACAGGGGAAAAGAAACAAATTTGCTTCAAGCTAAAAATTAATTTAAAAAAATTATTGACACACTATAGGCTCACAAATTTCACAATTGGATTCAATTTCGATTCACAAGCTTGTGATTCCATTTATCTTCTATTAACTTCGATTCAATATTGATTCATTTGTGAATTATCAGGTAGAGTACATAGCAAATTCCCTCAAATAATTAAGTCTCTCAACTAATTCAATTATAATTAGTAAGTAAAATTATACAGGGAACCCCAGTTGGTACATCATTAAAGGTTACAAATGATTGATTTGTAGGCTACTTACTGTACATTTAAATGACACAAGGAAGTTTTTATAATAACGTTATAATACATTTTAAAATGACAATTATGTCTCTACTCATTTTAAAAATATATAGGCCTATATATATATATATATATATATATATATATATATATATATATATGCTAAACATTTAAAAGGTGGCTGTCATAAAACGGTTTTATTAAAACATACATATTGATGAACAAATTAAGTAACAATTCAATGAATATGCCATATAGTGCATATATTTAACAAAATGCTCCTCTCCAAGTTCATTATTCTACCTGACTTATGAGTTTTTGGACATTGAATGGTTTTCTGAGGTAAATGTGACATTGTATACAAGCTGTTTTATTGACGCCATTCTGCGGTTACACTGATAGAGCGACTACATGTGACATGATACGGATTTCTGTCAGTTGTACAGCATCTTTCAATATACCTTGTGAAGTTGTGATGTTGTACATGATTATTTCGTGTTGTAAAGTGGGAAAGTGTGCTCACTCATTTCACGTGCGCTCCACGCTGCCGCTTCGCTTGAACTGACGTCACACATCATTTTCAGTACGTATGTGGTGCATAAGCACCACGCGCTCATGTGCTTACACATAGTAATATGTTTTCTAATAACAAATGATCCGCGGATACCACAAACACAACATTTATTATTCATTATTCATTATTGTTTATTTCAAATCCAGAAGTTGTAATGGATAATGTTTTTTCAGCATTGTGATTGAACTCAGAATGATCATGAATTGAGAGTTAGACATGTAGGCTGGCTACTTGTAGTCAAGTGTTAAAGGGGCCGTAAAAATAAAGTGAACCCAAATTCATTACGTCTATATAGATTTATTTGGCAAAACATTCAATCATGTTGAAATCAAAAAGTGGATTTTTAATATTGTGTGAGAAGGTAATGATCTGTGAAGGTAATGCTACTTTTGTTTTTTGTTTAGTTTAAATGTGTCTTGGATTTGCTAACACAACATCTTTTCAGTCAATTAGGCTCAATTAGGGGGGGGGGGGTGTTTTTTAATACACATTTGGTAATGACACTCTAAATCTGTAATAAAGCTACTCTCAGATGATGTAAAAAATCTTAATGACATTTTAGGTTTCAATTCTACTGCATTGATAGATTTGAGTTCCTGCCACATCTCATATCATTCTTCACATTAGAGGATACAAATTTGAATTATGTATGAAAATGCTTCACATAATGACAGCATTTATTCTAAAAATATTAATGTTGAAAAAATATTAATAATGTTAATTTTAAACACAAACTGACTGATATTATTTTTAAAGTTCTTTCAGTAGAATTTTTTCAGTAAATATCTACAATGAATGTTCTGTCATAATAAATGACAGATATTGTTATAAAAAAATATGTTGAAAAAAATACAAATAATACCATACTAAACCAATTAATAGAAATAAAAAATGTTCATACACTTAAAAAAATTATATGATCAATAAATTGACAGAATATGTTTTTACATTGCTTTAACTCATCAAAATAAGTTGAGCAATTTTCTACTTTTTTGTAAGTTATACAAGTCAACTCATTTTAGTTTAATGTAATTTAAGTTGAAATGACTTAAACATCCAAGTTGATTGTACTTAAAAATGCTATTATTATATTATATTCTTAAAACTAAAATTATACATATAGGCATTTTTAACATTTTTTAGGTTACAGAATAATGCAGCAGCCACATATATGATGTAACATAAAATACAATTAAAACATCATTTAATTTAGCAACTATATATATAATAAAATTGCACAACAGCAATGATGTCAACATTATTACGGATTTGAAAAAAAACAATATTATGTACTCAAAAATGTGCACAGGACTGTCGGGTATAGCTTTCAACACTATATAACAGAACAAAACAAAGATGGCATAAACCTACTTTAATAAAACAGATGAACAACACAAATTCTTCTAAAAGCATCTATGTTCTTGTTTTCCCTCTCTATGCAGCATAAATACAAATAAAAGCCGAAAAACTGAGGCTCACATCCCTTAACTCGATTCACAGTGTATAAATGTGATGAGCAAAGCTATTTTAATATTCAACTCCCAGCACAGTTCCTCTTAAATGTGTCTCTTAAGCACACGAGAATTTAGCACGCCGGCAGCTGTCTCTTGTGAATCATTGATTGTGGATTGCTTGACATTTCTGGGGTGTCACGGGGGGAGAAGAGGCCACTGCCAAAACAGCAATATTGATCTCTATCCAGCTCCAATAAGGGCCGTGAAAGTCTTGGCCTATAGTTCATCTGCCTCCTTAACTTTCAATTTCCTTTTAAATGATCACCCGGGTGGGGTTTTTCGAGAGTTTTTTGGAGAAAGGAAGTGTATACACAGGTTTCCCCCCAAGGCTTGTCCCAGCAGACCTCTGTTCCACTTTCATAATCCCAGTAAAAAGAGAATATGTAATTCAACAAATAGGAGAATTGTTTAAAAATATCCTCTTAGTGTCTCTCGCTCTTCCTCTCAGGGCCTCCGGATCTCCAGAGATGTTTAAAAGTATCTAGGCAGCAAAAGTCAAGATGGAACCTGGAAGATATTGAGGGTGATGTAACCTCATAAATTCAGCATTTTTTCTTATTGTTTTAGACTTCCAACCACAGCCGCCCTCCAGCACGACAGTATATTAGTGGGGGGGGGGGGTCTTGCTTTCTTGCTTAAAGGTACAGTCTGTAAGAATGACAGCTAGTGGTCGAAATAGGTACTGTAGTCCAAATTCAAAATATCAGAGATCATTGTTTCCCCCGCCCCCTCCTCCTCAGACTCGATGCTCACACGGGTTGCCAGTTTGAGGACACGCAACAGGAACGAGTGCAATTGACAGTGAAAGCCAAGGAGACTTACAACAATGAGTTGATTTATCCACGTTAATAATATGCTCTCGTTCATAGAGATTTTTAGATTATACCGAGGCTTTTTAGGTTTGGTAGAATCTGCTATCTCTGACCCAGTTTGTTTGCTGGCTGCAATGGCTGCAATATGCTGTGTTTCCTGCCAACTGGCATACCAGGGTGTCGAAATAATATAGGGTGAACTAACAGTGGGCAAGATCACACAGACCAAAACAGAAACAGACATTCCAACACGGAACGCACATTTCAAAGTAAATCAACTGGCTGTAGAAGTGTTTTTCAGAGAAACGAGTATGTGAACTCAGCATGTTTCCTAAATATCTGCAAACATATGGTACTTTTATGCTTTAGTAGAGTGAAAAAGTTGCATACAGCACCTTTAAAAGGTAGCCTAGATCATTTCAGAGAGGTTAGCAATAGCAAGCTAGCTTTGAAATCATAAGATCCCACCCTCCCTTCAGAGCGTCTCCAAAGCCACGCCTCCAGAGTTTGCAGAGCATCACGAGACGAGAGACGGCGTTAAACTACCTCATGTCTCAAAGTAAAACATTACAATAATAATGAACGTAAACAACTTACAGAACTCTAGTTGAAACACATGACTGCTGCAGATTAATTTCGCCGTTGATAGTGTTGCCATTGAAAAGCATAATTCCGAGGATGTGAACATCTCCGTGTGCGCAGCATAAGCTTGTTGTGTTAGTTCAGGAGGAACTGTAAAAGTCGGCTGCTGTTTGTTTGTGGTGCTCGGTGACTGACTGTCTAAAACTCTGCATAGCCTTACAGAATGTGCTGATGACGTGTGATGTCTGTGCAAGCAGGTTGACATCCTAGACGAATATTTTTTGGTCCTGAGAGTTCCCCAGCTGATATATATAATTGTATTCATATTTAGACCACTTCTATTATTGATTGCTTATCACGATGTGAAAAGAGTTTCAACTAGTATAACAGGCCTGGTGATAAACAGTCAAGCCAGACATACTCCATTTTGCCATAAGATGTCTTCATTACACGCAGGTCTTCATTATACTAGGGAGCAGAATGTACAAAGGAAACAGATTGTGATTTTAAGGGAGCAAATGAGTCCAGACCAGTCAAGAGAAGAGAATGTAACAGAGAAACATTGTCCTCCAATCCATATGATGTAGAAAAACAACTTAAGCAAGAGTCAATAAAATCAGTGAAATCAGAGGGCTCAATAGATCTCCATTTGCAATAATTAATGATGCAAGAAGAGGAAATGTTTATGTCAGGCAGTTCAATATTTAAAAACAGATTGCAGATGATCAGACCTAAATCACCTCATTAGAGGTGGACAACTGAGACAATAATGAACCATCAGAAATCACAAGGTCTATTGTGTGGCCTTTGTTATGTGTAGGACAGTTCACAAGCTACTTCAAATCAATGCACTCCAATGAAGGTATTTTGTTATTGTAAAGTCTTTTATGTCCATGTGGAGTTTTAAAATCCCGCAGGATAAGAGTTCTCTCAAATTTGAGGCACAACAAAGACATAAAATCTGCAAATTCTGATAAACAGTCATTGTTTGTCTTTGGCCTGTAAACTGTAGCTATGGGAGTAGGTGGGATGCAGAGACACTCAGAAGAAGACATTAGAATGAGTTAAACTGAGGAACAGCCACGGGACTCAAACCAGGAGGTCTACCTTGGAGTAGGTCGTGTGAGGTCCAATAATCCGTAACCAGCGGGAGTAAGTTCATTAAAAAGAATACCATCGGACTCTTCGTGCCATGTTTGAGTTCAGCACACAAGGTCTAGTTTTTGTTCTGTAAGGCTGCGTGTCCCCCAAAGCGTTTTTAGCCAGCTGAAAACACTAGGCGCTCTGCTGAAAACACCAAGCAGTGGGCGCTTGTGAGCGTTTTGGCAGCGCAGTCTTTTTTTTTTTTTTTTTTTTTTCAGTTGAGACGCTTTGCTTGTTATGATACGGAATATCAGAGGAAGTGTGGTATCTTTATATTTCACAGATCATTTGTTACTGTATTGTTTCTATGTTAAAATGTCTATACAATGTAATATAATACAATGTTATTTTATTATGTTTTATTATAATACATAATACAATGTAACAATGTAGTATTTGCTCCTGCTCTTGTTAAAAAAAATATTTTGTTCAGTTATTATGCTTGTTTATATCATCTGTTGACGTTGTACAAGCAGAATGTGACAGATGGTTGGTGTTTTATTTGTCCCGCCCCCTCCTCCACTGTGATTGGACGACTGGGTAAAAAGTGACAGTGACGAGCGCTGCTTTTTAGCCCAAAGTTGAATGTTAAAACGCAGAGTCCTCAGCGTGAAATATATGTCTGAAATATTCTAACATGTCTGTAAAGTGCATATATGTCCTTCACCAAATAAAAGTGTCCCTAGGTTCAGCAATAATAAATAAACAGTGTATTTTTATATAGATATATTTTTAATGAGATGTGTATAAATAATGAGATAAGTTAAAAATAAAAGTAAAAAGTTGTATGTGTTATTTTTTATTATTACACTGTAAAAAAAAAATCAACTTAAAAAACTGAGTGTTCATGCTGCCTTAAAATTTTAGGTTTAGTCAACTCAAATATCCAAGTTGTCACTAAGGCTACGTTCACACTGTCAGTCTAAATCCGATTATTTGTGTATCGATCATTTCATGTGATTTTTTTGCCGTTTACACTAGATATATCTGATCAGATTTTAATCGGACATGCACAAAAATCGGGTCTGGAGTGACCGTGTGAAATTAGCCTTAGTACAACTTCACATTTCAAGTTGACTACACCTAAAATTTTAAGGCAGCACAAACACTTACTTTTTAAGTTGAATACAATTTTTTTTATAGTGTACATGTGTTATTGTTTGTTATACATTATACATACAAGTTATAAATGTTGTTTTTACATGAATATAAATATGTACATAAGTAAAAATACACAAATGCAAAATATTAGTTTTTTAATAATTATACATAATCAAATATATATATATAAATAAATATTTATATAAATATGTATTGTAGTGATTTTACTTTTCCCAATTATGAGAATACTTATTTCTCTGAATAACTTTCAAATGGATGTGTGTAGTTTACATCAGTTTTTAAGGTTTCCAAACAAAGTTATAAATGGATTTGGATGGATCATTGTGGCCTCCCTTTGTTTCAGCCACTGCTCAATTGCATCCAAAATTTCCAAAAGAATTTTTATGGCGGTTGGCTCAAACCTTAGGGATTAATCCCATGATGGGTGCACTGCAGAAACTGCCTGTGGACCAATGGGAAGTCCTGTCTTTCCTGTGCTTAAGGTGTCTGTCAGTTGTCCTAGCATCCTTATCTGATAGCGTGGGACAGTTTGTTTGTGTTAGTGCAGCAAGATCCAATCAAAATGTAGCAAACTTTTGTCCACTGTTACAGACAGAGAGGGGCCCGGCCATAAACTGGGTCTTGGAATGTGCTGTTCACTAAAGTATTATGTGTAAAATGTATGTTATTTTATGTTAAAAACAAAAAAATAACCTCTTTCAATGCTTTTTTCTGTCTATTTCATTCATATCACACACATTTCTAATTCTGCTTCTTTTTATCACTTTGAAAATGGATTATGTCCTAATCTAGTGTGATTAAGGGGATGAATATGAAGAGAATGGCAAGTTGGAAAACCACAGATGGTCTTCCACAGACGAGAGATGACAAACTGATCAAAGAAACCACAGTGGTACGTTTGTTGATGTGCAATGATAAAAGCCAGTGACGAGTTAGTGTACGCAGCTGCTCATCCTGTACTGCGAAGACAATAATATACACCATAAAAACATCATTTTTATTTAAATGAGCTCTGCAATTGGGAAACTGTCAGGATTAATGAGCAAGGGCTATTTATTTGCCAAATTCTGACAGGAAAAATAACTTAAAATAACGATTTTACTATGTTACTATGTTTTTTTCAGTTTTGCCGAAAGGCAGCTGACCTCAACTGTGATTTCCTCTGATCTCATAAAAGGCTTGCCAGGAATATTTCTTCCAGCACACACTGAATTTCAAAAGAGATATCATGAATATTATTTTTAAAAAAGATAATTATGCAGCCTGTCATAAGTACAAAAGCTTTCTCATCACTTTATCCTCTCAGATTCGGCGCATTTGAGGACTGTACCGTGTGGAAAGCGCACAATACTCCAGGTAACAATTCCTTCAATTAATGCTTCATGACATCTTTTATCCCAGGCATTGAGTGCTTACCATTTCTCATCCAGCAATATTTATGAGTGCATTTTCCAATTTTACTGAAGCATTTCGGAAACCCATTCATTTTGTAATAGAAATGTCAAGTGCAATTGTTTTGAGTTGAAAATCTCATTGACGTCGGCCAAAATGGCATGTAACTTAGCAGAAAACCACATAGATAGATAGATAGACAGACAGAGAGATACATAGATAGATATGTACACTACCGTTCAAAAGTTTGGGGTCAATACGATTTTTTGTTTTTTTTAAAAGAAATTCATACTTTTCTTCAGAAAATGGTTTTCTCTTGAACTTTCAAAGAATCCTGAAAAAACTGAATCCCAGTTTGCACAACTGTTTTCAACTGTGATAATAATCATAAACGTTTCTTGAGCATCAAATAATCATATTAGAATGATTTCTGAAGGATCATGTGACACTGAAGACTGGAGTAATGATGCTGAAAATTCAGCTTTGATCACAGGAATAAATTACACTTTACTATATATTCACATAGAAAACAGCTGTTTTACATTGTAATACTATTTCCCAATATTACTGGGTTTGTTTTGTATTTTTAATCAAATAAATTCAGCCTTGGTGAGCAGAAGAGACTTCTTTTAAAAACATTAAAAAAATCTTACCGACCCCAAACTTTTGAACGGTAGTGAAAAGTATTATATACAACGAAATACATAATCATGTTGTATTAGTTTAGATAAATAGTTTAGATGAATGAAATAATTAAATGGTGAAATGTGATTTGTTGATGGACTCACATATCGCTGGTGTTTCATCTGAGCCGTCGGGACAGTCAAGTTCCCCGTCACAAAGCCATCTCTTGGAAACACAGCTGCGTCCGTCGCCACAAAGAACTTCCTCGACGTCACATGCTTGAGGAAGAGTGGAGAGTAGAGGTGGAGAGATGACGTGGGGAGAGAATGAAAAATGAGAGGTCATGAATAAGATGTTATAGTATGTTTCTCAAGTTTGTGTTGAGTGTGAATGCTGTATGTGGGTTGACAGTAAAATGACAGATTGATGTATGTGAATGAGTGGTACAGTTTTAACTTCAGAACCATATTCAACCATATACAAAAATATTTAAATAGCTGTAATACCCAAAGAACTGTAGTTCCTTAATCCCTCCCTGTTCTTCTATTCTGAACGATGTCTGAAACTTCATTTGTTTGCACTTCTCATGTGTATTGCCTCTTCAAGATGAATCGCTTGTTGTATTCCGTCGCTTTGGATAAAAGCTTCTGCCATGTGAATATATGCAAAAATAAATAATAGCTCCATATACTGAACACATTTCATCAGCTTTAAGTGAGTGAGGTCTTATCGTCTGCTCTCCTCTCTCACTAGTTCAAAGAGAACACATTCACCCAAATGCTTAAAAACCAATAGCCTCAAGTAGCGAGCAATCTTCTAAAAAGTGCACGCTTTTTTTTATTGTTCACGATGCATTAGTGCTTCATAAATAACCAAATAACACATGTACTGTATGAGACACTTCACATCAGCCTAAACCCAAACAATCCATTTGAATTACTTTCTGGCCTTATTTGCATTGCCGTAAACAATCCCAGAGAGAAGCAGCAGGGACGGACCCAACAAAGTGCAGAGATGGATTTCGTGCACCTGACAGTTGAAAGCAGTTGAAAAGGAGCGCAGGAGAAGCTAGGGGCCTTTCAAGCTGGGAAAAGTAAGCGCATTTCAGAACGCTGTGAAGATGGGATGGTAATAGAGGAGCGTTTGCGGCCCTCCTGCTGAGTGGATGGGCAGGACAGTTTGATGCGTGAAAGCAGCATGCGTTGTGATTACAACGAGTTTCAAATCACTCTGGCGGAGATGACAAGGAAAGCTCACAGTTGAGACGGGAAGTTCAAAAGGAAACGTCCTGTTCGTTTGGCCCTGAGCGCTGATGTACACGGAAACATGTTTTGGACTCGCGCTCTGGTAATGCGAAGAGTCAAAGCCAATTTACTGAAACGGCGAAAAGCCTTTAAACTGAAAACCTATAAACGGTCTGTTTATGGTAAAAAGCAGCTGCGATACGAGTGTTTTGTTCAACAGCATCTGCTCTATAGCATGTTTTAAAGTCCCCATGTAGTCAATCATTTTATTCCTTAAAACTCACTTCATGCCTTAAAATAGCTTGAATGTAACTCTACACCCTTGCTTCATTTAGCATATGCGATTCTATGGATATGCAAATGAATTTCGCTGCAGTTTTAAGAAGAAAATACTCAGGGATAGTGTTGACTTATGAATTTGCACATGGTTTGTCTTAAAGTTTGTCTTGCACATTTAAAGTGTTTTAACTACTGTATGCAGGGGTTAAATTGGGATTTGTTATGTGGGGGTGCTCTACTCCCCCCCGGGGGGGGGTCCGGGGGTATTTTTTTTGAAAAATAAACCATTAAATAGCACTTTCTGGAGAGTTTTGTGCAAAGAAATGGAGAAATTGAGTATTACATGATATGTGAAAAACTGCAAGGTTAAGAGCATATACTTTGCATTGTTGTAGTATCAACAGGTATTAGGACATTTAGCATTTACATTACTGTTAATCAGTCATCACTTGATTACACATTGTATTACCTTGTTATGATATATAGTGACCCATACAATGTGCCAAACATATTGTGCACATGAAGAGACAGTGCAGCATATGACAGTAGCAACAGCTGAGAAGATTTGGGTCTGTGGTGACCAGGTCCACCTCACACACACTTCCTTCTCCCATTCTCTCTTTACTACTACAACACACACACACACACACACACACACACACACACATCCTACTCTGTATCATTTCTCATCAAGATATGCACAAGTCACAAAAATAAAATCAATCTATCCTTGTGGAAAGGTTGCTTGGTAGCTAAATGTAGGTCTAGCAAGTCTTTCTGTAATTCACACAGATCAAATACAAATATGCTGGCTGAATATATTGCTAGTTTATTTTGAGTAGCCAGCTAGCTGTCAGTTCTCTTGGCAGTTTGCTGATAATCCGGTGTCTGAAGTAAAATGCTCACAAGATCTCCTGAGAAAAATCACATGGTCAACCTAGTCTTGCTTATTTCATTTTGATTTAGTCTTATTTACTTTACCTTGTCATTCAAGGCAGGGGCACTTTTTGTACATTTCTGGAACTTTTGCGCGCTTCCACATCCCGCGCAACTACGGCATTCATTTATCCGTGTCACCAAGATGCGTATGCGCGAGCGGTGCGCGATCATGGTCGACTGACAACGAGACCAGATTAAGCAGCTGAGCAAGAATACGGCCGTGTTCCGATTGTTCTCAGCTCCGCCGAGACAAAATAGACATGCCATTTCAAAAATCTTTCATTTATTGTCAGAAATATGTTTTCAAAAGCATCACTTTCATCAAATGTTATGTGACATAATTTCCAGTAGGCAACTGAAACGAGCAGGCCCAATTTAACTGTATGGGACTGACTGTATGTGATTCACTGGCAGTGACATGGATTTAGCATGTAGCTCATTATAAGTCTGATATACACTTTTTATATATACACAGTGAATAAAAAAAGGTGCTGCCTTCAATTTTTAAGTCGAATCAACTTGGATGTTTTAGCCATTTCAACTTAAATTACATTAAATTGACTTAAAAAAAAGAGTTGAATCTTGTATAACAAAATTGAAAATTGCTTAACTTGTAAAACATATGTAACATATGTTGCGTTAACTTATTGAAAAATGTTGCTGCCCTACATTTTTAAGTACAATCAACTTGGATTTTTAAGTCATTTCAACTTAAATTACACTAAACTGAGTTGAATCTTGTAAAAAAGTTGAAAATTGCTCAATGTACTTAAAGCAATGTAAATACATATTTTGTAATAACTTATTAATCATATGTGTGACAGTGTAATTGCCGAAAGTCAGAGCCATTCAGCAGATTTGAGCTGACAGATTTCATAGAAAATCATGTAGTTTATGATGGTCACATATTTTGTGGCTTCAAAGTTTGATTACATTCCATGCTTTCATGTTTTGAATGAAAACAATCTGTTGTATTCTCATTGAAAATCACAGTCATGGCTGCCATACGCCTGTAAGAGACACATAATCATAATGCAATTAATGTCTGAGAAAGAGATAGAGATGCATTAATACTATAAAGTAGAAGGGAAAAAAATCAATGCAAACATTAAAGACGAGACCTTAATTTTTCCTCCCAACCTCTTCCCTTTTTCTCTACGCAATGGCAGATTATAAAGATATTATCTCACACAACACAAACCAGACCCTCTTACCCTAAACACAAGCTAACACACACACACACACACGCACACACACATTTATTCAGAGAGAGAGAGAGACGTGCGCACAAACTCCTCACTAAGAAAACATGAATAATTCATCAGCTTATCTTAAAATTCAGTGTGGCTTTCTCACACATTATGCCTAATGTGGTTCTGTTCACAGCCCTCCGCCACTCCGCGCCTGCTTGTTTTATACCTGGGAAAATACTGCATGCTGAACGCATCCTGACAGCTGCTTTGGAAATATATTTTATGGGAACGTGTGAAATATGGACGCATAAGGATATGAAACCAGTTCCAATGATGAACATTCACACCACCAGTGTTTTGGCAGGTATTATGATGAGAGTCTCAGCACGACTCAATTGTTTGTCAATAAATCGAGAGCGATTCTAGGTTGGATAAAGCGATGAAGTTCTCAAACGACGTTCTGATGCAGAGTAGGCCTGTTCTGACATGCTAAGAATTGCGATCATTCACACATAGCACATTTATTGGACAAAGCATCAATGATGGGTACATGGGATCCTGACTGAATCAACTTTTCAGTGCTTGTCCTATAAAGAAAGCTCCTCCGTATGGTGGGCGTCCTTGTGAATCGAGTGCTATTGACCCATGACCAGGCATACAGAGGAAGTTCTGCATCGCTGCAAGTGCCAAGACTAACTGTCTTAAAGACTGTTAGCTGCTTCCCCTCATTTTTGTTTCCTTATACTTCATTTCAACATGAATTGACTATTTACTTTACTACACACACACCCACACGCACATATATGTAGTTATATTATAACATTACGTCCTTAAAAAACATGGAATTAATTTTCTTTATGTATTATTAATTTTAAAATACTAATTATTATTTATCTTTTATGACACCTTAAGGAACTTTTAACAATGCATTTGGTCTGAAAAAAACAAGCAAACAAACGAACAAACAAACAAAATCATATACAATCAGATTTAAATAAGTGTAACACCCAAAGAACTCTAAAAGACTTGTAGTAATGAACTACGACCCAAGAGTCCCAAAACAAACAAAAAAAGAATATTAAATATAAGAATATTAAACAAAATTATTAATTAAATATTCCATAATAACACTTATTTATTATTGTAAGGTCAAGTTCTACATTAAAACAATAAACACCAAACACAAGATAGTCCATTTAACTACACCAAAATAATATAATATAGCATAATATAGCCTATACACTTCGTAAACATCAACAAAAGCTCATGAAAGCTCTTCAATACCACAAACAACACAATAATAATAAAAAGAATACAAAATTGAAAAGTGTTTCCTTTACCTTTTCCGCGTACTGAGAACAACATTGTCAAACTGAATAAAAACACTGTTTTATTCATGCCAGGCCACCAGTTGGCGATGTCACTTTGTAAAGAAACATCACGCGCCTACAGACTGAACACGTAAATTGCATGCGCATGACTTCACCATTTTCACAAATTCGCAGTTTTATTGTTTACACGGAGACGATAATGCATTATCAAAATACCGTGGAATCATTCAAAAGTTTGCATTTTCACGCCCCACAAAAAGGAAAATGAACGGTCAAAACACATTTAAAGTTTTCTGTTTTTAGTTGAAAACTATGTCCTGTAAATGTCCCCTAAAACACTTATGATTGGCTACTGCATTCAAGAAATTAACAGATATATTTGTGATTGCCTACATTGCCAAATGCCGTAAAAACATCGTTTGCCAAACATGTTTCGCCAATTTGCTATTATCATGAAGAAAACTGATCCCAGACCAGCAGTTATGCCCAGAATTTCCCTCTAAAAGCAATCAGACGCAGCATGAGACATTTACACGTTCTCTAATTGCATCTTTTTGATGCCACATTTCATACTGCACAGTAGCCTAAAGGCAACTTTTTTTGTTGTTCATCTACGCAGCTGTGAAACATTCTTCGTGATAATCTTCTACCGTTTTTTAAACAAGGTGAATGTGAGTGACATTTAATGAGCGCAGGCATATCCTCATCCAAATCTGGATATTTAATTACACGCCGCTGTTCCATCTACCTGCCCTCGCGCTCTAAACATTAACTCCGTCTCCCGCCGTACGAGATCAGCGTCGCCCGTTAGCTTCATCAGCGTGAGTGCAGATGATGAACAGCTCCAGCCATTGTGCCAAAGAGATGTTTGCAATTTCTCTCTTGCGTGATTAATCAATCCTAACGTGCACAAGCTCGTTCAATTACGCCACGTGCGTGGGGCCCATATTGATCGTTTTATTAGGCTCTCTGCCAGCTCTTAATTATGAAATATCATTCGCGGTTGCCATAGAGATGTGACACAGTAATAAGGAACGAGGTTTGTACAACCAAACTTCTGGCAGGAAAAATATAATTATTTAAGCTGACTTTAAAAACAGAGCAGGAGTTCCCTATTGGACACCAAAGGATGTCTGCAACATCAATAACGCAAAATGCAGTTTTAGCACGGTACTCCGCACAAACCTAAACACAAAGTTTTGTTTGTAATCTGATAAATGGCTAGTTTAATTTTAGACAAATGGGGGAAAACTAATAAAAATCATATATAAAAGTAAACAAAACAGAGATAAAGAGCATGTAGCCTAAAATACAAAATTAGAGCTGTTAGACATGTTGGACCCAAAGTGTGAAACCATATTGCAAATCAGGCATTTTTATATTAAACCTGTAAATAAAAACGTTTTAGAACTTTTAAACAGAATTATTTTGATAAAATAAATATTTAAAGCCAAAGAACATGCCCCCTGTCTGCCATTGGTCAGTCAAACAGATAGTCCCGCCCAAAATTCACAACATTGGTTGAACTTTAGCTTTTAACTACGTTTAAGAACCTCTGATAAATTAAATTAAAATGAATAAATATTTTTTAGATTTAATTAATTAATTAATGAAGCTAAACATCACTGGTGATCTCAGAATATAGGATGCCACTATATGTGCAGTGGCCTAAAAAATTCACTGTTGGATATTTAAATTCATCATTTAAAATCTAAAAAATATTTGTGTGAAAACAAATTCTTAAAAAAATATATTTTGGGGTGCCACTGTACAATGCTAGTTCTGTTCAACCGATTTGAGAATGTTCTTGCCATCTGAAAGCTGTTTTTATGCTGTAAAGTGAAGGTGTATGGAAAAAATGTGATTTACATAAACAAAGTTACTTTGGAATTTCATGTCATCTCTGCATTTTTAGGGTCAATCAAGCTGTCTGCTTGGCTGAAAGTCATCATGAGCTTCACAAACACGCTCTCGCAATAACCTGCAACAGCTTTTAGCATCAAAAACGATGTGGAATGAGACGACGAGTCCTTGGACGCTCTTTTATCATTACAATCTACATCAGAGGGCATTCTGGGTTTGTGAAATGACAAGATCCAGCCTCGCCAGCTGTCTTCATTCTATGAGCCGCCATTTTAAAGTCTGAAATGCTCTTCTCTTATCGCAGATGTCACCACAAAAACCTCTGGCAGAGGCTCCAAAAGAAAAAAAAAATCCTATGCAACATTTTTGCAGCCGTTGTTCTAAGATTTGATCCATTTAATCAGATATCTGAATTTCTTTTATCTTCACACAATCAGATTTGCAAATGAAATATCCTCTTTTTTGCCCTTTCTTAGAGAAGTACTTCCTGTGCATTCCCGTTCGCTTTAATAAGTGCTTAACATTTGAGGATTCCGATTGGCTGAGTCTTTGTGAACTCAAGAGACCACCTCGCTTCAGTTTCCAAAACGTTTCTAAATCGTACGGTTCCATAATGGGGTTAGATTAGCATAACAGAGCAGCGCTTCACAGTATTTCACTCTCGCTGGGACATTCTGAGTGGAATGATTCAGCTGGTAGAGAAAACAATTATTTCATTTAATAACATGTTCAACTGGCCTTTTAAAAATATTTTGGAAGAATAAGATTTAAGCAAAGACATATTGTGAATAGTGTTGCTAAGTATTAAAGCTCAGTGCAGCTACAGAATGCGATCTCATAGCATGGTGTTTAAGATGAGGATTTTTTGTTGATTTACCATTTTCATACAAAACAGACAAGAAGAAGGGATGCAAGTAATTTCTTGAGACCAAAATATTGGGGGTTAAACTTGAGCCAGTAAGTAACCACCTTGCAACCACCCAGAACACCCTAACCACTTAGCCACTCAAAATACCTTAGAAACCACATAATAACATGGTAAACAACCCAAAAACACCTTAGCAACCCCTTAGCAACATGCTAAAAAAAAACATGGTAAAACAACACCTTGCCAAACCCTCATAGCAACATGCTTCAAGTTCAAAACACCCTACAGTAACAACTAAGCAACAGGCAAAAAAAACACCCAGAACACTAAAAACACCTCAAAAACAAAAAACAAAAACAACAAGGTCAACCAACACCTGATCAACCCCATAGCAACATGCTAAAAAAGCCAAACCCCCTTAGCAACCCCATAGCAACATGCTAAAAACAAACCCAAAACCACCTTAGCAACCACATAGCAACATGCTAAAAACAACATGGTAAAAAAACACCTTATCAACCCTATAACAACATGCTGAAAACAACATGGTAAAACAACAGCTTAACCACATAACAACATGTAAAAACAACCCAAAAAACTTTAGCAACCCCATAGCAACATAAAGTACTACAAAAACACCATAAAGTAACAACTTAAAGGGATAGTTCACCCAAAAATTAAAATTGTCCCATGATTTACTCACCATGAAGCCATCTTAGGTTTATATGACATTCTTCTTTCAGACGAATGCAATCGGAGTTATATTAAAAAATGTCCTGGCTCTTCCAAGCTTTATAATGGTAGTCAATGGGTATATATTTTTTTAAGTCCATCAAAGCGCATCCATCCATGATAAAAGTGCTCGACATGGCTCTGGTGGGTTAATAAAGGCCTTCTGAAGTGAAGCGATGCGTTCGTGTAAGAAAAATATCCTTATTTAAAACTTTATTGACTAAAATAACTAGCTTCTGGTAGACGGCCTACGCAAGTCAACTTACACCAAAAGAGTAACACTTGATGATGTATGACGTAGGATGTAGGAGTAGCGTAAGCTTTGACGCCTCTCGCGGTTCAAACAAACAGGGCTGGTCAACCGCATTCGTCATTACATTGTGCGTCAAGTTCAAGTGTTACTCTTTTGGCGTAAGTCGACTTGTGTATGGCCGTCTGCAGTGGTGTAGTCTAGTTTTTTGTAGTGAGTATACTGTGATATACCAGACCCCCGCCTACACGCCTGCCCGCCGCCGCCGCCACCACCACCACCCATTTTCTACTGTTTAGTGTTAATCGCCATCTAACTCAGCCAGTAAAGAGCTACATTTAGCCTTAGATGTTATATGAATATGGTCCCTGAAGCACAGGTTTTATCAGCTGACAATTAAAAGACTTAAACATTATAAGCACAAATAAAAATTTACTTTTTAAAAACTTGTGTGATATTCCTTTAAAATTATGTTTTAATAGATTTGATTATTATTGTTTTAAAAAGTACATCTTACTATGCAATTTCTTTCATAATTCCCTCGAGTTACTTTATTTATCTCTACAAACTTTTATTTTGGTGGGTTGTAAATTAAAGACATTTGAGCTTCTGTGTGTTTTAATAAACTATTATTATTATTATTATTATTAGGCCTACTTTAAGTATACTCTACTGTGCAATAGTAATATATTTCTGTTATATTTTCTTCAAGTTATACAAAACTTTGATTTTGACAGGTTGTCATGAAGACTTTAAAGTTTGTGAGTGTGTATAGGATACGAATGAATGACGATAGTTTTATCAAATGAAATGGTAATATTCTTGTGAAGCGACTCATAAAAGCTCTGCAATGAAGTTCAAATGGGTGCATGTCCTCCTCATAGACGCTGAAAACACCACGAGTGTCACGCGCGCGTCAGTGTGTAGTAGAGCACACATTGAGCGCTCAGTCACAGAAACACGCAGAAGATTCAGAGTTTATTTCAATAGCAGTCTTCTTGAGCTTTAATATTCATAGACACTTAGTACATATCGAGATTTGATTAATTGTATCATTACTTTTGATTTATTCATTCAAAAATGGCCAAATTGCATGACGTTCCGCTTTACAGTAGCTAGGCTAAGTTACATTTGTTGCTGGATTCCGCGATTCGATCCGTGTCGCTGCGCAAACACAGACGTCACGGCGGGGTGAATTTATGAATGAAAGTTCTTTCACAAAACGATGTTGTTACGAATCCTCACGCTTTTTAAAGTGGGTATACGGAGATCTTTGACATTTCCTAGTGGGCATACGGAAATCCTTGACATTTTCTAGTGGGTTTACGGCGTATACCTGCGTATCACGTAGACTACACCACTGGCCGTCTGCCAGAAGCTAGTTATTTTAGTCGATAAAGTTTTAAATGTGGATATTTTTCTTACACGAACGCATCGCTTCACTTCAGAAGGCCTTTATTAACCCGCCAGAGCCTTGTCGAGCACTTTTATCATGGATGGATGCGCTTTGATGGACTTCCAAAAAAATATACCCATTGACTCCCGTTATAAAGCTTGGAAGAGCCAGGACATTTTTTAATAAAACGCTGATTGTATTCATCTGAAAGAAGAATGTCATTTGCACCTAGGATGGCTTCAGGGTGAGTAAATCATGGGCCAATTTTCATTTTTTGGGTGAACTATCCCTTTAACAGCATGCAAAAAACAATCCTACACAATCCAATAAACACTCCTTAGCAACCCCATAGCAACATGTTAACAACAACCCCAAAACACATTAACAACCCCATGCCAACATGCTAAACACAACATATTTAAAACAACACCTTAACAACCTAGCAACATGCTAAATCAACCCAAAACACTTTAGCAAACCCCATAACAACATACAACAAAGCACCCTACAATAACAACTTAGCAACATGCAAACAATCCAGAACACTAAAAACACTCAAACCTCCTTAGCAACCCAATAGCAACATGCTAAAAACTGAACACCCTACAGTAGCAACTGCTTAACAAAATGCTGAAAACAACCAAGAACTCATTTGAAACCCCATAGCACTATGTTAAAAATCACCTTAGCAACCCCATAGCAGCATGCTAAAAGCCACCCAGAACCCCAGAAATCAGAAACAACATGCACATTGTTTACCATAATTTAACCACAAATGCAGAACAAGATACATTTTAGCTTTTAATTTAAATAAACATCAATCATCAGAAAAAAAACATGGACAAATTTACTTGCATACTCTGCAAAATATCAACTTTTTTATTCCATAGAAGAAAGATAGTCAGATGGGTTTGTAATAACATTACATCACTGTTCCTCTTTTCATGCTCAGTCCTCTAATCTGTTCATATATTCACTCCCAGTATTGTACAAGCTACAGTAGAAGCTCCAGATAAGGGAGGAGAATGAGAGAGAGAGAGAGAGAGAGAGAGAGAAGAGGAGAAAGTGCAATTATGTTGTTCCCTCAGTTGTGTAATAGAACATGGCTTTTCATCTATCAATACACGATCATGTTAATTGTCAAGTGAAACTGAGTGTGCATTTGCATGTTCCCGCCTCTGTCATTAAAATGTTCCTATCATAAACAAAAAGCAATCATATGCCTTATAGCACAAAATGTTCATAAAATAAGTGACATTATTTTTAGTTACATATACAATAGTTAAAAGTTATGAAAAAAATCTATGTATTTCATGAAATAAATAATAATATAGTGTACATGTACATTTATATTAATTAATAAAGAAATATCAATATATAAAAAATTATATATATATATATATATATATATATATATATATATATATATATATATATATATATATATACACTCACCTAAAGGATTATTAGGAACACCATACTAATACTGTGTTTGACCCCCTTTCGACTTCAGAACTGCCTTAATTCTACATGGCATTGATTCAACAAGGTGCTGAAAGCATTCTTTAGAAATGTTGGCCCATATTGATAGGATAGCATCTTGCAGTTGATGGAGATTTGTGGGATGCACATCCAGGGCACGAAGCTCCCGTTCCACCACATCCCAAAGATGCTCTATTGGGTTGAGATCTGGTGACTGTGGGGGCCATTTTAGTACAGTGAACTCATTGTCATGTTCAAGAAACCAATTTGAAATGATTTGAGCTTTGTGACATGGTGCATTATCCTGCTGGAAGTAGAAATCAGAGGATGGGTACATTGTGGCCATAAAGGGATGGACATGGTCAGAAACAATGCTCAGGTAGGCCGTGGCATTTAAACGATGCCCAATTGGCACTAAGGGGCCTAAAGTGTACCAAGAAAACATCCCCCACACCATTACACCACCACCACCAGCCTGCACAGTGGTAACAAGGCATGATGGATCCATGTTCTCATTCGGTTTACGCCAAATTCTGACTCAACCATCTGAATGTCTCAACAGAAATCGAGACTCATCAGACCAGGCAACATTTTTCCAGTCTTCAACTGTCCAATTTTGGTGTGCTCTTGCAAATTGTAGCCTCTTTTTCCTATTTGTTGTGGAGATGAGTGGTACCCGGTGGGGTCTTCTGCTGTTGTAGCCCATCCGCCTCAAGCTTGTGCGTGTTGTGGCTTCTCAAATGCTTTGCTGCATACCTGGGTTGTAACGAGTGGTTATTTCAGTCAAAGTTGCTCTTCTATCAGCTTGAATCAGTCGGCCCATTCTCCTCTGACCTCTAGCATCAACAAGGCATTTTTGCCCACAGGACTGCCGCATACTGGATGTTTTTCCCTTTTCACACCATTCTTTGTAAACCCTAGAAATGGTTGTGCGTGAAAATCCCAGTAACTGAGCAGATTGTGAAATACTCAGACCGGCCGTCTGGCACCAACAACCATACCACGCTCAAAATTGCTTAAATCACCTTTCTTTCCCATTCTGACATTCAGTTTGTAGTTCAGGAAATTGTCTTGACCAGGACCACACCCCTAAATGCATTGAAGCAACTGCCATGTGATTGGTTGATTAGATAATTGCATTAATGAGAAATTGAACAGGTGTTCCTAATAATCCTTTAGGTGAGAGTATATGTATATATGTATATATATATGTGTGTGTGTGCGTGCGTGCGTGTGTGCGTGTGTGTGTGTGAACAAAAAGCTGTCATTTTGTAGCAGAAAAAATTACAGCAAACAAAAAACGTCTCGGTTACGTATGTAACCCTCGTTCCCTGAGTAGGGAACGGAGACGTTACGTCGGATGACGACGAATGGGGTTTCGCTTAGAAAGCCTATCAGCTTCGAGTATTACAAAACAAGCCTATGGCAAAGAAATGCCATGGGTCTGCGGAATTTGCATGATGTAACTCCGCCCCACCTCGTGGGTATAAAAGGAGGAAGTCCGCAACAGCAGTTTATGTTTCTTCGCTGAGGAGCCAAGACTGAGCTCAGGCGATCCCCGCGGTACAGCGGAAAGTGGCAGGCAGACGTAACGTCTCCGTTCCCTACTCAGGGAACGAGGGTTACATACGTAACCGAGACGTTCCCTTTCGTTGTCACTCCGAGTTACGTCGGATGACGACGAATGGGGTTACCAGTCTAATCACGCCACCTTCTCAGCTGTCTTCCAGTGCCCTGCGTAAATCGAGATCCCTGTCATAGACTGGACGAAGGACTCCATTTAACACAGGAATACCAAGGTACACTGGGAAGCATATCCCAAGCTAGGGGAAGTATGCAATTAATGCCAACCCAGAGGGGGGGGGGACTTAGAGAATACACATATGACCCGAAGGAAACATATGGAGAACACTGGGGTGTCCAGCCGCAGGTGGAATATTTCAACCCCAGGGGTGGCAAGGTGGCTTGCCAAGGGAAAGACACATGCTCAGAGAGGCTTACAGTGGAAATACACATGTGGGGGTCGCTCAGGGGAGGGACCATGCACACGGGAGGCACCTAGCCGACGCGCAGGCAAGAGACACTGGCGCCGACGTCAGGAGTGCTGGAGGAACTCAGGGCTTTCGGAAAAGCTCACCTGAGGAGAATATCGCACGTATCCAGTCCGAGGAGTGGAATGGCGAGCAAGCGAAGACACCTGAGCGGGTCCGGTACTAGCTAGTTGAAGCGAGTACATGAGAGGACACTGGCTCCACTCGGAGATTATAGAATCTGGCGAATGTGTTAGGTGTCGCCCAGCCTGCAGCTCTGCAGATGTCTGTTAGCGAGGCGCCATGCGCTAGAGCCAAAGAGGATGCCACACTCCGGGTGGAGTGGGCCGTCACACCAAGGGGGCACGGTCGACCTTGCTGCTGGTAAGCCAAGCAATGGCGTCCACTATCCAGTGTACAACCTTTGCTTGGAGAGAGCCTTTCCCTTCAGCTTCCCACCATAACAGACAAAGAGCTGGTCTGAGGTCCTGAAACACCGCATCCTGTCTACATAGGCGCGAAGAGCGCGTACTGGACAGAGCAGTGCCAAGGCTGGGTCTGCCTCCTCCGGGGGCAGCGCTTGCAGGTTCACCACCTGGTCCCGAAAGGGAGTGGTAGGAACCTTGTGCACATATCCGGGCCGGGGTCTCAGGATCACGTGAGAGAAAGCCGGTCCGAATTCCAGGCACGCTTCGTCGACGGAGAATGCGTGCAGGTCCCCTACCCTCTTGATGGAGGCCAGTGCAACCAGGAGCGCTGTCTTCATTGACAGGAACTTAGGCTCGACTGACTGCAGGGGCTCAAAGGGAGCACTCTTCAGGGCAGTTAGAACCACTGAGAGGTCCCAAGAGGGAACGAGAGGAGGGCGAGGAGGATTTAGTCTCAGGAACCTGATGACCAGGTCGTGCTTCCCTACCGACTTACCTTCGACTAGGTCATGGTGTGCGGCAATGGCGGCAACATAGACCTTAAGGGTGGAGGGAGACAGCCTTCGCTCCAACCCCTGCTGAAGGAAGGAAAGCACAACGCTGATTGAGCATCTCCGGGGGTCTTCTCGGTGAGAAGAGCACCAGACGACGAAGAGGTTCCACTTCAACGCGTAGACGTGTCTTGTGGACGACGCTCTAGCGGAAGTGATGGTAGCCGCCACCGCTGGTGGAAGGGTACTCAAACCTACCTCGAGCCGTCCAGGAGCCACACGTGGAGGCTCCAGAGATCGGGGCGAGGGTGCCACAGGGTGCCCCGTCCCTGAGAAAGAAGGTCCTTCCTCAGAGGAATGGGCCAGGGAGGTGCTGTCGCGAGGAGTGCAAGTTCGGGGAACCAGGTCCGGCCGGGCTAATACGGCGAGACCAAAATGACCTGCTCCTCGTCCTCGCTGACCTTGCGCAAGGTCTGCGCAAGAAGGCTCACTGGGGGAAACGCATATTTGCGGCCCGGCGGCCAGCTGTGCGCCAGTGCATCCGTGCCGAGCGTGCCCTCGGTCAGGGAAAAATACAGGGCGCAATGGGTCGAGTCGTGAGAGGCAAACAGATCTATCTGTGCGTCCCCGAACTGGTCCCAAATCAGCTGAACCGACTGGGGATGGAGTCGCCATTCTCCAGGGAGGGGCTGAAGCCGTGAGAGCTCGTCGGCTGCACAGTTCATGGCTCCGGGAATGAAAATGGCTCGAAGCGACCTCAGATGCTTCTGACTCCATAGAAGGAGGTGGCGGGCGAGTTGTGACATACGGCGGGAGCGTAGACCACCTTGATGGTTGATGTACGCTACAGTAGCGGTATTGTCTGAGCGGACTAGTACGTGTTGACCCCTGAGCAACGCCCGGAAGCGGTGCAGGGCAAGGCGTACTGCCAACAACTCGAGGCAATTGACATGCCATAGCCGCTGGGGTCCTGTCCAGGAGCCCGCAGCAGCATGTCCATTGCACATGGCGCCCTAGCCCGTGGTGGAGGCATCCGTGGAGACCACAACATGCCGGGAAGCTCGTTCCAGGGGGACACCCGCCCTGAGAAAACTGAGGTTCGACCACGGGGTGAGGAACTGACGGCAGGTCGGAGTAACTGGTACCCGGAGCGTGCCTTGATGCCATGCCCACCTCGGGACTCGGTCGCGAAGCCAAAGCTGAAGCGGTCTCATATGAAGCAATCCGAGCGGCGTGACCGCGGCTGCAGATGCCATATGCCCCAGGAGCCTCTGAAAATGTTTCAGTGGAACCGCATTCTTGCTCCTGAGATGTCTCAGGCAAGTCAGCAGTGACTGTGCGCGCTTGCTCGTAAGCTGCACGGACATGGCGACCGAGTCGATGTCCATACCGAGAAAAGAGATCCTCTGCACGGGGCAAAGTTTGCTCTTCTCCCAGTTGACCCGAAGGCCCAGACGAGCTAGGTGCCGGAGCACTAGGTCCCTGTGTTCGCAAACCTGATCTCGAGAGTGAGCTAGGATCAGCCAGTCGTCGATATAACTCAGGATGCGAACCCCGTGTTCCCGAAGGGGAACAAGGGCAGCCTCGACGACCTTCGTGAAGGTGCGAGGAGACAGGGCTAGCCCGAAAGGGAGAACCGCGTACTGGTATGCCTGCCCCTCGAAAGCAAACCGTAGGAACGGTCTGTGTCGAGGAAAAATGGAGACATGAAAGTAGGCGTCTTTCAGGTCGATCGCTGCAAACCAATCCTGGGGCCGCACGCATTCGAGAACGCGTTTGGCGGAGAGCATCTTGAACGGCAGCCTGTGAAGGGAGCGGTTCAGCACGCGCAAGTCCAGGATTGGCCGTAACCCACCGGTTTTCTTGGGGACAAAGAAGTAGGGGCTGTAGAACCCGGACCTCATCTCGGCTGGAGGGACAGTCTCGATTGCACCCTTCGCCAGCAGGGTGGCAATCTCTGCTCTCATGATAGGGGCATTGCCACCGACCAGAGTGGAGCGGACTCCCCTGAAGCGGGGAGGAGACCGTGCGAACTGAATCACATAGCCGAGCCTGATGGTGCGCGCGATCCAGCGGGACAGACGGGGAAGCTCTAACCAGGCTCCCAGGAACTGAACCAGCGGGATCAAGCGGACGACAGGCGTCCCCCCGGAGGGGCAGCGAAGCGGAGTAACTGGCCCAGACCTGGACGGCATAGCGGCCCGGTGTGGGGGCACAGTTAGCAACCGCGCCCTGACAGAGGGGGCCAGGGGAGGACCAGGCTGGTCGTCCCGCGGGGGCCTGCTCTGCCAGGGGTCTGGCGACAGAGGGGGACAGGGGCGACGCGGTCTGTGGACGGCACGCCTTGTCAACCGCCTCTGGGACAGAGGGGGGCGAGGAGAGCACGGCTTGTGGGCGGCGCTCTGTGTCGCCCGAGAACTCTGTGAGCTCAGGGAAGAGAGGGTCGTTTCTGTCTTTAATCACTTTAGGGTGCTGCCCACCCGTGGGTGAGCAGCGGGGAGCGGAGAACAAAAGATTCTCCCCCGGCCCTCCACCGGGGGAAGGAGTGGTCCTGCTACCATCTCCTGAAAAACGACCATCTTCCCTGAGCAGCCCGTCTCAGGAGCGCCGCTTGGCCCGGCGTTTAGCGGGGGGCGGGGCGGGAGAGGGCTGTGGCGCCTTCTTACGGCTTCCTCCGCGACCGGCCCGGGGTGGAGGCTGCTGCGTGGGCCGGGCGGGAGGGGCGGGAGCCGCAGGAGGGCGCCCTCGGCGGGAAACAGGACGAGGCGTCTGCCCGGTCGGCTGGGTGGAGGCAGCAGCTGGCCGGCGGGGCAGAATGTGTTTTATGGCCTCGGTCTGTTTCTGGGCGGTTGAAAACTGTTGGGCAAAGTCTTCAACTGCACCGCCGAAGAGGCCGGCCTGGGACAAGGGGGCGTTAAGCAGACGGGTCCGCTCCGCGTCCCGCATGTCAGCCAGGTTCAGCCAGAGATGTCTCTCCTGGACCACGGCTGTGGACATCACCAGACCCAGGGAGCGCGCGGTAACCTTCAGCGCCCAGAGAGCAAGGTCGGTCGCGGCGCGCAGCTCATTGAAGAGCCCTGGGTCTGTCCTACCCTCGTGCATGTCTCTGAGCATCTGGGCCTGGTAGACCTGCAGAGTGGCCATAGCATGCAGTGACGCACCCGCCTGTCCCGCCGCTCTGTAAGACTTCGCCACCAAGGTCGACGAAAATCTACAGGCTTTGGATGGGTGCTTAGGCTCGCCACGAGAACAAGCACTCTGAGGACATAGTTGCATGGCAACAGAGCGTTCAACCGGGGGGAGCCCAGTGTACCCACGGGCGGCTGTATCATCGAGGGGAGGAAAGGCGGATGAGACCAACGAGCGGTCACGGGAAGACAACGGGGTCTTCCAGGACTTCGAGATCTCATCATGCACATCCGGGAAGAAAGGTATTGGGGTTTGCCGAGGACGAGGGTCGGCGGCCTTACCCAAAAACCAATCGTCCAGCCGCAAGCGCTCAGGACAGGGTGGAGGCCTCCACTCAAGCCCGATGCTCGCGGCTGCCCGGGAAAGCATGGCCGTCATCTCCGGATCAGACTCGAGCACAGCCGTATGCACACCGGAAGGTGGCAGCTGTGACGAGCCCTCACTTCCAGAAGAATCAAACCCACCTAGTGATGCAGCAACAGACATGGCATCATCCTCTGTAGCTTCAACCGAAACACGCGGGCCACCAGAAGGTAGACTCGCGGGAATCGGCAGTTCACTAGCGGGCACCGTCATTGAAGAGGGGGGCTGGGGTCGCGGACACATAGTCGGCGCCTTGTTCCAGACCGTCACCCTCAGGTCACCCTGGCCACCAGCCGCAGGGCGGGGGGTGGATGAGGGGACTCTCACTCTTGCGAGTTCACAGAGTCTCGACCGTAATGACTCGATGGTCATGTTCCCACAGAGAAAACATGAGTCATCCACGAGCGCTGCTCTAGCATGATCAATGCCCAAACATACTATGCAACGCTCGTGCCCATCAGAGTCCGATACCAATCTGCCGCAACCAGAAGTACACGGGCGAGGCATCTTTAAAAAGACGTGCCGCGGTTAAGCTCTTTTAGTGAGAAAACTCAAGTGTTGAAGCGCCCGGGGAGAAACGCGCCGACTGGCAAATCACTGCAGCAGATCAGCAGGAAGCACGCTCTCGCCGTAGATCGCCGTCACACCAACACTCGAGGCACTCGTTCGTGAAGCTGACAATTCAGAGATGGCTTGGGGAGAGAAGAATAAACTTGGCTCTGAAGCGAAAACATAAACTGCTGTTGAGGACTTCCTCCTTTTATACCCAAGAGGTGGGGCGGAGTTACGTCATGCAAATTCCGCAGACCCATGGCATTTCTTTGCCATAGGCTCGTTTTGTAATACTCGAAGCTGATAGGCTTTCTAAGCGAAACCCCATTCGTCGTCATCCGACGTAACTCGGAGTGACAACGAAAGGGAACTGTAATTTGCCTTGTACTAATTAAAAGTATTTATATTTTAAAATAATATTTAATTAATATTTTAATTATAATTATGTATGTCAAGTCAAGTCACCTTTATTTATATAGCGCTTTTCACAATACAGATTGTTTCAAAGCAGCTTTACAGTGATAACAGGAAAATAATGTTGTAATAGTATTGTTAAATACAAAATTAAATGTCCCCATCTAAGCAAGCCAAAAGCAAATGGCGACAAAGGCAAAGAAAGCCGAAAAGGCAACATGTAAGTATACACATTATAATTATAAATTGAGAATTAAATATTAATATTTGTATAAAAGGTTATATAGAAACAAAAAGCTACTTAGAATGTGGCACAAAATTGTCATAAAATAAATGAAGATATACAATTATTTGTAGTTACATTTACAATAGTTAAAAAAACTATTGTGTTCTGAAAAGCTAAATGAACATTATTATAAATATAGAATAAAATAATACTTTTTATTATCAATATATATATATATATATATATATATATATATATATATATATATATATATATATATATATATATATAATTTGCCTTCAGGTGACTGTAATACACAATTGTCATTAAATTATTTTTGTTACATTTACAATGGTTAGAAAATAAATAGTTTATTTAATTAAAACATGTATACAGAAAATAAAATACTTTTTATTACTGATATTTATAATAATGTTTTATTAATAATTAATAAGTATGAAATAGTAATAATATTAATACAAACATATAAGAATAATTATACATAAGAATAATATAAGAAACAACATTAAAGGCACTAAATAATTAATAATAATAAATAACAATAATAACACTAAATAACTGGATGGGATTAGATTAGAGGACACCCAAGGTTATTTGAGAAGGAAAAAAAACAGATGTGTTCAAATCAGACGTTTAAAACACATTTCCCTGACCTCCTGAGGGAAAACGAGTCTTTTAGTCAGTCTATAGATGCATGTCTCCATCTGTGTGTGTGTGTGTGTGTGTGTGTGTGTGTGTGTGTGTGTGTGTGTGTGTGTGTGTGTGTGTGTGTGTGTGCGCGCGCGCTACAGAGTCCCTCAGGGTCCTCGTTTCCCAAGTGAGCGAGAGACTCACCTCACTAACCGATGCCTCACCTTATTCATCCGGAAATAGCCTGTTTTGCTGTCTCGCGTTAAGAAAGATGCCCATGACGGTTGTGAGACAAACTGAAGTGTCAGACAAAGGTTTCTGGCCTAAAAAGCTGTAAAATACTGCTGTCTCCAGTGCTCTGCGGACAGTCCTGGATGTTACATTACTCATAAATGAGCTCCACTTCCAGTCAACTCTCGTTCCTCAGCGGCTCCTCGGCTTGTTTAGGGGTTTTAGCTGTCAGAACCGTGATTGTGTCCACTTTTAAAAGGATATGGAAAGGCACACGGGGGCGAGACCTAAGACCCGGACACGGCCGAGAGGAAATATTGCATACTGTTCTAAACTGCACTGTGGGGGAGGCCGAATGAAGCCAATACACGCACCAGAAACACATTCTGCTCAAGTGACGCTGAATCTGTGAGGACTATGTCCTGTGATGAAAGATGAGGCTGAGTATAAGATAAGCTGATTAGAAATGTACAAAAATAAATCTACACACTCCAATCCACGTTAACTTTTGGTTGCATCACCTGAACTTGTAGGATGAGGAATCAATTATCCCTCTAGCTGTCCATTTTTCAACATCAAACTTTGTTTAGATGATTAATCGTGATTAATCGCATCCACAATAAACATTTGTTAACATAATAAATGTGTGTACTGTGTTTAATTATTTTGTGTATATAATAACACATATATGCATGTATACATTTTAAAAATATGTGCAGGTATATACTGTATATATTTATACATAATTTATATTATATATAAATATTATATATATATAAATAACAATTTTTTCTTAAATATATACATGTATGTGTGTGTGTATTTGTATATACACAAAATAATTATACACAGTACACATATTATGTAAACAAACTTTTTAACTTTTATTTTTTAAAATATATAAAAAATGGCTCAGATGTGAAACTTTGTATGATAATATTTTATGGTTTTGTCTTGATGGTTCTATTTAATATATATATATATATATATTACATCAATCATCACATCCATATATATGTATATATATATGGATGTGATGATTGATGCTTGATTTGTTGCCACTTGTTCTGCCCCCCTCCCCCGGGACCACAATGGAAATAAGCCCTAGGGCTTTATTGTGTTATCCTGACTTTGTTTTAGTTTCTTTTAATGTATGGTGCAAAGATGTATCGTATTTTAAACAAAAGGGTCAAATAAAAATCAATCAATCAATCTTATATATATATATATATATATATATATATATATATATATATATATATATATATATATATATATATATATATATATGTATATATATATATATATATATATATATGTATATATATATATATATATATATATGTATATATATATATATATATATATATATATATATATATATATATATATATATATATACAGGTCCTTCTCAAAAAATTAGCATATTGTGAAAAAGTTCATTATTTTCCATAATGTAATGATAAAAATTAAACTTTCATATATTTTAGATTCATTGCACACCAACTGAAATATTTCAGGTCTCTTATTGTTTTAATACTGATGATTTTGGCATACAGCTCATGAAAACCCCAAATTCCTGTCTCAAAAAATTAGCATATCATGAAAAGGTTCTCTAAACGAGCTATTAACCTAATCATCTGAATCAACTAATTAACTCTAAACACCTGCAAAAGATTCCTGAGGCTTTTAAAAACTCCCAGCCTGTTTCATTACTCAAAACCGCAATCATGGGTAAGACTGCCGACCTGACTGCTGTCCAGAAGGCCATCATTGACACCCTCAAGCAAGAGGGTAAGACACAGAAAGAAATTTCTGCACAAATAGGCTGTTCCCAGAGTGCTGTATCAAGGCACCTCAGTGGGAAGTCTGTGGGAAGGAAAAAGTGTGGCAAAAAACGCTCCACAACGAGAAGAGGTGACCGGACCCTGAGGAAGATTGTGGAGAAGGACCGATTCCAGACCTTGGGGGACCTGCGGGAGCAATGGACTGAGTCTGGAGTAGAAACATCCAGAGCCACCGTGCACAGGCGTGTGCAGGAAATGGGCTACAGGTGCCGCATTCCCCAGGTCAAGCCACTTTTTAACCAGAAACAGCGGCAGAAGCGCCTGACCTGGGCTACAGGGAAGCAGCACTGGAGTACCCACAGTCAGTGATGGTCTGGGGTGCCATGTCAGCTGCTGGTGTTGGTCCACTGTGTTTTATCAAGGGCAGGGTCAATGCAGCTAGCTATCAGGAGATTTTGGAGCACTTCATGCTTCCATCTGCTGAAAAGCTTTATGGAGATGAAGATTTCATTTTTCAGCACGACCTGGCACCTGCTCACAGTGCCAAAACCACTGGTAAATGGTTTACTGACCATGGTATTACTGTGCTCAATTGGCCTGCCAACTCTCCTGACCTGAACCCCATAGAGAATCTGTGGGATATTGTGAAGAGAAAGTTGAGAGACGCAAGACCCAACACTCTGGATGAGCTTAAGGCCGCTATCGAAGCATCCTGGGCCTCCATAACACCTCAGCAGTGCCACAGGCTGATTGCCTCCATGCCACGCCGCAATTTCTTTCTGTGTCTTACCCTCTTGCTTGAGGGTGTCAATGATGGCCTTCTGGACAGCAGTCAGGTCGGCAGTCTTACCCATGATCACGGTTTTGAGTAATGAAACAGGCTGGGAGTTTTTAAAAGCCTCAGGAATCTTTTGCAGGTGTTTAGAGTTAATTAGTTGATTCAGATGATTAGGTTAATAGCTCGTTTAGAGAACCTTCTAATGATATGCTAATTTTCTGAGATAGGAATTTTGGGTTTTCATGAGCTGTATGCCAAAATCATCAGTATTAAAACAATAAAAGACCTGAAATATTTCAGTTGGTGTGCAATGAATCTAAAATATTTGAAAGTTTAATTTTTATCATTACATTATGGAAAATAATGAACTTTATCACAATATGCTAATTTTTTGAGAAGGACCTGTATATATAAATTATTTGTTACTGATTGACAACAACCACCATATGTGCAATGGTATACATGCTACTCGAAAGAATACCATGGTATTACCATGATGCGTGTTTTAAAACACTTACTAGGCTATTGCACTTTTTTACCTGCTGTTTGTTGAATCAAAACAGTTAAAAATCTAAAATGTTTCTTTAAAAAAATGGCATTTAACGAGTTCAGCAGGATCTCAAGTAAATACTTCTGTATTAAATATTTAGAGTACATTTTAAACTATGAATGTCTAATGTCATCATAACATGCATATCTAATCATAATCTCACAAGTTGTTTTTTTTTTCTCGATGGCTCTTTTTGCGTTGTATCATCTTAGCATTTACATTTGCAAATTACCTAAAAAAAATATATTCTGAAAAGTTTCCCAATATGACTCCCAAACTCGTGTTTCCATGTATGCATGAGCCTAAACGTCTATTTTTGAATCCATTGCATTTGCATCCCATTTGGAGCTGTAACTCTGTCACGGCTCTAAGATTTAATCATGATTTGAGTGTGTGTGTAAATGTGAAACCGCGGGGAACATTAATATATGACTGTGCCGATCGTTTTCACCAGCTGTGGTGCGCAAAAAAGTGAACGTTTTTTGGGTTATTGCACATGATGGAATCCCGGCAGAAATGCCGTAAATGCTAAACGAGCCACAGACATAAAAAAAAAAAAAACATCTACAGAACACCAATGATCTCGCACAGTGGTATCGCCCATCTGCCGCCCTATTATGGCGAACCATTTTGCTTGAACAAAATACGGCTGTTCTGAAAGTCACTTCCCCCGTTTTCCTGCAAGGATGGAAAAACATGCAGCGTTTTTCCACTCGGGTTGATAAAAGCTAGCACATGGTGCCCTCTGTTCGACATCACAATCACACAAAGCCGTTTTGAGAGATCCTGGGCCAATATGCTGGAATCGATGTTCGCCGCCACCTGCGAGCTTCGTGGCGTTTGGCACTGGCGGACAGAGATGAGGGGCGTCCTTTCTGACAGGACTGGCTTGGACGTTAGCAGGGCAGCGATTCAAACGGGTCCAGATAATGTCAGAGATGGTGAATGTGGCTCGAACACTCATATTCTTGTAGCAACCGGCCATCTGCTCCGGGGGAGATTCGTGCTGAAAATGCAAATCAAGGGGAAAGCTGGAAGTTTTGTTGTTCACTGTGTCATCATTATTTTTTTTTTTTTTTTTTTTTTACAGAGTTAGAAGTTGCAGGATGATGTTCAGTAGGATGCTTTACAAAAAAAAAAAAAAAAAACATTGTACAGTAAAGCTATCAGACCATAATACCATAGTTTTGATTAGTTACTTCAAAGAATACCATGGCATGCCATGGTACATATGCATATACAAATTAATTCTATATTATTTATAAATTAATAAGCCCCTCCTGAAAAAGATCAATCTGGATGAGACCATATTAAGCAAATAAAGACCGATCTCAAATCTTCCTTTCATAGGCAAGATCATTGAATAAGTTTTCTTCAATCAGCTGAACAAATTTTTAAGCTCGAATGGATCCTTTGACAATTTTCACTCTGGTTTCCGACCGCATGACAGCACAGAGACAGCGCTCATAAAGATAATAAACGATATTCGCTTAAATACTGACACAGGAAAATTATCAGTGCTGGTACTACTCGACCTCAATACTGCATTTGACACTGTCGATCATAACATACTTCTTGACAGGCTGGAAAACTGGCTCTAGGTTTCTGGGAAAGTCCTAAAATGGTTCAGGTCATACTTGGTAGGGAGAGGTTATTATGTGAGTATAGGAGACCATAAGTCTGAATGGACATCCATGACATGCGGAGTCCCTCAAGGCTCAATTCTTGCGCCACTCCTATTCAACCCGTATATGCTCCCACTGAGCCAAATAATGAGAAAGAACTGAATCGCTTACCATAGCTATGCAGACGACACACAGCTCTACTTAGCCCTATCGCCTAACGACTACAGCCCCATTGACTCCCTGTGCCAATGCATTGATGAAGTAAACAGTTGGATGTGCCAAAACTTTCTTCAGTTAAACAAAGACAAAACTGAAGTCATTGCGTTTGAAAACAAAGATGAAGTTCTCAAGGTGAACGCATACCTTCACTCTAGGGGTCAAACAACTAAAAATCAAGTCAGGAAACTTAGTGTGACTCTAGAGTCAGACCTTAGTTTCAGTAGTCATGTCAAAGCAATTACTAAATCAGCATTCTATCACCTGAAAAATATTGCAAGAATTAGATGCTTTGTTTGCAGTAAAGACTTAGAGAAACTTGTGCATGCTTTCATCACCAGCAGGGTGGATTATTGTAATGGACTCCTCACTAGCCATCCCAAAAAGACCATAATAATAATAATAATAATAATAATAATAATAATAATAATAATAATAATAATAAGACAGTTGCAGCTCATACAGAACACAGCTGCCAGGATTCTGAGCAGAACCAGAAGATATGGACATATCACACCAGTCTTCAGGTCTTTGCACTGGCTCCCAGTTACATTTAAGATTGATTTTAAAGTATTATTACTGGTATATAAATCACTCAATGGCCTAGGACCTCAATACATTGCAGATATGCTCACTGAATATAAACCCAACAGATCACTCAGATCACTAGGATCACATCAGCTAGAAATGCCAAGGGTTCACTCTAAGCATGGCGAGTCTGCTTTTAGCTACTATGCCAGCCGCAGCTGGAACCAGCTTCCAGAAGAGATCAGATGTGCTCCTACAGTACTCACATTCAAATCCAGGCTCAAAACACTTCTGTTTAGCTGTGCATTTACTGAAGGAGCACTGTGTCACTGTTCGTCCGACTGTTTGTATTTTACTTTCTTTTTATTCTAAACTGTTTTAATTATTCTTATTTCTTTTGATTATTTAAATATATTCTATGCAAAGCACTTTGAATTACCATTGTGTATGAAATGTGCTATATTAATAAACTTGCCTTGCCTTGCCTTAGGGAACTGGGACGGTCATGGCAGAAGCTTCATTTTGTGCTCAGTTAAGTCAAGTCAAGTCAAATATGTTTATATAGCGCTTTTCACAATACAGATTGTATCAAAGCTGCTTCACAGTAGCAATCAAAACAACTTAACAAAGTTTGTTTATTACTGGAAAAAAGACATCCAAGTTTGGTAGAGCTGATCAATGGTATGATTGGTTAATTAATTTGAATATCCCCAACTGAGCAAGCCAAAGGCAACATTTTTACCCATTTTTTTTACCCAGAGTTACCCATTTTTGTGTTGATTTTGAAGTTTGTTTTGGACCGCTGTCCTGATGGAAGATCCAACCACGGCCCATTATAAGATTTCTAGCAGAGGCAGTCAGGTTTTGATTTTGTATCTGTTGGTATTTGCTAGAATCCATAATACCATGTCTCTGAACAAGATGTCCAGGACCTCCAGCAAAAAAAATAGGCCCACAACATATAAGATCCAGCAGTATATTTAACCGTAGGAATGGGGTACTTTTTATCCCTGTTTGCACCAAACACATCTGGTGGGTTTGCTGTAAAAAAAAGCCCTTTTTTGTTTAATCTGAACAAAGAATCCAGTCCCTTTTGAAGTTCCAGTGGTGTCTGACAACTGAATTTGCTGGAGTTTATTTTTGGAGGAGCGAGGAGGATTTTTCTTGAAACCCTTCGAAACAACGTGGTGATGTAGGGGTTGTTTGATATATTTTTGTAGGCTTTCTGACCCCCAAGACTCAAGTAATCTCAGCAATTCTCCATCTGTGATCCTTGAAGAGTCTTTGGCCACTCAAACTCTCCTCCGTGCATTAAGACAATATAGACACACGTCCTCTTCCTGGCAGATTCATAACATCTTCAGTTGATTGGAAATTCTTAATTATTGCCCTGATGGTCAAAATGGGGATTTTCAATTCTTGAGCTATTTTCTTACAGCCACTTTTTATTTTGTGATGCTCAACAATCTTTTGATGCACATCAGAACTATATTCTTTGGTTTTACTCATTGTGAAGGATGATTAAGGGAATTTGGTCTTTGTGTTTGCTCATATTTAAACTCCTGTGAAACATGAAGTCATAGAAGACATGAAGACACTTTCATGTTCCTAGTCACTCTGGTGTGCTAAAAAAAGGGTAAATATTAATGGGAATATACTTATATAAATATTACGTTTATTTTATTTTGCAAAAAAAAATGCAAATCCATTTTACTAATGGACATGTTTTCCAATACAGTACATTCCTATTTTCTCCGTATTATCATGTTCAGCAATTTAATGCATTTCATAGTGCATTTTCATCAGATTCTTGACTTAAAATGCACATTCATACACCTAATAGACCTAAAAATGAGCAACTTTTCAATTGAAAAGTTCTACGTATTGCACAAAACACTCAAGTACTCCATCTGCAAAAAAAAAAGGGTCAATTCCCAGAGATATCAACAAAAGGCTGTCCTTATTTACACAGCCAAGAAGTGAACCTCATAGGCCTCCCGTGGGAAATACGCAGGACCCTTTCTGGACAGAATTCCATTTAATATAATATCCACAACCTTTATAAAGCACTCGAGAAGAAGTCTTTTCAAACATCGGCGGGCCGCAGTCACTTAACTGTCTGAGTTCAGCGGGTCAGTGGCGAGAAAGCCCCGCTGGGCGGCTCTCAGCTTGCTAATGCACACGTTAAGGGCCGCGGATGGAGTGAGAGTCGTTGCGTAAGACCCATAACGGCGCTCTCGAGTGTTCTTGGGAATACACGGATCCATTATCTCCCGCACTTTTATTACGCCTAATTAAAACGTGAGGACAATAGGGTCGTTTCGTCTTCTTGAGGCCGCTGGCGGTGTACGAAATGTTTTATTCTGTGCCTCAAAGGTCAGAGGACCCTCTTCAACCTCTGCATTCATATTCAACACGAGTTGTGGGATGAAATATGAACCTGTACGTTTGTATTATGAAGTCGGAAGGTTGATTGTGTCCAGTTATGAACTGCTATGTATAAAAGCTCTAAAAGGGTCTTAATGACGTTTCGTAATGCAGGTACCAGAGTTTATGTCCACATTAAGATGTCTATTAGCACAAGAGTCAGCAAGTTCCTAGCGGACACGGGCGCACCTGCAAACGGTGTCGGGATGGGTTGCATAAATAGCCCAAAGGCACACTAGTACGTCCCACATCGGTTCAGGTGCTCTTAACTGAACTTACTTTTGCTGCACTTAACTGAACTTACTTTTGCTGCATTGAGCATTTCAGGAACCGATTATTGCAGTGTTGTGAAACGCTCTGCGCGACTCGTGTGCTAGTTCCCGCCGACTGTGAACACACAGGTTGCGAACTCTAGTTAAAGAGGACGAGTGTGGTAGAAAAGCAGAGGTGAGATTGTTTTGAGTGTCCTTCTCGCGGCCCTGTAACTTTGAACTCCCTCTGTGCAACAACAACATGCAGAGATATTTCATCACAGAAAACATTCAGAGAGATTCATTTATGTGACCCAGACCACAAATAAATAGCATCCGGTACTGGTGCAGTTTATTTCGGCCTTCTTTAACGGTTATGTAAATTTAGGTGTACATGGTACTGAATGATTAACATTCACATGCTAGGTATTTACATTTCAATTGTACATAACTACTATGTTTTAGTATAAATAATAGAATATATATACAGTTTATATTAATAACCTTTTATGTTAGATTTTACATAAAGTAAATTCTTTTAATAATATTATGTAATATAATAATACAAATAAAATAGATGCTTATAATGATATTATATAATAATTATAATGAAATCAATATATATTTAACTTAAATTTGGTATAAAAATATACAACCCCAAATCAGAAAAAGTTCTATTTAAACTTTTTTTAACTGACAAAAGTACAAAGAAAAGTTTTCAAAATGTTTTCACTGACCAACATAATTGTATTTTGTAAATATGAACAAATTTTGATTTTGATGGCTGCAACACACCCCAAAAAAGTTGTGACAGAGACATGTTTACCACTGTGTCACATCACCTTTCCATTTAATTACACTTTTTAATCATTTGGGAGTTGAGGATACTAATTGTTGGAGTTTTGCTAGTGGAATATTTGCCCAATCTTGTCTGATACAAGACAGCCGCTCAACAGTCTGTGGTCATCGTTGCCTGATTCTCCTTTTCATGATGGGTCATACATTTTCCATAAGAGACATATCTGGACTGCAGTAAACAGGCAGGCACATCCCTTCTATGGTGCAGAGTGTCTAGAAACCACTCAGTTGTAGCATGTGGAGAATGAGGCCTGGCATTGTCTTGCTTCCCAGGAAAGATGTCATCTTGATGGCAGTTTATGTCTCTGCACAATCCAAATATATGCCTCCATTTCAATGGTACCTTCACAATAATGCAAGTTACCCATACCGTTTGCAATGATGTACCTCAATACCAGCACAGATGTTTGCTTTTGCACCTGTCGCTGGTGAAAGTCTGGTTGGTCCCTTTCGTCTTTGGGACTGAGAACTCGGTGTCCATTTTCTCCCAAAAACAAGCTGAAACATGGACTCATCTGACCACAGCACACATTTCCACTTTCTTCTAGACCATCTGAGATGAGCTTGGGCCAGAGAACTCCCGGCATCTCCACATAGAACTGATGTAAAGCTTTCTCCTTGCGTAACAGAGATTCAAGTGGCATTTCTTAATGCAGAGTCAGACTGTGTTCAGTGAAAACGGTTTTCCAAATTACTCCTGAGCACATGTGGCTGTATTTAACGGATTAGCATGATGGTATCTTGTGCAATGCCATCTGAGGGCTCAAAGGTCACGCACATTCAACAGAGGTCTACTGCCTTACCCAACACAGACTGAGATTTCTCTGGATTCCCTAAATCTTGTGACAATATTATGTATGGAAGATGATGAAAGGCATAAATTCTTTGCAATCTTGCATTGAGAAATGGGATTTTTTAATTGTTTGACAATTCTCTCATGATATTTGGCACAAAGTGATGAGCCATGACCCATCTTTGCTTAAAAAGACTGAGAAGCACTTTTACACCCAAACATGATACCCTCAACTATTACCAATTCACCTGCTCATTGTGGACTGTTTCAAAAGAGTTGGATAATCTAATTTGGATAATCTTTTCACTTTTATTTGGTCTCTGTCCCAACTTTTTTGGGGTGTGTTGCAGCCATCAAAATCAAAATTTGTTCATATTTACAAAATACAATTATGTTGGTCAGTGAAAACATTGGAAAACTTTTCTTTGTACTTTTGTCAGTTAAAAAAAGTTTAAATAGAATTAGCAAATCACAGATTCTTGATTTTATTGCATTTTACAAAATGTCCCAACTTTTTCTGATTTGGGGTTGTATATATACAGGTCCTTCTCAAAAAATTAGCATATTGTGATAAAGTTAATTATTTTCCATAATGTAATGATAAAAATTAAACTTTCATATATTTTAGATTCATTGCACACCAACTGAAATATTTCAGGTCTTTTATTGTTTTAATACTGATGTTTTTGGCATATAGCTCATAAAAACCCAAAATTCCTGTCTCAAAAAATTAGCATATCATGAAAAGGGTCTCTAAACGAGCTATTAACCTAATCATCTGAATCAACTAACTAACTCTAAACACCTGCAAAAGATTCCTGAGGCTTTTAAAAACTCCCAGCCTGTTTCATTACTCAAAACCGCAATCATGGGTAAGACTGCCGACCTGACTGCTGTCCAGAAGGCCATCATTGACACCCTCGAACAAGAGGGTAAGACAGAAAGAAATTTCTGAACAAATAGGCTGTTCCCAGAGTGCTGTATCAAGGCACCTCAGTGGGAAGTCTGTGGGAAGGAAAAAGTGTGGCAAAAAACGCTGCACAACGAGAAGAGGTGACCGGACCCTGAGGAAGATTGTGGAGAAGGACCGATTCCAGACCTTGGGGGACCTGCGGAAGCAGTGGACTGAGTCTGGAGTAGAAACATCCAGAGCCACCGTGCACAGGCGTGTGCAGGAAATGGGCTACAGGTGCCGCATTCCCCAGGTCAAGCCACTTTTGAACCAGAAACAGCGGCAGAAGCGCCTGACCTGGGCTACAGAGAAGCAGCACTGGAGTACCCACAGTCAGTGATGGTCTGGGGTGCCATGTCAGCTGCTGGTGTTGGTGCACTGTGTTTTATCAAGGGCAGGGTCAATGCAGCTAGCTATCAGGAGATTTTGGAGCACTTCATGCTTCCATCTGCTGAAAAGCTTTATGGAGATGAAGATTTCATTTTTCAGCACGACCTGGCACCTGCTCACAGTGCCAAAACCACTGGTAAATGGTTTACTGACCATGGTATTACTGTGCTCAATTGGCCTGCCAACTCTCCTGACCTGAACCCCATAGAGAATATGTGGGATATTGTGAAGAGAAAGTTGAGAGACGCAAGACCCAACACTCTGGATGAGCTTAAGGCCGCTATCGAAGCATCCTGGGCCTCCATAACACCTCAGCAGTGCCACAGGCTTATTGCCTCCATGCCATGCCACATTGAAGCAGTCATTTCTGCAAAAGGATTCCCGACCAAGTATTGACTATTGAGTGCATAACTGAACATAATTATTTGAAGGTTGACTTTTTTTTTTTTGTATTAAAAACACTTATTTTATTGGTCGGATGAAATATGCAAATTTTTTGAGACAGGAATTTTGGGTTTTCATGAGCTGTATGCCAAAATCATCAGTATTAAAAAAATAAAAGACCTGAAATATTTCAGTTGGTGTGCAATGAATCTAAAATATATAAAAATTTAATTTTTATCATTACATTATGGAAAATAATGAACTTTATCACAATATGCTAATTTTTTGAGAAGGACCTGTATATATATATATATATATATATATACTGTGATTTATTTTAACATTTACAATATATATATATCATTTTTTTTTGTAAATGTTAAAATAAATCACAGTTGCATGAGTACAAGACGTGAATAAAATGAGTTAACATGATTTTTAAGAGTGAAACAAAACACTTACTAACCTTTTCTCTGTGAAGTTCTATCCAATTTTACTTCATTGCCATAACAATGAAGACAACGCAACGCCATAAACCCTAAAACGACTCTTAAAAATTATTTGATTTAAACAGCTTAACACCTAAAATAATACAAAGGTTTTAATAGAGGAACTAAAGTAAATGCTTTTATAAATTAAAAGCTTCCCATTTCTGCATTTAAAACCTCCCGAAAATGGGCCCCATTCACATGCATTGTAAAAGCCATCAATGAAGCATACAAATGACAAATCACATTTTTCACAGCTTTTTTTCAGCATATGTTCTACCTTGACAAGGGTATAAAATGGCACACTTGTATAGAAATTTGAAATGGGACAAGCTGACAAGATCTTTTGTTCCCGTTTCATTTAGCTGGGATGCAAATGTGTGAGATGAAGAGCCTGAGGCGATGTCAATACTCTCATGATCAGCGGAGAGTAAGAAACAGAGCTCCATGCGGGCCGAGACCATAAACAAGCAGCACTGAATGTGCCAGTAAACAAGAGGCTGACATGTTGATATCACACACTGGATGGAGGTTTATAGCTGGTAAGGTTCTTTCAGCACCATGGACAGCGTCTGATTTTGCTGACAGATACAAAAATACTGATTGTACGTACTTGGGGAACACTGAGAATAAAATGAAATGATAAATAAATAAACAGTAAGCTTTCCAAAATTACTCGAGTCTTGAACCGCAACTTAACACATACTGTAACTTAAGTTTAATTCGCTGCCGGCAGAAATGTTCTTGGTAATTTGTCTTCATTAATGGTTACAGTGAGCAACACAAATATGCAAACGTTCATGACAAACTTTGTGTTTCTGTGTGAGGTTAATCATCCTAACTAGACACTGGAATAGAAATAGAGAGAAAGTGTTTCACACACACACACACACACACACACACACACACACACACACACACACACACACACACACACACACGGGTCATCCAAAAACATTAATAATTTGTAAGATGTGTTGTCCAGAAAATGAGAAATTACATTGGAAATAAAGTGAAAAATAATATAAAATGAAAATAAAAAATAAAGTGCTGATTGTGAGCTAGTGCGGTAACTACCAATGGGAGTGCAGGTGATACATTTGGACATTTCAGTGGAGAATAAACACTGTCAGTGTAAATGAACTTTAAACGTTGCTATAGTGACTATTCCTTGTGAGAGAGACAGACAGACAGACAGAAGGACAGGTAAGCAAACAGACGGGAATATGAATATCTGTCAACAGCAGACAGCAAACTTGATTAAACTGCACATAGATATTAATACAGTCATTATTATTCAAGGAGAACAAACCCATATGGTAATCTGAGACCCAATATGCAAACTCAAAACTCTTCACTTTCTAAAGAATTCTGCTGCTTTTGAAAAGAAATAAAATTACTGTGAATATTGTATCCTAACATAAAGAATATACATACATAATTTTGTATAATGTATTATATTACTATAATTTATTAATACTTTTTATAATTAATAATTAAAATGGAGTAAATCTAAAAAAAACTAAATTCACAAATTTGATTTCAGAAATGAAATATTCTACATTGTATTTTGACTATAAAGAGTGATGACTTAACTAAAAAAAAATTAGGAAACCTGTTGTCTTAAAATTATTAAGTAAATAAACTTCATGAGTAATTGAAAAGATTAAGTTATGTGGAATTGTCAAGATTATAGCAATATATATATATACACTATAGGCTACATAAACTGTATATATAAATGTTACATAAATATAATGTTACTTACTAATTAAAAATAAAATATTCAAAATTAAAAAAAGTAAATTGTTTTATTAGAACAAATATATACACAGTAAGAAATAAAATAATATTACTGTAATTAATAAATTAAATAATTGTAATTAAGATCTTCAGAAAAATCTTCAAAATTTCTCATGTCTTCCGGGAAAAAAGTCATACTTTTGGGTGAACTATCCCTTTAAAAAGTCAAGAAAAGCTTCATTATTTCAGTAGGGTATGATAATCTTTTTAACTCGGAGTCATTTTAATGTGATTTTAATGAAAATAAGCCAACATGTTCATTTGATGGTGAAAGGTTTGGAAAAGAGGTGACAAATTAATTGGGGTCAGGTTGATACACTTACAGGTTCCGTGTTCGAAATATAGCAATTATTCTAAAGACATTTTACAACACCATTAAAAAAGCCACAAAAGATGTCTATCATTAAACCAGCTACATAAATGTGCAGCGACCCGTCGTTTATAAATGTACACTGAGCAATAAAACGGAAGCATTAGCCCTAATTCTAAAGAAACAAGCTTAATTAAAAAATACTTCAAGCTCAAAATCCAATTATCACTCAGGCATTGTGGGAAAACCAGCCAGGAGTTGTTTGTTCCTGCAATATTACAGTCAATACTTATCTGATTATAACGTATCATCCTAGAGAAGTGCATATCACGGATGATAAATCGCTAAAATAAGCACTTTTCGGCCCTTGACAGTTACCAGGTCTGAGAGATTCAACAAACACAAACACGACACTGTCCTGTCAGTTCGCAAGGACATTAGCAGTAGCACAAACCTCTCGCTCATCGATTCTGCGCTCCTGCCAGCGTAAACAGCCAATCGATGGCGCGTTATGAATGTGCTATTTATCAGATTAAGCCTAAAGGGAGTTTTAGGATGATAATATCTATCACTTTTGTCTCGAACCCCTCCGAGACCGATTATGGCTCTTCACTTAATATGTACGGCGGAACAATAGAAAAATACAGGGAGTCTGAAAAGAACTTGCGGTTCAAGCCGCGGAAAACAAACAAGTGGAGGCTCTCAACTAGTGGTTAAACTGGTGGTTTAGGCTGGAAATGCAAAGGTCAGATGGTTTGATCCCTAGTGGAGACTGGAATTAATGTTACGGAGAGAATATTCTCACAGTTGTATCTTTGAGCAAGAAACTTCACCTCAGGGCCTATTATATTATATTATATTATATTGTATTGTATTGTATTGTATTGTATTGTATTGTATTATATTATATTATATTAATAATATATTATTTTATATTATATTATAAAAGTTGTTATTTACATAATATATATATATATATATATATATATATATATGTGTGTGTGTGTGTGTGCGTGTGCATACAGTATATACAGTTGTGGTCAGAATGAATGGCACCCCTGGTAAATATGAGCAAACATGGCTATAAAAAATAAATCTGCATTGTTTATTCTTTTGATCTTTCATTCAAAAAAAAAAAAAAGGGGGGGGGGGTCACATTATAAAATAAATGTTTTTCTCCAAACCACGTTGGCCAGAATTATTGGCAACCTTTTATTAAATACTTTTTGCAATCTCCTTTTGCCAAGATAACAGCTGTAACCCTGTGCAGCTCTGAGTTTTCTCCTATAATGCCTGATGAGTTTGGAGAACAACTGACAGGAGATCAGAGACCATTCCTTCATACAGAATCTCTCCAGATCCTTCAGATTCCCAGATCCATGTTGGCGCTTCTTCTCTTCAGTTCACTCCACTCATCAGGTCAGGGAACTGGGACGGTCATGGCAGAAGCTTCATTTTGTGATCCGTAACACATTTTTGTGTTGATTTTGATGTTTGTTTTGGATCGTTGTACTCAGTGATGGGAATAACGGCGTTATAAATAACGCCGTTACTAACGGCATTACTTTTTCCAGTAACGAGTAATCTAATTGATTACTCTTCTCATCTTAATAACGCCGTTACCGTTACTGCCAAAAAATGCGGCGCGTTACTATAACTGATGAAGCTGTTTTTTTTTTTCATCAGACCAACTAGATCTCTGAGCGAGAGGCAAATACTTTTTTTACTGTTCTTCCTTGGTTAGTGGGCAGAGCACGAGACAAGCGCAAAAATGCTGACGATTGGCTATAAGGTAGAGTAAAATGTCATTGTAAGCCAATCAGAGGTAGAGTTGGGCGGGTGTTCGAAAGCACGCATAGTAGTGATGGGCATTCGGCTCTTTTGACTCAGCTCACTGAAAAGAGCCGGCTCTTTTGGCTCACAAACGGCTCTTTAAATGACTTTGACTATAATATTTCAATTTTTATTACATAATTATTTAATTTCTATAGGCTAAATTTGTAAAAATAGAGTCGGCTCTTCAGATATGCGAGCCAGCTCCCAACGTTCACCTAAAAGAGCCGGCTCTTAGAGTCGGCTCATTCGCGAATCGCGAACGACCCATCAAAAGCTCATTCGCGAACGAGTCGATCCATCATCACTAACGCTCATTCGCGAACGACCCATCATCACTAACGGCTAACGTTCATGAATTGCGAACGACCCATCATAACGCATAGTCGGGCAGGACAGGACACACAAGGAACAACACAAGCCAGTCAGTCAACGAGAGACAGGTATGGCGACGAGCTTAACAAGCTTAATTTAATTTTGCCCAGTTGTGGCCTGTTGAGGGGCAATAAATATCAAAATTTCCAAAACATCTATTGTGTTATTTGCATTGATCCACTATATAAACATAATATCTACATACATGGCGTTTGATTGGAGGCTAGTCTCACTTTGTCCCACAGCAACATTTTTTTTTAGATGCGTGTACAATGTTTCATGTTTCTGTTAATAATGTATTGTATTAAGTGTCCATTTCATTATAATATTCAAATTTATCATAAATAATTGAACATGCACATGTATTTTAAGTTCCGTTAAAGAGGGGTAGAGGTGGGGTCACATTTGAGCATTTAAAATTAAATTTTACTTGAAAGTAACGCAATAGTTACTTTCATAAGTAACTAGTTACTTTTAAAATTTGTAACTGAGTTACTAATTTAGTTACTTTTTGGAAGAAGTAACTAGTAACTGTAACTAATTACTTTTTAAAAGTAACTTGCCCAACACTGGTTGTACTGATGGAAGATCAAACCACTGCCCATTATAAGATTTCTAGCAGAAGCCATCAGGTTTTGATTTTTTATCTGTTGATATTTGATAGAATCCATGATGCCATGTATCTGAACAAGAAGTCCAGGACCTCCAGCAGAAAAACATGCCCTATACATTAAAGATCCAACGGTATATAAAATTGTACACATGGGGTACTAAAAAGCTATTTTTTTTTTTGTTTCATCTGACCACAGAACCCTGTGCCGTATGAAGTTCCAGTCGTGTCTGACAACTGAATTTGCTGGAGTTTGTTTTTGGAGGAGCGAGGAGGATTTTTCTTGAAACCCTCCCAAACAACATGTGGTTATGTAGGGGTTGTTTGATATATTTTTTTAGGCTTTCTGACCCCCAAGACTCAAATAATCTCAGCAATTCTCCATCTGTGATCCTTGAAGTCTTTGGCCACTCAAACTCTCCTCCTCACCGTGCATTAAGACAATATAGACACGTCCTCTTCCTGGCAGATTCGAAACATCTTTAGTTGATTGGAAAATCTTAATTATTTAAAAATGGGGATTTTCAATTCTTTAGCTATTTTCTTACAGCCACTCTTTATTTTGTGATGCTCAACAATCTTTTGATGCACATCAGAACTATATTCTTTAGTTTTACTCATTGTGAAGGATGATTAAGGGAATTTGGTCTTTGTGTTTGCTCATATTTAAATTCCTGTGAAACAAGAAGTCATAGACACTTTCATGTTAGTCACTCTGGTGTACTAAAAAAAGGTAAATATTAATGTGAATATACTTCAGAGATACTTCAGATATATTTTACTCGTAAAAAATTCTTAGGGGTGCCAATAATTGTGGCCAATGTGTTTTGGAGAAGAACATTTATTTCATAATGTGATATCTCCCCCACTTTCCATTCTTTTACTTCAATGAAATGTGAGATTTTTGCAAATTTTTTGAATGAAAGATCAAAAGGATAAACAATGCAGATGCAGATTTATTTTTTACAGCCATTTTTGATCATATTTACCAAGGGTGCCATTATGACCACAACTGAACATACGCACACACATTCACACAAACATATATATGATATAATATAAATAAATATAATAATATATTTACACACACACACACACACACACACACACACACACACACACACACACACACACACACACACACACACACATTATAAAAACATTTATGTTAGATGCGATTAATAGTTTTGACAGTACTAATTATATTATATTATAAAAAGTATACATGTATTGTCATTAAACTACTCTAACTAACTAACTAACTGTATGTGCATGGCAGATTTAAAGTAAAAGATTGGATAAAATAAAATAAAACAAATAAAATAAAATAGCATGCAAGTGAATTACATTAAATTGCTATAAATAAACAAACAAACTACCAAATAAAATAAAATAAAATAAAAGGAGAGACTAATAGACCCAGCTGCCATATGTGTAGAACAGTGAATTTGTTGCAGTGTAAGATGATGCTTTGTATAGCCCATATAAATAATTATGATGCTATAATTTCTTTATATATTCTATATAAATACATTTCCTGTTAAAACTACCCGAATATTGCTAAAATAGGAAATGGCTTGATATATATTTCTAAAACTCCGAGATAAAACCACAGTGATGTTATGTTCTGATATTCAACTGGAGGAGCCCAGCAGGTCAAACATGTCCGGTAAGCTTGTTAAAGGATCAGCAAGGTAATATAAGGATGTCATGGGGGCGTATAGTGGGAATGTGTGTTCAGTTTCTGTCTGTGTACAGAAGCCTCATTACACAATGCTACTGCTAGAGATGACAGGCTGTACAGGTAAAAAACAATACAGTGTTTGTCACAACAATACTGTCATGGGCAAAAGTACAGAGCCAGGTTCCGGCACGCAAAAATCTTACAACATTCACTAGTAAAAACACATCAGCTGAATGCGGTACTGATTCTGACACAGATGAAACTAATTCTCAGGTCATCCACCTGTTTCTTTTAACTGAATAACAGTTCAGAGGAAAGCGACATGCACTAATGTACAAGAAATACAGTGATGCATCACTGTCATAAGTTTGCACGTCAGTGAGTGGAAACTGAACGACACAGGTAATTATTGAGCTTAATGGTTTTTTCAAGGCACCTGATTCAAACTCAAAACTGTCTGTCACCAAAAAAAACGTCAACGAGAATCCCTTCTAAAAACAAGAAAATAAACTTTATATACTAAAATGTATACAGTATATCAATTTAATTTATTTGTTTGTTTTTTTGTTTGTTTGTTTGGAAATTGCCCCATTGAAATGGAACAATGCATGTTGTTTTTATGAACAATTTGCACAAAAATACTGCTCATGCTTTCTGAATAAGGCCCAATGACTATTGTATTTATTTTTATTTATATAAGTTCATATAATACATCAAAAAATAGTATACAGGTCCATGGCATTAAATTGCTCTAAACAAACAAACAAACAAACAAATGTTATGTAAATAACAGCATATAAATGCATATTACAGTAATAAAATTTAAATAAATTACATTTAATGGCCCATGTTGCTCAAACCATCCAATTAACAAATTAAATAAATATCTAAATAAATAGAGTATGACAATTTTATTTTGCTATTTTTTATTTATATACTATGAAAATGACTTTTGCAGCTAGTTAGTGAATAATAAATATTTGATCACTCAAATAACATGTGCACAATTGACTACACTGCTAAAGTAACTAGTGATTCCTAAAAGATGTGCCTTTTTTGCTTTGAGATATTGCCCTCTACAATACAAAGTATTGTTTTGTAATTTGGCACGAGCGCGCGCTGCAGACGTCGTTGGGAATCTATAACATAGTCTATTAAGTGTTTATAGGATTTATAGCCCCTTGGTTTATAGTCAATAGAGCTGTGTCTTTATTAGTTGGGCTGAGTTGTTGTTTTGGCCTCTGCTACATGAAAGATTTACCACAGAAAAACCACCGAACCGCATTCAGAGAGCAGAGCGTGGGACTGTCAGGCCATTTCAACCTGCTGGATTCAGACTCATTCACACCTACTCGCATAAGAAAAACATTTGAAGTTATTAAATGTATGCTGGGTTTTTCTAATTTCCATCATGCGAAACTTGCAGAATATTGAATCTCGAACACATCTATAAATTATGTCTAAATAAAGACTGAAATCTGCTCCATGTGATTTGCTTTTTGTGCTGATGTTGAGTGAGTAAATCAATATTAATTTTGTGATATTTTTTTTTCTCATTTAACCAGGCAGGCAACTCTCCCTGAAGACCTTTGAATCTCATACTCACTGCACCTTCATCCTCTAAATATATATTTAATGTAATAGTTCAACCTCACTTGACAGCATTGTTCTGACTGAGAAATAAAGGAATAGAACTTACAAAATACATTATTTCATAGTTTAAAGGTGCAGTGTGTGATTTTTAGCGGCATCTAGTGGTGAGGTTACGAATTGCAACCAACAAAAGTTACGGTGGCCGACAGGAAAATATGTCATCGTCTGAGACCGCAGAGAGTAGCCAGTTCAGCAATGAGGTTTCTTTACAAGGATAAATTAAGAAATTATGTTTACTTAATTATTCAATAAAACTATGTTGTTGCGAATATTATTGTTACTTGTTCATCATTGTGTCAGTGTTTTATTCGCTGAACTAAGCTTGCTTCCTTGCACGAAGAGCAACATAGTAACGAAACGCGTTTGTCCGTTTAGGGCTAATGTAGAAACACGTCGGCGGATTGCAATGTCAGGGGATCCGCGGTGTATGTAGATAGAAACTGCTCATTCTAAGGAAATACAAATATAACGGTTCATTAAAGTCTTTATACACCACTGAAAACCACACCACTCTGTAGCGCTGTTTGTTCGCTGTCGGCTACGGTAGAAACATGACGACACAATATGTCGACCTCCATAGAAGGGGGTGCCCTTTATGGAGATATAAATGTCTCATTCTAAGGTAATAAAAACATAACGGTTCATTATGCAAGGTCTTTATACACCACTGAAAACATAGTTATGGATCTTATATTGCATTTCTGTCAATAGATCCTCAGAAATATTACACAATGCACCTTTAATGTGCAGACACTATCCCCTGGTTTCACAGACTAAAATTCATGTTTGAGCTGTTTTAACTGAAAGCAACTTGCACTGACCAAATCTTAAAATATGTCAGTGCCATTGTTTTATCTCAAGATGCACAATGGTATTGGGTTTTGCTTCTAGGGCACATTTATAAAAGCTACTTTAATGTTCTAATTGAACTAAAGTCTAATCCTGGCTTAATCTAAACCCTGTCTGTAAAACCAGGCCTATAAGTAAGACATTCGTAAGTTGACTTAAAATAAAAAAAAAGTGTAAAAAATTAAACACTTTCCAAAAACATTCTGTCCTCAGTCTAAAAATTTGTGTCTGACAACATAAACTATGATAAAACTATCGTAAAAATACAATAATTGCAGCCTGTATTTAGTGTGCACAATATTTCGAACTGAAAGTCTTAAATTTCATTAGTTATCAATTATAAATTGCAGTAATTCTTTTGAATCTACACATTTGAACTGACATGTAACGTTAGCACAATAAATACGGCACTCAGAAGTTGATTAAAAAAAATTGAATAAATGAAACGCATGATGTTGTTTGCGCAATCCAATCCAATGTGTATGACAATATAAAATATGATAAAACTATCATAAGACAACAATGCGCTATATTTTGATCTTAAAGGAACACGCCACCGTTTTTTGAAATAGGGGTTATTCACAGTCTCCCCTACATTTAGATAGGTGGGCAAACGCATTTTTGTCTCAGTGCATGCATTGTCTTAGTCTGGCAGCGCCGCCGCTAGCTTAGCTTAGCATAATGAATGGAATCCTTTGTTGCCGGATAGCATGTCGTGAGTAAAAGTGATTAAAAAAACTAAAAAAATCTAATTACTTCTTGTGGCCTGCATATTCACAACGAGTACAAATAGCAATGCGGATTAAGACTAGGCAATTTCCTAGGCAGATATTGACTTGGGACTATATTAGGGTGAAGCACAGGCGAACCACTGCTACTTGGGCGCAGAGATATGACGCAACACCTGAAATCCCCCAACTTCTGTCAACATACCGGCATGAATATTAGCTGGCTATTTTTCCTACAGTAGACATAGTGAATGGTGCTGAACATGGTGGATTTTGTGAGAGACGAAGAGGGTGACTTCACAGACAGTCAAAATCCAGAACCATACCTCTGCAAACCAGAGTTTTCAGAAGAGGAGCTGCGTGCTTTGGAAATAGAACGACAGGAGGAGGAGGTTGCAATCGCTCAACAGCCTGAGGACATGAGGATGAGAGCCAACACAAACTGGTGGTGTGAGTGTGGGGCAAGATGAGCGTGCCAGCAGTTGTGTCACAACTACCTAACTTGCGTGATATCTCTGCGCCCAAGTAACGTTAGCAGTGCTTCGCCTGTCCTTCCCCCCATATAGTCCCAAGTCAATATCTGCCAAGGAAATCGCCTAGTCTTAATCTGCATTGCTATTTGTACTTCTTGTGAATACGCACGCCATTTTTTGTTATCACTTTTACTCACGACATGCTACTTGGCAACAAAGGATTCCATTCATTATGCTAAGCTAAGCTAGCGTCCCCATTTCAAAAAACGGTGGCGTGTTCCTTTAAAGTCAAGTCAGTTATAAATTACAACGCGATTCTCGATTCTACACATTTGAACCGGAATGTTACATTGACACTAAGTAGCCTTCAGCATTCCTAGACTTGTAAGAAATGAAACTTTCCAAAAATGTTGGTTTTCGCATTCAACATCCTATCTTCAGTCAAGAAACAACTGTGCACGATAACGTAAACTACAATACAACTATCGTAAAATTACAATAAATGCAGCCTGTACAAAGTGTGCGCTATATTCCGAGCTGAAAGTTTTAAGTTTGATTAATTACCAGCTATAAATTACACACCGATTCTCGATTCTACAAATATGAAGTAGCATGTAACACTCACTTGTAAACCAACTGAGAACCAAATGGCACAACAAAATATTCCAAGGCACTTTTAAAAGTGTTGAAAACCAATGGTATTGGAATTGTTTTGAGAACCGATGGCATTTTGGCATCAATAGGCATATTTACACACACAATAATATGCTAATTATAAAAATTGCTAAACTCAACAATACAAGAAAAACATTTTACATCAATTATAAATTACATCACAATTAATGAGTTTATCCTTCAGTTTTGATGTCAAAACATAAACAGATATGCACATAAGAAATGCAAAAAAAAAAAAAAAATGTGAGCAACGGCAAAGAAACCATCAATCAGGTACATTTTGTGTAAGACTGTGCATGTAAACAAAATTAAAAAGTTAAAAGAAAACAACAACTTTTAATCTGAACCCATTTACAAGGAAGGTTTTCAATCGTTTCCTCACACAAAGCTATCATATGACTTGGAATATTGTGCAAAACTCATATGGACCAGTTTTTAAGGTCATTTTATGAAAAAGAACAGTGTGAACATTGTTCAAAAGTTCTCAGTTTTTGTTCTACAGACAAAAATAACAACATGCGGGTTTGGAATGACATGAGATAGAATATATAATAACAGAGATTGAATTTTTGGCTGAACCAATTATTTGATGTTAATGATGTCATTTGAACAGTTACGAAACTAAATGTGTGTCTCCGCGCATTAACGGCTGCTTAAGAGTGCGTTTGTGTGCATTTGTGTCTGTGCAGAAGTGACAGTACTGATCTGAATTTAAAAGACCCCCTGTTGTTCTTCACCGAAGTTAAAAGCGCCACATCAGAGCGATTTCGCCTTTGAGAAACATCAGGCCTATAGGTGCTTCATACGGGTTCCGACCACGCCGCCTCTCCTGCAAACATCTACTTTCATTTCATCACATCGATATTTAAGGCATATTTGACAGCTGAAAGGTATCAGACCAGAGAAAGTAAGGTATGCTATCAAGTGTAATTGAATGCGTCAGAGCGGTGTGCGAGTCAAATGTAACTGCAGGTATGAAAGTAGGACTGTGTGTCCTTTGATTTTTGCAGCTCTTGTAGTCTCTGGCCTGCTTTGCATTTTACACATTTTATTCTATACATTCAGATGAAGTTCAGAGGGCACAAACAAAGGCAGAAATGCTTTCAAGGGAGCACGACAACTACAAATGCGCTCTGATTGGTCTCCATCCCAGTCATCAACAACAAGCCCAAATTGCCACACTGAAAACAACCACTTAAAGTACAATATGTCAAGTGCAACAGTGACACGTTTGTGACTCCAAATTCACTTGGCGCCCAACGCGGAGCAGAAAGCTTCAGAGTAATAATTGATTTATCAGATGTAGGACAATTTCAGCACATAAGACAGCAGAAAACCTCTTTCTCTGAGCTGTTCTTATGACAGATGGCTACAAAATACATAAAAGTAAACTGTGCTATTTTATATCTAGATATATACCACGAAACCGGTCAAGAACATGTTGACAATACGTTTTTTATTTTGCCATTATGACATTATTTGTATTATTATTGCACGTCCTTGAATTGTCATTATCAAAATGCAAATCTCATTCTGCTAAAAAAAATACTGTAAAAAAAGTTGCTGCATAAAATTTTTAAGTACAATCAACTTGAATGTTTAAGTCATATCAACTTAAATTACATTAAACGGACTTAAAAATGTGTTGAATACTGCATAAGTCATAAAAACGTTGAAAATTGTTTAAGAAATGTAAAAACACGTTGTCATAACTATTATTGATCATATATTTTTTTTACAGTGAATTTATTTGTTGTTGTACTGCCTTCAATGTATGCATTTCTTAATAAAAATATCACATATATGGATCTAGATATCGATTCTAGACTCTAGATTTCAAGATTTAGACTAATTATAAGAAGGTATGACACGCCATTAAAGATATTTGAATTTCTAATTACAGCATCTTTAAAGGATACAGAAATGTGATGGACGTAACTTAGGCGCCAGGAATACGACCATAAATATCAATTAGGCAATAGCCGTGAAAACTTAGTGAAGTACATAATCCCCTGATGCATGAAGACGTCCATAAATCTCAAGGATCAAAGACACTCTCTGTGATAGAGGGAGAAATTTTTACTCTCACTAATGGGTTAGAAACAAAACTGCAACCATCTCCAAGACTACAACCGTCCATTAGCATCGAAACCTAAGGTTCAATCATGTGCCAAGTAATGATTTCCTTTACAAACAGAAACATGAGCATTTGCAGTAATGAATTGGCACTTTCCACAAAAATGGTACAAGGGCCTGAAACTCTAAAAAATGATTTTTTTCCTGTCAACATTCCCCCCCCCCCCCCCCAACTGTTTTAACCATGTTACCAACGTTTCAGACATGTCTAAATACAGTTTAAAACATATTTAGCATTTTTCAAGAATTAATTAAATCTTTCTAAAATTTTGATAAAAAATACAGTGTAATGGATTTATACCAATGTATCAAATAATAATAATAAAATCAACAGGATGAGTAACAGGGTGGAACATTTAGCCTAAATTAAGCGGTCACTTAGTAAGAGACCAAAAATAGACCAAAAGTTGATTTCATGGGAACCTGTGAATTAAAAGATTTTCTTTTTTTTTTTACTTTTCTTTTTCTTACAACAACTTTTTTGTAAAAGCTGTGTGGAAAAAACAGAGATTAGAGATTTTTTATACATCTGATGTGCTTAAAACTAGCTATTTTTCATACTAGGTGAAGTATACGCTACATAATACTCTTAATAATAAAAGTATAAATTCCTGTTCATGCCAAGAACAGCTATAAATATATAGTTCTAAAAATTTTCTAATACAGTCATCGCTATAGTTATCTATAAAGTTATTGTTGTTGGTGTGACCGTGCCTTAATGGTAGATAAAAACATAATAATAGAAATCTAGAAATATTTGTTCACACAAATAAAAAAAATATGGGATTGTGCATCAAATCCTTTAAGAAAATAATAATAATGGGACACCAAAAGTTTTATCATTATTAATATTTTATTTAGGAGTACAAGCCAATGTAGCCTAGAACTTGTAACAAGCAATTTCGAAGAAAACGAGACACGAATGGTTCTTGGCAGAGAAGTCACTGGTGGGACTGTACTCCGTTAACATCTGAATGATTTTTATGTCAAACTGACGTAAGGAACCGGAGGTCAAGAATTACATCATCGACTGGTGAGCCTGGAATTCATTCGTACGTCTTAAATAAAAACGATAATGTTAAATTATGCATGGCCATTTGAGGAATGGGAAATACATGGCATTCTACATCACACAACTACAAATATATTGCTGCGTACCCGTGTTAAATATTATTCTAAAAGAAGCACGGTGATAAACTAGATAGAAACCATGAAGAGGGAATACTCAAGCCGTGAGCATCAGGCATAGCCTTCAGCAGATGCATGAACGGGCGGCCGGCTGAAGAACACCCTTCAAGAGTTGGCAGCTGAATCGACTGACAGTGTAGGAAACCCTCAGGCTGCAAACTCAATGTTCAGGCACTTAAGATGACCATGAAGAAAACACACACAAACTAAAGCTGTGCGATTTATATTGAAAATTCGCAATATATCTGCACTGATGCTGCCGTGTTTTGTTTAAGAGCGTCTCTAGATATAGAGTCAAAAACAGTGTTAGATTAGATTTTTCACTTTTCTGTGAATCAGTTCAAAGTGTCATTTTGATTCATTTTTTATCGATTTTTTAGATTAAACTGAAAAATCGATAAAAAAATAATCAAAATGACTTTGAACTGATTCACAGAAAAGTGAAAAATTTAATCTAACACTGTTTTTGATTCTATATATATCTATATCTATATATATATACATATATATACACATATATATACATATATATGCACACATATATACATATATATGCACATATATACGCACATATATACATATATATATATATATATATATATATATACACACACATATATACACATATATATATATACACACACACACACATACACATATATATATATATATATATATATATATACACACACACACACACACACACACACACACACACACACACACACACACACACACACACACATATATATATATATATATATATTCACACACACACACACACACGTTATTATTTCGGTACAACAGTCATTTCGGTCTAATGTTGCAGCTGTATTTGAGCTATGAACATCTATTGTGAGAAACATTGAACACCAACTCCTAATGATAAATACTCAGTCCTCCTGACCCTGAGGCACATGTGCAAACAATAAAGAAAAAAAAAGTATTCGAAGTTCACATGAAATTGCGGTCTTTTTAAGATCTGTTTAATGAAGCTAAACTCCCAAAACCTAATGAGCTTTCCTTAAAATAAGGATCATTTCACTTCAATAATGGATTATAAAACCAAGACCCAACTGCAAAAACTAGATCCACACTGCCAAAACAGAAATCAAGCGCGAGAGGGGAACATTTCTCAAGCCAATACATCATTCACAGCTGAATCATGAGTCAAGTCTTAAACCAACACGAAACATTGCAGCATTGACTTTCAACAAAGGCCTATCCCAGGAAAACAGCATTCATTACCAGCCCGGCAGTGCAGATTGCTATCATCCGCATGCATGATTCCAAAATCCTCATTCTTTACATAAATTTAGACCTTTTTAACCAGAGATTGTTTCCAGAATCACACAGAGCGCCAAAATTACCACCTGAACCACAACGCCACCTGATACCATTTATTATAAATCTAGTTCATGTCTGCCATGTTGCAAAATTGCATCCAAACAATAAAGCAGTTTGGCTGAAGATAAACTCTTACAAAACAAGCACAAAGGTCACATAACTATACAATCACATTATGTAGGCCTATCAAAAGGAATGCAAACCTGGTTCAGTTTTTGCTTTCAAGTGGAAATTCTGGTCTAGTGTTAATAGTATGACATATTTCTATCAGACAGATTGATACATCACCCAAAAGGAAATATCTAGCCAACATTACACTGGAAGAGACACATTTACCACGCTAAGTATTCAGTCTACAGGCCATTAGTGTTTTCGGTTTGCAGTAATGGAGCCCTTAGGGAGCTGCACTTGTTGCGCTGGTTGATTTGTTTATGGTAACCACATTTTGTCAACAGTCTATTGAACGTCTGCTCAATAAACTTGGTAACATCATCCCTTTGTACCAAACCCCACATGAAATGTTTATTTCAACATGGACAGAAAATCCATTTTCATTTACAAGTCAACCCTTGTGTTCTGTTGAGATATTTATGTATAAAAATACAGTTAAAAAGCCTTATTCAGATATTCTTAAAGCTTTAACCATTTGTTTGATCATAAATTAGGCTAGATCAAACACGCAGCCATTTGTCAATTACAGAAACTTCAAAAGGAAATCAATTTATTATTTTTAAATGGAGGACGTTTGAAGGATATCATCAGGAATACAGTACAAATCTTTTTAAGATTTTAAAAAGTGAGATCTGTGTATAAAAATGCAGTCCAAAAGCACTATTCAGATATTATTGAAGCATTAACCCTTTATTGGATCACAAATTAGGTAAAATTGTGTCCAAAATGTTGCCGTTTGTCAATTGGAGAAACTTAGAAACTTATTTGGACATTTGAATGATATTATCAAGAATAAAGTATAAATCTGATATTTAATGTTAAAAAGTGAGATTGATACATATACAAATGCAGTCCAAAATCAATATTCAGATATTGATGCAGCATTAGCCCTTTGATGGATAACAAATTAGGCAAACTTTTGTCAAAAACACGGCCAATTGTCAATTAGAGAAACTTAGCAGAATGAAATCAATTTACTATTTTTCATAGGGGACGTGATTTTTGAGGATATGATCAAAAATACAGTATAAATCTGATATTTAATGTTAAAAAGTGAGATCTGTGTAATGCAGTCCAAACGCAATATTCAGATATTATTGAAACATTAACCATTTGTTGGATCACAAATTATGCAAAATTTTGTCAAACATTTTGTCATTTGTCAATTAGAGAAACTTAGCAGATGGAAATCAAATTAGGATATTTTTTTTTTTCATGGAGGACATTTGAAGTATAAATCTGATATTACAAACTATTGGAACAGCCATGAACATCTTCAAACTGAGAATGATGGTTAATCAAATATCTAGTCGAGGTAATTGTGGGTTCGGTTGCCAGTTTGAGGTAGTGATGCCTTTTAATGATGAATCATTCAGTTACATTTGCTATTAACCTAATCAACTGTTGTGCTGTAAATGCAACCCTGCCATTTATACCGAGTTATTTGTGCGCATCTGATGGATCAGTAACACACTCCATTATTATTCCTTATAAAACACAAAGATGGCACTGCATTTAAAAGCCATCAGGGAGTCACAGTTTAGCAGACAATCTCAGCCAGATGCTTTTATTAAACAAAAAAGAATGACACTCATACCAGAGTTAAACCATAATCTATTGCAAATAAACAACTTTATATCCTCT